>MNCI01005457.1:10593-39058 GCA_015680685.1 Gnetum montanum | reverse complement strand
AGGTGATTGACAACTACATTCTCGGTGCCTTTGCTGTCCACTATGGTTAAGTCGAACTCCTAAAGAATCACTAGCCAACATATAATACGTGGGCTAACCGTTGGCTTGTTCATAAGAAACCAAATCGCACTATGATCTGTATGGATGTATACTTTGTAACCTAATACATAGTTCCTAAATTTATCCAGTGCAAACACTACAGCCATTAATTCCTTTTCTGTAGTCGTGTAGTTAAGTTGTGCACCGGTGATACTCTTACTGGCATAGTGGATGTAATAAGGTCATTTTTGTTCATCTAATTATGTCAGTACAGCTCCTAAGGCATAGTTAGATGCATTGGTCATGATATGGAACAGCCTGGACCAGTTAGGGGCTTGTAGAATGGGAGTTTCCACAAGCCTCTATTTGAGGGTTTGGAATGCTTGTTCACATTCCTTGGTCCATTCAAACAGTGCATCTTTTTTCATTAATTCTACCAATGGTTTGGCAACTTTAGAGAAGTTTGCGATAAACCTCCTGTAGTAGCCGGTGTGTCCAAGGAATGACCTAATGTCTTTAATGATTTCTGGTTGTCGGGTAATTCCTTGGATGACTTTAATTTTTTCTGGATCCACCTCAATTCTTGATTGTGAAATTTTGTGCCCCAGTATGATGCCCTCTTGAACCATTAAGTGACTCTTTTACCAGTTGAACTTAATGTTGGTTTCAACACATCATTTCAATACTTGCTCTAACCGGTTGAGGGCTTGATCAAAGCTTGTCCCATAAGTGGAGAAGTCGTGCATGAAGACTTCTACTCCATTACCTATTTGTTGTTGAAATATGCTTAGAACTAATCGCTGGAACGTGGCAGGTGCATTGCATAAGCCAAAAGGCATTTGTTTGTATGCAAACGTTCCCCAGGGATTGGTGAACATTATCTTGGCTTGGTCTTCTAGCGCAATTCGTATTTGGTTGTACCCACTATATCCATCCAGAAAACTGTAATAGCGATGCCTTGCTATAGTGTCTAAGACTTGGTCAAAAAATGGAAATGGGAAGTGGTCTTTGAATGTTGCCATATTTAATAGCCTAAAATCTATACATACCCTCCATTTACCTCCTTTTTTTGGTACAATGACAAGAGGACTAACCCATTCGCTATCAGCGATAGGGTAAATGAACCCAGCCTTGAGAAGCTGCTCTAGCTCCTCTTTTACTATTTGTTTTAGCTTTGGATTCAATCACCTCTGGGGTTGTTTGCGAGGTTTCATAGAGGGGTCTGTGTAAATCCTATGCTGGCATATCCTAGGATCTATTCTGGTTAATTCGGGGTATGACCATGCAAAGGCTGTTGACCACTTGTTTATTACCTTTAGCAAACTTTCTTTTTTCTTGGGTGCGAGCTTTGCGTTGATGATCACCGATTTTCCATTTTTAAGGGTCACGTATTCCAAACTGGTGGGTAATGGTTTTAAATCGAGGGGCTCTTGTTTAAACTCCTCAGGAATCTCCAACTGTCCCCAATTGATGTTTTTAGAGTTAAGGGTTGGAAGTTGGCAACGAACTTGCTCTAGTACGTCTGTGCTTTCAATGTAAGCACTAGTTTTTCCCTCAACTAGTTCCATGCAGGTTGTCGAGTTGCCCTATTTATCAGCCATTAGCCACTGGGTGCTTTCTTGTTGTGTGGCTGTCATGTATAGGCACTTTTGGATGTCAACATCCTATGCACACCGATTGCATGCAGGCAATGTTAAACTTTGCATTACCCATGATTTTTGCACGCAATGACACCTCGTGTCACTATATGCGATGCATGGAACTCTTTTCCTCTTAATTTTTCCAAAAGTATTTGTCTTGGATATTTCTAGGGAAAGGTTGCAGATTCCTAGGTGTGTGTCAATTGTATTTAGCCATGCCCTTCCCATTATAATTGAGAAATCCCCTTTGTCATTGTTTATCTGGATTACTAGGAAATCGGCTAGATATGACCATCCACCGACAGTGGTAACAATGTCCTCAACCTATCCTAGAGGAACAGTGATGGATTGGTTAGCCAGCTCTAGGTGAACATTGCTCTTCTTGAGTGGAGGTAGGTTCCAGGTTTTATATAGTTCTTGTGAGATTAAGTTGACCCTAGAACCCGAGTCCAGGAGAGCCTTATGGGGTTCATTCCTAGTGATTTGGAGATAAACTAGGGGAACTCTTAGATCCGATAATTTCTTTGGAAGGTGGCTAACCTTGATCCAGTCAGTTACTGTATGTGTTAACATAACTATATGCATTGGATGCGATTTCTCTATCGAAGGGTTTGTTGAAACCTTATCTAGTATGGGGGTGTTAGGATGCTCAACCGCTTGTGAAGGTGAAGGCTTAGTTGGATTGTTGATCCTAAGGAAGGGTCTTTTGGGTGTATGATTGTTAGAACCAACTGATATTGGAGGATTGGGAGCCCTCGCAGTGTTGGGTTGTCATGATTGAGTGGGGTTTACTTTAGGCTTTGTTGGAGCAGTTGGTGGTGGGGCTACTGGCATAAGAGACGCGGATGGAATTGAAGGATAGTGTGGGTATGGAGCGTTTCCTGAAGGAGAAGGAGTCCTAAAGTACTCCTGAACTTGGTAGTAATGTGGAGGGTTTATGTGACCCATAGAGTCACCTGGGGAAATTAGCTACTGCCCATAATAACCATAAGGATTAGGCTGCTAGTATGGGTACCGTTGTTTCAGCGATGGCATCCCCCATGACTGTGGGTATTGCCACTGCTGATGTTGTTCAATGGGCTGTGGTGGAGTTCCACTTGGATAATACGTTAGTGGTTGGTGGAACTGCCTTGGGTTACCTTGTGGATAAGGTAACCTTCGGGGTGTTTGCCATTGGTTGAGTCTTGGATTAAGCGCATACACTCCAGACTCCTGTAGATGTGAGATGATGGGGCAACATTCCTTAGGATGGTCATAATGGCAAATCTCACATCCACTGTCATTGTTTATGTCAGATTCCTCAGCCACATCGGAGTTAGTGATTTTTCCCTTACCCTTGTTATGTGCAGGGCCTAAATCTCTTCACTTTTTCTTACATTTGTTACTACTTTGTTCAACCTTAGACTCTTCTACAATTTTTAAGATAGTTTTAATTTTAGAGTCTAAGGAACTCCATACATCATCTACCCTAGCCACTATTTTAGTTGTGAGTTTTTGAAGCGGCAAGATCTTTCTATTCACCAACTCTTCGAGTGGTGACTCATCCTCTTCATCACAAAATTCCACTCCCTTCTTTCGAAGGAAGGGGTCATGGTTATACACTTCTACACTTTCCCTTTTGCGTAGCTCACCATCTTCTTTTGCTACTTGCTCCAACAAGCTACGTACTTCATGAGCTCTAAGTTGTGAGAGTCTCCCTTGGGCATAAGTCTCAAGGGTTCTTCTACTTTCATTCCTTAGCCCATCCACGATGTGGGGAAGTTGATCCCGCTAAGTGTACCCATGACCCGGGCAACAATGTAACAATGTGTAATAACGGGCCATGGCAGCATCCAAGGGTTTGTGTGTACCTTGCTTCCAGCCTTGGATCTGCTTACGCAAATTGGACACTCTAGAGTACATTTGATACTTTTCGTTGAACAGTTCTAGCATCGTACTTCACCTCCTGATGGTTTCCGGTTCTAAGGACCAGTACTAGCTCTCTGCTTCTTTGGTGAGTGTCCTTGGGAACAACTTAAGTTTTTTCCACTCATTTTCTATATTCTACAAGGCATAGGCATCATGGAATTCCTGTAAATGATTTTGTCGATCTGCATTATATCTCCCCTCAAACTGTGGGATATTATTCATGTCTAAACGATTGATCCAGCTATCCTTTAAATGCCTTGTGGAAATCCTAACTGCCTCCGTAATGTCAAGCATACTTCAGGTTGCGAGTAGGGGCTTATCATGATCGTCTCTTTCATGACCCCTATGATGTCTATGTTATTCCCTACTCTCCCTATGTCCTTGCGCTTGTCCTCTCTCTTGACTTTCTCGTCGAGGTCTTTCTTCTTTCTTACTTTTATCCTCACCTTTATGTTCATGGTGGCTATGCCCAGATGTGGAAGGAGAGGATGAGTGATGGGATGAAGGAGAAGAAGAAGGAGAACAATCACCATGACGATGTTTCTTGCCTTCTCTTCGGCTGCTATGGCCCCAATCGTTGTGACGATCAAGGTGCCCGTCCTTAGCATGAGTGGTTGTTTCCTTTGTGAATAGTTGGTGTTCACGGGCATCAGAACCAGGGATATGTATCATTGATCGTAGGTTCTAATACTCAACCTCCTCACCATCGTTAGGAGGGGAAACATCCTTTGCTAAAGAACTCGTGATAAAAGGTTCCTTGTCTCCTATTTCACTAAGGACATGCGGGGCCTTGCCCTTCGACAATGTATGTTGGCTCTCCTACCTTAAGTATCTCATATGTTGGGCATCTGTGGCATAATAATCCCTCATGTCAAAATCCTCCATAACATATTCAGCATATAGCTCAATCATGCCTATCTGTGCCAAGGCACGGAAAAGCATGTGAGAGATTGATCGATCTAGGGGTAACACAATGTGACCTTGCAAGTCTCTCCACCGCAGCTATTCATCCTGATGGAGAACAAAAGTAAAATTAGGAATATACTCATCAGGATGAGTATATGTCATCTTATATTGTTTAAGACTTGGCTAATTTTGGTTATGTGTTTTATCTTGTCGACTGTCTTGTGTGTGGTCCTTAGGTGGTGAGTTTCTCTTATGAGAAGAAGGCATTTTTATCGGTGTGCTAATTTCACCGTTATATAATTTTTGTTTTTCTTGATTAGCCCGAAGGTTCATTAAGGCTCACAATGATGTGAGTGATATCCCTTATGTTCTATTCGATGCACAAACACTTAGTCCCTGGCAATGGCGCCAATGATGAGTGGCGAGGTACCCCTACACTCAACCATATTAAACTAGTGTAGCATGCACGATCCGATCAAACTTTGTAGAATAAATGCCTAAACATCCCATGGAACACTTGGGGTTAATCATTCATTGTCTTCCCAGACTTACTTGTTGTTGTCATGGTGTATGGTTAAGTAAGTCCGAGGTATATAATTTTTATGATCTTTTTTGTTTTTATCTCCTATACTAGAGGGTGAAGGGTTGAGAGAGCTAAATAACTCTAACTAAGGACTAAGTCTAAATTAACTAGTTTCAGCATCCGTTCCCACTTATCGTACACACCTTGAACTATGCAACTGTGGCTACCAAATGCTAATTGTTATTGGGATCACCACACGTAACGCACGTGCTCGAAGTGGTCGTACTGAGGCACTTAACTAGCCTAAGCATGATGAGTAGCCAATTCCTTGACTAGCTGTACACATCCGTAGATGCTCGTAATCAAGTCGTACTCATGCCACGCTAATGCATGTAATAAATAATAGGTAGGAAATAACATGTAATAAACCTATTCCATGCACTGCAAAGTTTATCCACAAAGATCGTCTTTATTGCTATACACAACTTGCGTTCAGGTACAAAGCTGCTTGAATAANATGAGAAATGAGGGGAGTGTCATCTCTTATTTATAGATTTGGCAGTAGACCGCNAAACTGCCAGAGTTTCCCTACTTCTAGCCTAGTATGAGAAATGAGGGGAGTGTCGTCTCTTATTTATAGATTTGGTAGTAGACCGCAATATCATGTACGCAATATCGCAGGGGACGATGCGATATCACGTACGTGATATCACATGGGATGCAATATCGCGACGGCCGCTATATTGCGTATGCGATATCGCGGTGCATGCGATATCGCGTCTCATCACTCGTCATTTGGTGGACTCCTCCTTTAACCACTTAAGGTAAGCTTCATGCTCAACTGTATATTTTTTCTTATGGTCCTTATATGCTTAGCCTACTTGAGAACCCAGGCACATTAGTCTCTTCACTTCTTAGTCTTGTGTGCCAGTAGGTCCATTTGTAGTTTCTGTTCAACAACCTCCTGGACAAGGGAAACCTTGACATGGATGGCATTCCAGTACCATGTTCATTTGATCTCTTTGGATCACAAGGAACTGTTGTTAGCAACTTGGGCCTTCACGAATTCCTTACGATTCTTGAGATTCCCATTAGCCTCAACTAGTCTCTTGTTTTCTTTTTCCAATGCTACAATGCTTTCCCATAGGAACGCATTAGCATGCTGAATTTCCCATGAAGTTTTGGCACATGAAAGGGCATAATAAGTGACACTTTCATATAACTTATGTGATACATTCTCTACATCCAATGGTTGGCTGGGTAAGGCATAGATCTCAATAGGGTGCTTGGGATCCCATCTAAACTTAGGTACTATAACAACCAAAAGAATAGCACTTTGACACCAGTTGATCAAAAAATTTACTAAAAATCAACCACATAACAAATTCAATGATTTCATAGTCGTTGGAATCCTTGAATAATGAACTAAAAACCCAAAACTATAAAATATAAAATTTCTTAGCCATTTTTTCAAAAAATGAAGCCAAAATAACTTAAACCAAATTAGAATAGTAAAAACCCACTTCGTGCTAGTTTATGAAAAAATTTGCCAAAAATTAACTACACATCCAAATTTAGTGATTCCATAGCTGTTAGAATCCTTGAACAAAATACTAGAAATTCAAAACCTTAAAAACAGAAAATTCTTAACCATTCTTACACAAAAAAAAAAATTAACCTAAGTACCATGAAAAAAATGGCCAAAACTGAAAACCCACTATACACTATCTTAGAAAGAAAATTCATAGAGAATTAATATTGAATCAAAGTCAAGCGGTTCAAAAATTTATTTGACTATTAAACATATTACTACAACCCTATGGCCATGAAAAAAAAATTTCATAACCATCTAAACACAAAAAATCCAAAATTGGCATGTCCTTTTTGCTCAAAACCATAGAAAAATGCTGAGAAATAGCAGAAAAAAATTTTCAATTCAATTTAGACTAGCCCCAGAACCCAAGAAACACCAAAAATCCATAAAAATGGCCTACATCTAATGTCGTATTTTTACAAAATTATAAAAAAACCAACAGAAAAATCCCTACAACAAAAAATGCCTAGGTTCCAAAGGTAATCTCACATAAAAGGGCTAGAATGTGTGTACCTATGCATCATGGTGGTGAAGCTCTCTAAAATAATTGACTATGGTGGACTAGAGAGGTTATGAAAAGTAGTGTTATCCTCCTTCAAGGTAAAGTTCTTGGTGATTAAAGCATTCTCCTTGACATGGTGTCTGTCAACATAAGAATAGCTAACATTGTGGAGCTTCTAGAGTCTTCTTTCGCAACTATGTTGGGCTCTTGGTGTGGAAAGAAAAAAAAATATGTTTGGAATGAAGGTAGTAGGTGATGAAACAAGTGCAGAGCTCTAATCCAGGGTGTTGAGGCTCTAGAGTAATGGAGAGAGAATGATTTGTGCAAAATTGTTTCTTGAAAACCAATCCCAAACTTATGCGTCCCCTTCCAAAACACTCATCCATGTCCTACTAAACTAAATGATAATAATTGGTAAGTAGGACTACATTGGATGAGTGGGAAATTTATGCATAAAAAATTCAAATTCAAGGTGAGTTTCACTAGATACTAAGGGAAAAAGCCAATGGAAATCCTAACACACTTGGGTTTTCAGTTTCCTAGGGTGACTAAGTTGGGTTTCAAGCATCCATAAGCCTTGAAATGAATTCCAAAATACAATTAATACCTAAACCAAGCTTCCAACCATCCATCCATGTCATAAAACCTTATACCCAAAACTAGAAACTAGGCATTGACATTGAAGAAAACCAGGCAATGAGAAAAGCAAAAACCCACATCAAAACTTACTATTTATGGCAACTACGCTGACCAATCACCTAACTACATTGGCCAACATAGTTACTAGTAGGAGGATGGTTTCAAAAATGAACCAAAATCCCGATTGACTCCATAATTTCAACTTTAGTTACCAAACCCTAACCAGAACCTCTAACAGCTCGAAAATTTCATGAAACTTGTCAAAAACCATTAAAAATTATTTTCTGGCATAAACTACATTGGGGAAGGCCTCAAATATGTTAGCTATCATAGTTACTAGTGTTTGAGTAAGAAATAACCATTAAATACCTAAAATAGCCTTAAAATTAACATATTTTGGCATCAACTTTACCTTAGAACCTTCAGTAGCCTTAAAATAGCAAAGAACTCATTTAAAAAAAGTTAAATCCCATCTCACACTTCAAACTACATTGGGGTGACCCTGACTATGCTAGCCAACATAGTCCTAGTGTAGTTAGGTCAAGGTAGATTGTTAAAAATAAATAAAAACCTCTAAATTACCATATTTTGATCTTAGCACTCCTTTGGGACCTTAGGTGATCTTGTACTGATGAATAGTGAGATGAAAGAAGACTAAAACCCATTTTCACATTTTGACTATGCTCAAGAGGCTCTAAACTACACTAGCTAGCATAGTCCTAGTGTATTCCATCTTTCATAACATTAAAAGAAGCCAAATACATGCTAGACCAACTTCTTAGTACATCCTGTCAACCCCAAAACCTTATCAGAGATCCCAAATACCTGTCAAAACTACAACCTTAGTTAAAAGTGGCTAAAACTCATAATACACACCACATCCACACTATTACTATGCTAGCCAATGTAGTTCAGTGGTGTTTGATCATTGTGACATCGAATTAACCATCAAAACTAACACTTTCAAGCCTGAAATTCTGGTTTTTGACACCAGAGATCATAGAACCCAAAAAACTAGTTAATAGATCCTAGAATTAATTCAAAATATAGGATTCATGTTGTGACTATGTTGGAGCAAGCCTAGACTACACTGGGGAACATAGTCCCAATGTAGTCACAGTCCTAGAAAGCTTTGACTAGTAGTTTGATACTCAAAATAGCATAGAACTTGACTTCGAAACCTAGAACATTATCTAGCCATACCAAATTACAAAATTAGTTTGTTTTGATTCTAAAACCACTAGATCCATCCCATCTATGCTAAGGCCAGCTTCAACTATGCTAGTTAGCGTACACACAATGGAAAATGATTATTTTAATGCCTAAACAACTTCTAGAATCGGCCATCTCAAGACAAAACCCCAGCCAGAACGTTGGTAACCCTGAGGATCCAAGAGACTAGTCAACTAACTATAGAAATCCACCAAAAGTTATATTTTGGACATGACTATGCTAGAGTAGGCCATGACTATGCTAGCTAGTGTAGTCATAGTTTGGAATTGGTGAAATTAGTATTTTGACATTTTGAATGATAAAAAAATTAACTTAAGAAACCTAGAACCCTGATTGACATTGTCCAGTTGCAATTTCACCTTGTTTTGACTATTTGAAGACTAGATTTTATGTGACTATACTAAGGTAGGCATTGGACTACACTAGCTAGTTTAGTTCTAATGTAGTCTGTGTCGCAAGATGTTTTGACCATCACAACAACACTTAGAACAACCAAAAAATTGTTGTTGGAAGCCTAGCATCCTGAAAGCTTGAACCTAGTTGTAGTTTGATCTTGTTCAACCATGAGAAAACTAGATTCTAGTCTATCTACATTGAACCAATGCTCAACTATAGTGGCCAGCATAGTTATGGAATGTTGATACCAAAAGTCCATCTTTTGAAGCCTATTTTGGCCTCCAAAATAGTCTATTATGCTCTTCTAAGATCCTGTGTTGTTCTAGGGAGCTAATGGAACTCTGGTAGCAACTATGAAATCCTAGAAACCCATTTTTTCCATGCAACTATGCTAGGGATGACCTTGACTGTGCTAGCTAGTGTAGTCCAACGTACTCACAAGTTCTGGCCTCATTTCTAGCTTCCAAAGGGTAGAAATAGAGTCAAAATTCATCAATCTTCAATCCCAATCCATATTGTTGGTCATACTGAGCATTAGGAACCAAAAACCAACCAAAAACTAGCCATGATGAATCTAGGAAACCACTTATTGATATCAGCTACACTGGGGCCTAGTCTCACTATGCTGGTGAGTGGTCACCAATAGAGCCCAGCGTAGTCACATTAAAAGGTATCAGTTTTACTTTCAAATACCCCAGAAATGACTCCACCATGTGTCCAAACTTACTTGTTAACATTATAGACCTCTACTATTGCTTGCTAAGGCATAAAACTAGTAAAATATAATCTTATTTGATCAATGTTAACCTTCTTTTGCCACACGTTTCCAATCCTAACTAATTTGAGCTTGTTTCATGGTGTTTCAACTTGTTTTCATGATGAAATGCATGGTTGACTTTTAGAGATCATTAATTGACCTCATTCAACTTCTACTGGGCTTTGATTTCATTATAGATACCTTATTATCTCTCTTGTGGTCCATGTTGACCTTGTTTCGCCTTTGATTAATGTTAGGTGATGGGGTTTGACCATCGTTGACCATCATTTAACACCATGTAACCATGGCTCGCGAAGGCCTAAAACTGCAACATGACTCACTAAGGCCTAAAACTGGCAACATGGCTTGTTAAGGCCTAAAACTAGCAAGATATAATAATAGTTGATCATGTTTGATCTTATGTTTTCTACTTTGATTGATTCATCCTTATTTCATTTTGTTTCAAATTTTTTTAAATTTTATTCTTCATTATTGATCTTTATTATCAGTGGAGCATCACTTGGCCCTATTCCACCAAGTGTTTCCATTATTTGGCCTTTATATAACCTTATGTAGTATTTGTTTTATCCTATTTGTCTTTATCGACCTCTTATAGCCTTTGTTGACCTCTCACACCTTGTTTGACTATGAAATAACATGTTTTGCATAGTGGCTAACATAATTTATATTATTTTGGCATTTTTTTCTCATTTTATCTAGGTGCCACTTAATGTGCTTATGGTTAATAAGTAAGATTGGAGTATGAAAACTTGGAAGCATATCAACTTACCATTGATCCTAAGTGGATCTCATAGTGATGTTGAATGATGTATTGGCCTTAATTTCCTAGATCTTGAACCTGAGAATCTTGTTGATCATGTAGCCTCGATAGAGAAACATCTAGAGTGGCCTAAAAACCTAGTCAAAATCCTTGACCTAGAGGTTGACGACATTATTGAAGACTCTCTAGCTAAGGTTCCCTTCACAACACATAGTGGTGAGGAGAAAACCCTAAAATTAGGTTCTTCAATGGAACCTCAGCAAGCTCAAGACATTCCCAAGGTTCTTTTGTACAACGTTAAGGCCTTTGCCTAGTCATATGAAGATATTCCAAGGCTCTACCCACACCTAGTGCAACATAACATCATACTAGATCCTAGCATTAGACTAGTTAAGTAAAAGGTTCATAGAGTTAGGCTTGATTTAGTCTTGGCAGTTCATGATGAAAAAAGGGAGTATACAAATTTTCATAGATTTCTAAGCCCTAAATAAGGTAACTATAAAAAATGATTTTTTTACCTAGTATTGACCAACATCGATGCTATAGCTAGGCATGCATTATTATCCTTCATGGATGGATTCTTTAGATACAACCAAATTAGGATTAATCTAGAACATCCACTTAGTATGACCTTCATGATCCCTTGGGATACCTTTCATTACACCATGATGCTCTTTTTCCTAAAGAATGTAGGAGCAACTTACTAAAGAGTTATGATGTGTATATTTAGTGATTATATGCTAGGACTTCTTAATGATTACATATATGATTTAGCTGTTAAGTTCAAAGTGGCCAAGGACCATGCACATGATCTTTATCTTATGCTTAAATGGTGTCTCAAGTATGAACTTAGGCTCAATCCTTAGAAGTATTTTTATGTCATAAAAAATGGTAAGATGCTTAGCTTTGATGTATCTACAGTAGGATACATGTTGATTGTAATATGATTAAGATCATATCCAACTTGGTAGCACCAACTAATCTTAAGAAGCTTTAGGGATTTCAAGGCATATTACAATTTATTCATAGGTTTATCACTAGGCTTATGGATAACTTACAATCCATGCAACACTTGCTTAAGAAAGAAGCTCACTATGAGTGGACGACTCAATTCCAAGAAGCATTTGAAAACCTTGAGAAAGAATTGGAACAAGTATTGATGGTTTCTCCACCACAAGAGGATAAGCCTTTTTAGATCTACCTTGCTATCTTTGACATGTTTGTTGCCTCTCTACTATGTTAGAAATGAGATTATGGAGTAGAATTACCCATATACTATGTAATCCATGCATTAGCTTCCCATGAGGCCTGATACACTAAAGTAGAGAAGTATTGTCTAGCCCTAGTCCTCTAATTGAAGACGTGGTGACATTACCTCTTTAGGAGCCAGGTCAACATCATTTGCAAAGATAATGTACTTAGAGCCATAATGACCAACATCTATGAAAGTAGTCTTATAGCCCATTGGAAAGCCATAATAGCTAAGTTTGACCTTTATTACATTTCTAAAGCCTCAACAAAAGGTGAAGCTATAGCCACGCAACTTACTGTTTCATTGGTATAAGACCATGCAACCATAGATCCTGAATTTCTTGACAAACATGTTAACATATTAGCAATGTACCTAAGAGCTATGATGTAGTCATGCACTTTGATGGAGCTTCAACTACCCATTGGGCTAGTGTTGTGTTTATCATAACACTCCCATCTAGTGAACTCAAACCATTTGCTTACCATTTGAAATTTCCATGTACCAACAATGTAGCGGAGTATGAAGGATTGATCATGGGAATGATGGTAGCTCATGACCTAGGAATCAAATGCTTAATGATCAAAGATGATTCAAAACTTGTGGTTAACCAAATAATAGAGGTTCATACATGTAAATCCCAACATTTGCAACCTTACCATGACCTAGGTAAGAAACTGATACAACAATTCATAGACATTGATATCTAACATGTACCCCAAACCAAGAACATGCTAGCTGATGCCATTGCATTCCTAGCGCTAAGTGTGACACCTAATGTGTTTAGTAGGTTACCTACCTTAATCATGGACTATGCTATTTCCATCATGCAGAACACTACGTATACCTTTGTAGCCTCTGTCAGTACTACTCCTCCACAAGAATGGTATGATGATATCATGTTTTACTTCATACATGGTGAATCTCCATAAGGCTTGACTACTTCTTAGAAGGACATCATATGTAAACAGTCGAAACAACATTTCATCATAGGCAATAACACATTATGTTGATGGTATTATGATGATATATTATTAGTGTGTTTGGGTAAACATGAAGCTTGCACAATCGTTGAGCAAGTTCATGAGGGTATCTGTGGAGGACATATAGGACCTAGATCCATGGCTGCTAAGATTAGATGACTAGGCTATTATTGGACTTATATGGAAAAAAATTACCTAAAAAAGGTTAAAACTTGTGACACTTGTCAATGACATAGTAACCTAATACATGTGCCACCAACTAAGTTACACTTCACTTAGATATCTTGGCCATTCCAATAGTGGGGGTTGGATATCATTGGACTTATAATGCCTAAGTCTTCCATAGGGCATAACTTCATCATCATCGAAACTCAATACTTCAGAAAGTGGATTGAAGCTATTCCCCTAAGGAAGATGTTGTCTCAACAAGTTTGTAGATACTTGATAACATAGTGGCCCATTTTGGCATACCTATGATCATAGTCACAGATAATGGACCACAATTTAGTAGCCAAGAAATGAACAACTTTTGTCATGACCTTGGCTGTAAGCATTCCTTTTCATCATCATACTACCTCAAGCCAATGGATAAGCTAAGGCTAGCAACAAAGCCATTGTAAACTTACTTAAAAAGATGCTGAACAACAATAGATGCAAGTGGCATGAGGGGCTTGTCCATGTGCTTTGGGCTTATAGAACAACTTATTGAACTATAATCTGTGTAACTCCATATAGCCTAGTTTATGATTTTGAAGTTGTTTTGCCTCTTGAATTATAGGTTTTGTCACTTCAAGTAGCCTTATAAAACTTCATCAATGATGAATAGAACAAGGAGCTATGTACCATGGACATGGACTCTATGGAGGATCAATGAGTACGAACACTTGCTTGCGTAAAGTGTTACTAGGAGAGGCAAAAGCAATAGCATTGCCATGACCTAAGCAAGCGAAAGATCAAGATTTAGGACCTAGTCCTCAAGGCTATTTGTGAGCATGCAAAAAAATTCTTAGCCAACTAGAATGAACATTTTTTGATCACCAAGGCTTATGGCAATGAAGCCTTCCAAATAGCAAACATGAATGAGAATGAATTAGCCAATTTGGTCAATCATTCCTATCCAAAACCTTATTATATCTAACACATTTTTGGTAGGTACTAGTATCACCATACATGACCATAGTGATCAATACTAAGCTAGCCAACATTTCTTTCTTTACTTATTTTTTCACTAAAATTAAACTGAAAGACTTTTTAACATATGTAATGCAAGATGTAGATCCCTTTTTGAGTGTAATAGTTGTGACCTTTGGTGGCCTGGTTCACTGATTCTTTCATATAACCCTATGAATTATATTATGATAATATGCTTTCTTTGTTTAGTTTTGTTGCTCTCATGGAGTTGTGCTTGCAGGATGAAGCTTGGAGTCATTACAAAGGTGCAAATCATTACAGTAGCAAGTCATCATGTGATCTTAATGCACAAGATTCAGTGAGTTTATATTCTTGTGCCAAAAGTGATTATTTCACTTCATTCCTATTACCTCTCCTTTAGCCCAATCCTATAACCTGCTTATAACCATCCTCACCCTAAGCACCATTTTTGACCCATGTTTGACACTTATGCACTATGGCTAGTTGACATCTCCTTCGTCATGCTACACCATCAAGTCCATTGAATGTAACACATCTCATTCAATGGAAAAACCATTAAGTCCATTGAGTGTAATACATATCACTCAATGGGAAAATCAAATCAAACCTAGCCTTGTTAATGAAACCTAAAGAAGGTTTCACCCTAGAAAAAAATTGGGAAGCAAATTATCAAGAAGCCTAACAACTAGAGAAAACTTGGAGCTAGGTGTTGGTTTCTCAAGAACATTACCAAGTGACCAACACTTTAAAGTACGAAGTGCAAAACCTTAATTGATTATTCAACATGTTAGTGACATATTATAGCCATGATGTCAACCTATGGAACTCATTGTTATTCCTCATGACAATTTCCTGATGAGTAAATGATACCTATAGTTTTTACCACCTATCATAACCTTATCCCATAATCACAAGCACTCTTTAACATGGTTTGACACTACAAGATTAAGCATGGAGAGGAAACATTGGTGATGTGCTTGCAGTGGTGTTTTGTATTCTTTGTCAATGTCTCTTGAGTCAATCCTTCAAACATCAACAGATAGGGGCCAATGAAACACCGCCAAGAAAACAAATGTTATAATTTGTAACCTTCACCACCTAAATTGAGGCAAGAACTCATTGTAAATGTAAGGTTAGTATCCCATGAGCTGCAATATTGCATCCTTTAACTTTTTGGGGTTGAAAAATGCCTCATAAGTTGTTATTACCTCACTTCCCATGTCAAAAAGTACTATTATGTCTATATATGGGCTTGGAAAGGCTAAGAATGCCTTGGGGATTGCCAAATTTGGCATTTCCATGGGGTTTTGTAGAGGTACAACCTCAAATACACTAAAACCATTTACCCCTAGCATAGATGGTGTTGGGTTTTTACTTTCCAGCAACAACACCTAGCATATTCATGACAAAACCTAGTTTAGTTGCAAGATCAATGATGGGGTTGTTGGGTTTTTCATTTTTCAAGTAATAACTACTGTAGTCATAACATTTTCCAGGAGGTGGCAACATGGTCAACATAGTCATCATAGATTTCCAGTAGATGTAGTTTGGCTAGTGTAGCCACCATGATTCTAGCAGATTTCAATGTCAACATAGTCCTAAAATTCTAGTGTAGTTGAGGTGAAGGCTAGCATAGTCACAAAAGTTAGTTACTATTTTTAGTATGTGGATGGGTTTTGATGGCCATGTTATATCAAAACTTACTAGATGGTCAACTGCGCTGGAAAGCATACTCATTACAACCGCAAATAGACACCAATCTATTAGCAATCATGGTAGTAATTTGTAGCATGAAATCAATAACCTAAAGCCTATAAAACCCAAGCTTGAATACCAAATTGAGATTTTGAACAATTTTAGCAGTTCCACACTTTAGCAATTTTGAGCGCTCTTAAACGAGCATTTGTGCAACCCATAGCCTGGTTTTGCAACCTTGACCACTTTTACATCCCATTTGGCATGTATGTTAAGAACTAGAGACCCTTCACATAGTATCATTGGAACTAACGTATGCACCATTGTTACCACCATCTATAGCCAAAGTTGCAAATCCAAATTGAAATTAGCAAGGACTTGCGAGAGAATGAAAAGTTTTGAGAAAAACTATAATCATTGTACAATGCAAACTAGTATCATTAGCTAAGCTTTAGATTAACCTATTCAAAGTAGTATAGGACCAGGGTTTTCTCATCCCTATTTAGCCTTAAGTTACAAGGATTTTCCCTGCAAAAATATTTAAGCTTTTATGTATTTGTATATAAATGTTGCAAGAAAAGTATTGTTTTTATTTGGGAAAATTATTGTTACAATAATAATTAATTTTATGCAACAACTATAAAATTGAAATATCAAGCTTATTCTTTTGTATGAGAGCTATACTCACGCAATGAGATTGAGTTAAGATTTGTTGTGTCATATTGGTGTATGAAAAATAAGCCCTAAGCAGTAGTAAGTTTCTAAGAAAATTCTTGCAGTGATGCTAGGAATATTGAATTCATTTTGATGAAATTTTTCTTTTTGAATAGAGGATTTTAAAGCTAAATTAAAAACCCAAAACATTTTGATCTATTAATCATATATGCTCATGGAAGTTTAGTTAGTTTAAGGAATTAGGATTTTGAATTATATTCACATAACATAATATTGTTAATGGACTATTAAAAATAGAGATTGTGTGAGTTTAACTTGACTAAGGAAACACTCTTTCAGTTTATTATTAGAGTTAGAATTGTCAAAATGGATTCACAAAGTTTAAAATCTAGATTTATCTTAACATGAGATTAGCATTAGAATGAACAATTGAGTGTAGAGAAGACATTATCATTTCAAGAAAAAGGGGCTTGATTTGGAGGTAACTTAATTTCCTAAAATTATTTTGAATAGGTAAAGTGGCTTAACAAAACCAAAAAATTATCCTTACGAAGGATTTTCAAAACCATTTTATGAACCGCAATGAGCTTGATTAGTTGTAGAAAATGAGAATTAATAAGTGCTATTGCTAGGTTAGCTCATAGAACCAAAAATTACTTGTAAAAAATAGTTTTATTCAAGTTAGGTTTGCAAGATTAAATCATGGGTAAAGATTGAAATTAGCCTAGTAAGTAAATCCCATGTGACACATAAGCCATCGTATGAAGAGGGTGAATAGAATAAAGAGCTTGTTCTACAGAAAGAGTGAAAGTGGTTCTACTTGCCATGTCATTATTCAATGAAAGAGCTCAAAATTAAGCATTTTTTTGTAGAACCAGAAAATGGTTCTACCAAAAAATGCATAACTAGTTCTACCATGTTAGCTCTACTAAGAAGGGAAGGTTTGTAAGTCAAAAAATGGTTCTACAAGAAACAAACTTTCTAGCCCTACCATGTTAGCCTTGGAGAACAAGCCATTACTCATAGAACCAAAATTTAGTTTTATAGGCAAGTGCAAAATTGGCTTCTCCATGTTAGCTCCTTTGTAGAGAAATTATATAGAAGCTAATTTCGGTTCTATGAATAGGCATAAAATTAATTCTATAAGAGACATCATTAAAGTGTATTGAAATAAGCTTGTATGAAGAACTAGAATTTAGCTTTATAAGAAACTTCACTTTTATCTTTGCTAAGTTAGAATTTGAAGTGGTGTTAAGAGATATTGAAGAATTTGGCTCTTAGAAATTGAATTAGGCTTCATAAAAAATTTCTGAAGTAGTTCTAGCATGTCAACTTTGGAGAGACAATGTTGCTTGTAGAGTCAAAATTCAATCCTACAAACAAGCTCATTTTGATTCTACTTAGTGAGCATTCAAAATAGAGGTATTTATATGAGAAAAAGTAGTGTGATTTGTAAAACCAAAAATGAATTCTACAAGGAAGCTGTAAAAAAGGTTCTATGAACCACAACATCTTTTATACAGTATAATCTTATAGAACCAAAAATCGATTCTACAAAGAAGTCAAAAAATAGTTCTACAAGCCATGTCATCATCATGACACATGAAAAGAAAGAAGCTTAGATTGTAGAATAAAAAAAAAAGTTTTACAAGAAAGGTTATTTTTGGTTCTATGACATCAAAGAATAGGTTTGTAGAACCAAAATTTGGTTCTATGAATAATAGCTAAAATGGTTTTACAAGATATGTTAGAACTAAGAAGAGCTTTATTAGGTCCACAAGAGATTACGAAGAAAATTATGTAGATGCTTATTAAAATTTTTAATCTAGTACAACATGTTAAGGATTAGATGAATGTAGACTGAGAAGCTAAGGAATATTATGTAGCTTGTCAAACTGAAAATTGGTTCTACAAAGAAGCTTAAGAATTAATCTTCCATGTTAGCGTTTGAGTAGGGTGGGTTGGTAAAACCAAAAATTGGTTTTATGAATGAGCTCCAAAATGGTTCTATGAGCCATGTTAGCTTATCTATAATATAGGTTCATAGAACCAAAATGCGAGCAAGCTCTAAAATGGTTCTACAAGTTACGTAAGCACCAAAAGTATAAAGCTTAGACATGGGGCCTACGATAGATTATTCTACATGTGGCAAATTACCATTTTAATCTAGCTAAGCTAAGCTTGTCATAACAAAATGTTTTTCAGGATTTAAAAGAACTCAAAAGCCACGTAAGCTCAAGATAGAAGAAAAGCTTATAGAACCAAAAGGTGGCTCTATGAATTAGCGCTACAAGTTAGCTACAAAGTCATTCTACCACGTTAGCTGAAATCCAAAGGAAAAAGCTTGTGAAACCAAAAAGAAGTTCTATGAATAGTTATACAAGCTATATTGAGGTACAAATGAGCTCTAACTTAGGAATTTAAGCATGAGATTTGCTAAATTTATGTACATTCTCAATAAGCTACAAGAAAAAATGAGAATTAAGAGTTATTAAAGCCTATTCAAAAGCCACATTAGCAAAGATTCTATAGAACCAAAACATGATCAAATTTCCTACTTTAACAACTTAATAGAAAAGAGGAGAATAACCTCCTGTAGCTATTCAAGTTCTAACTACCATGTCAGCATTTCAAAATCTTGTTAGTAGAACCAAAAAGCATTTCTACAAGAAAAAGCTAAAATAGTTCTATGAGCCATGTTTGAATAAGTAGATTTCATCTTAGATCCATAAAACTATACAATTTTAATTTATGCACATGCACATTAAATTTTAATCTAAATTAGAGTAAAAAGCTAAAGGATATAACACAAATTGTAGAACCAAAATCTGGTGCTATGAGAAAGCTCAAGAACCACTCTCCATGTCAGCTCTTTTATAAAATAGTTCATGGAACTAAAACTTAGCTCTTCAAGAAAGTTAAAAAAAAGTTCTATAACCTAACATTAACACTAAGAAAAGACTATATGAAAATAGAAGGTACATTAATAAGAATAGGTTGAGATGCTAAGACTCTTAAGCTTTTAATGAAGTAGCTTGATGAAATCAAAGCCGGCGACATGTGTTAAAAATAGGTTTGAACAACTTGTCCTAAAGTGAGTGAATTAAAAGACAAAGATTTGGGGATTAATAAGTAAGTTCATGAGAGATTTTAAGTGATAGAGCCATTGACAATTAGAGGTGAGAATTGAAGTAGAGCCATTATGAAAGCAAAGAAAACCATCTTTGAAGCCTCTCATATTTTTCTCTACAATTTCACAAGGAGATAGAAGAAGCACCCCAAAAATTCCAAGATGATGAAACCTACATTTTCTCATATTATTTGTAGAAGATTTATTAGCTCTGGAAATGGATTAATGTTGTGTAGTTGGAATTAGAAGTAGGAGAAAGTGACATATTTAGCTTTGATAAGGACTATGAATTAGTAGAGAAAATAGGGCTTTGTGTTGTAGGAAGAAATGAAAGACTTAAGAGAAGAGAATGAATAGATTAAGGCAATGATTACCATTAAGAGACCTTTTCTTGAAAACAAAGAACATACTACTATAAAATTAGAGGAAAGATTAGCCATCATAGGCTCATAATTGGAATAGGCCAAGAAAGGAAAAGCTTAAGATTATTACCTTGTCCTACCATGATTCAAAGATATAATTACTGAAATGAACTATAATAAGAAATGGGTACAAGAAATGAAGGATGAAATTACTAGGATTTGAGAAAAATGAGCTGTATTTATGTAAATGGACACATAGGGTTATTTTGATATGATGATGATGATAGTTATTGGGATCATGAATGAAACTACCAAGAAGGAGTTAGAATTGGAACAAATTTATGCTAGTGTGAATGTTGATTTTAAAAAAAATTGATTCCTTAACTGAATTAGATTTTGAAGAAAAAAGTGTTAAAGAAGCCTTAAAGAGGCTTACTGACACTAAACCAAATATAATGAATTAGGCTATTAAGGCTCTTTTCAATAATAGAAGGACATCTCAATAGCTATTAATTGAAGGGCTTAAAATTTAGAGAATGAGGAGAATTTATCAAGAGACTGAATGATTATCTAAGAATTTATAATTATATGAGGAAAATGTGAGGTAGTTAGGGTCTTAATTTTAGAAATTGTTGTAACTGCCATAGGTTGCTATATGAAGCCTAGAGTAGATTTGTGATAAGGAACCTAGTCTAGGTGACTTGTTCTTTAGAAGTGGCTTCTAGGAAGGAATTTGAGGAAAGAAAAACTTATAAAAGACTTTTTCCTAATGGCATTTTAAGTAGGTGTTGTCTATGTCTTGTAGTTTTATTTTTTAGTTAGCAATTATATTAAATAGCGTTTTCTTATATGTGTAGCATAGTTATTACATAGCTATGTTTGGATGAAATGTTGGTTTTGCAATTTGTTATTTTCTCTATGAGTTGATGTTTAGTTTATTTATGTTATTCTTGTTGAATAAGATAGCTTTTATAAGTGTCCATTTTAAATTAGTCTAAGCAGTAATGTCATCTTTGTTAAATTATGAGCTTTATGAATAATTTTATTTCCTTAGTCTCTTGCTATGTTTAGCAAAACTTTTGTGATCTAGCATTAGGAAATTAGCTAATGGGTTACTCAAAATTAAAGATTGATAACTTCTATAAAAATGCTCATCCATTATATTAGTTATGAAAGGCTTAAGGCTAGATTTATAGAGAAGCTATTCAATTTTATTTAATTATGCTAATAAATAACTATAGGGGATAATCATTAACTATATAAAAAATAACACATTATTAGGAAGACTTTCCATTTCTAAAAAATATTTAGTCATAATTAGATTAATTATACTAGCAAAAGTTAATTGGAGGCAACTGTGCCTTGGTGGTACCGGAGACTAGTAGCCACCTAAAATGAGCAATCATAATAATCTATTCCTTATGGTAGGGTCGTTCCCTTGCGACAACACAACTATAGGCCTATAAAAAGGGATTTAAATTACAAATTCAAGGTCAAGTTTTTGAGATATTAAGTACTTTTTTAGATTTTGAGAGATCAAGAATGTGTATACTAGACCTTCCAACATCATCCATGAGCTCTACAACCACCTACATCTCTTTTTGAGCATCACCATCAAAAATGACATGCCATCTAGTCAATTGAAACTCTCTAGCATTAGTAGTTAGTACTTTAAATGTTTCTACTTTTGGAACATCCTACAGAGTTAGAATTTTTTTTGTTCCAATGTCAATGGTGGAACACTTGGTTAAAACAACAATGTTTTGACCCAAAATCCACACTTGATTACTCCTGATGCTATACCATCTATTCACTTTTCCACTAGAGGTTTTAAATCACTCATCAAACCTAAATTTTTCTCTTAAATTGGGTTTCTATTATCAATTTTTTCACACATACATTTTACTTAACATTTGTAGTTTTATCCCTCATAGAAGCCAAATGTTATTGAATCATTAATATATCATTTCTATTCCTTTGTAGGAAACCTAAATCCTTCCCTCATATCATGGTATTTAATATAAATTATTTTAGGCACATTTAATCACATTTTACACTTAAAATTATTCTATCTTTCTAACATGATTCCATGCTTTGATACTTTTTAATTTTTTATAATTCATTAAAATCCTAGAATTTTTATACTTATCTATTTTTCATCATATTTACTTCAAAAAATTTCTACCAACCTTCTATCATCCCTAGTTTATGTTTGGTAGGGTTAAGTCCACATTTGATTAAACATTTATGCCTTGTCACATCATTATTGTTGACACAATGAAGACCATTTATGGTTGCATCTAGGGATTAACACACCTAGTTGATGGATGTCTTTATGAAAGTGTAATGAAAATTTTTTCAAGAGTGTTTTTGGTACTAGAATTAGTGCCAAATAGATTTGTAGTATCAAGGAACTTTTTCCTAGCAAGCTTATATGGCTCTTTCTAGTACTTAGGAAGATTTTCATGTATGTATTGATTTACTTACTTTTATTTCTTATTTGTAGTTAATCTCTTTTATTTCAGTGTGTGAAGAGATTTTCTTTGAAATAATGCCTAGGCATAGATATGACTCCTCTCATTTATCTCAATTTTGAAAATTGATAAAAATTTGGAGAACTAAATATTATTGACATCCATATCATGGTAGGACTATAGGGTGACATGAGCAAAGAGGAAATTAAGTTTTCCAATGACTAAAAATAAACTAAGATAGATGGTTACATAGGAAGCTAAACATGGGTTAGAAGCCTTCCTTCCTAATCCAAATAATGCCATTAAGATGTACATGGATGAGAAAGTGACATTGGTTGAATACCTAGCCATCAAAGATGAGCTATAGGTGTTGACAAGCATCAAAATTTAACGAGGAAAGCAACACTAGATCTTCAAGTAGGCCACCCAAACATTACAAGAAGAAATTACTAGTTTGTTAATCAACACAATGAAGGAAGTGGTGGAGTTAACATCCATAATGAGAATGAAAGAAAACAACATCATGTTTCTCTTTCTCTTGATCCATTTCATGTATCCCCCTTCATGCTAGAGAGACTAGTTATTTAGCATGTTAATCTTGCTAGTTCTACCAGCTCTTTTGCTATCTCCATGCCTTAGAATTTTGTATTTATAAAAATTGTTACCACTAATCCTCTTGCCATTATTTCCCTTACTATCACTTTACCACATTCACATAGTCTATTCCCTAATATAACTATGGTCAATCCCACTATATCAACATTGTTGCAAGGTATCAACCCACCTCTTAATCCATCCCAATCTTTATTACATGAAGCTCTAGTGTAATAGTCCCAACTGTCTATGTCATTTCAACTTTCTCCCTAATACTATATAGCCCATTTATTGTTTTCTCCCATTGTTGTTCCTAATGTTTAGCCTATAACACTTATTTACATCCTAGTTCCTTCTATCACCATAGCCATTCCATCCTTCCTTGGAGTTCCTTAGGAGCTAGTGTTATTATTACAAAACCTCTCTACAAGACTACAAGTGAATAAGAGCTAAACTAGAAAAGCCATAGCCTTACATGGAGGTAGTCCTACTATGTCATTGTTTAACCTTCTTTTAGAATCCAAAGATTCCTTGATTATACTAGTAAAAGTTCCTAAGGAAGTTTCCTTACTTAAGTTTAGTTAGTACAATGGGGAATTGGACCTGAAGAATCATGTCATATCTTTTCATAATAATGTATGCTTTTGGCTGGCTATCCCCATACTATGTAGTTTTTCTAATTCTTTGATAGGGAAATCCTTCGAATGGTATTAGTCTCTTCCCCATGGTTCAATCACATAATTAAGAAATTTTTTACCACCTTTGTAGAAATGTTCAAGTACAAAATTATCAAGGGTGATACTCTACAAAAGATTTTGAACATCAAAAAAGCTCACAATGAGTCTATCTCTAAATTCATCTCAAGATGGACATAAGCTATCATGGAGCTTATGCATCATTTACTTGATGAAAAATTACTAGACTTATTTGAAAGTATTGTCAATGATTACATCAGGGGAAAATTGGTCTATCCTAGACTACTTAGCCTCCATGATGCCATCACCTCAAGAAAGCATGTTGAGGAGGTGGCTATTCAATAGAACACTATGAAATGGGTCCATGTTGACAATAAGACAATCAAGGTGGCCAATAAAGATAAATTCATGTAAAAAATTAGTTAGATTATGAACTTGATGAACCAACCTATAATAGTTTTGAAACACCACTAATTTTGGGCTCTCGTGACTTAGCATCAGAGCATTGAAACTTGGGCAAAATTTCTCTAAGCTTGATGTCACACTGTGCCGCGTAGATAGCATGGCACCCTGAAAGTCCTAACATCTACAATGTTTTTTCTAAGTCTATCTGCTATGCTCCTTGGCACGTCAGTGTAGCACTCATTTCCAAGGCCAATTTGCACAAAAGGGCACTGAGGATGGACTGAATAGTATAAAAAATTTTCTATCTTCTAGGCCGTCAACCTTGCTATGCTCTCTAGCTTGCCCAGCTTGACACATCCTAGTTGCCGGTTCACCCAAGTGCTAGGCTAGGTAGTGTTAAAAATGCTCAGGATGGACTAAATAGTTTGGAAAATTTTCTATCTTTGGACCTACTATGCTCCGTTACGCTGCATAGCTTAGACAACATAGCATGCCATGTAGGACCAAAAGTTTCCTAAGTGCTGGACCGAACGTGGAAGGTACATTTGGCAATTCTTTGACCTCCAAGGATTCTTGTCTTGCTTCATCCTTGGAGTGTGATCAACATCCCCTAGAAAAACACTACAAGTTTTATCAAAAGTAATCCAAAATTGGGTGTTATGCTGTGGTACGCTGCATAGCGTAGACAACATAACACTTGGAAAATTATTAGGATAAAAAATGTTTCAAGTGTAAAACAAGGAGTTATTAGGCTCTTTTAACATGGAAGATGCATGTGTTGGTCTTTGAAAAATGCATGCCTTGTTGAATTCTAGAGTGGTGTTTTGAATTTTGGGAAAAATTCTTTCAAAATGGATGCTACGCTCTGCTACGCTGTGTAGTGTAGATAGCATAGTAGGACAGGACCATAGAATTTTTCTAAGTGCTCACGCCAAACTTTGTTACGTTGGGTAGCATAGACAACATAACACTTGGAAAAGGCCTCTGAATGCTGTCAAAAGCCCCTAGAACTTAGCATCAACCCTCATTTTGGCTTTGATATCTCTTCGATGGTCAAGATTAGTGGTTTGCTTTGTTGTTGTATTCCTTGTTGATCCTAAAGGTTGTCCCTACGCTTGACCCTACTTGGAAGAGCAAGGAATATGTAGTCCCGGAGTGTAAGCTCCAATTTGCATGTGTTCTAGGAATTTTTTGTAAGTACATGATAGTTTCTTAGACTTTGGCACATGTGGTTTGGGAAATATGGTCACATTTGATAGATTTTCAGTCCATGTTCTTGTCTTGTAGAGCGTAACACCATTGGGTGTAACACTTTGAGCGTAGCACATCAATGTGACACATTCACGATTGTGCTACATGGGACCCAAGACATGTGGTGTCCAAACCATGTCTCCCCTCCAACCCTAGCTCTATAAATACCCTAGTAATTGACATTCTAAGGGTTGGCTTCTATAGTTGGCTTTGGCAAAAGATTGGCAAGCAGAAGGTTGATGAGCAGCAAATCTAAGTATTAAGAGCATTTCTAATGTCTGCCTCGCTCCTACACTCGAACATGACACCTGCACCTCACACCCACACAGTGTAACAACTGCCAACCCAACAAGCTTCAGCTCCTTCCTATCAGCAGTACATCCACAACAACCCAAGAACTGTGACCATGTTACCTTACTACCTAGCTGTGCTTGTTTGACACTACCTACTAGTTGTACACATCATTTGATTAAAAGTCACATCCCCCAATCTTGGGGTAGTGCATTTCCTCACTTGCACTCTCATTTTATTTTTCTATAGCACATTTTAAACTTCTATTGTCATGACACACACACGTTGATATTCTCTCACTATTATGCATGTTGTGTTCCTTCTTATTCCAACTCCTACGTGTGATGCTCTAAAATCATTACTTGAAAATGGTTATTGGACACCATGTAAGTTGCTAACTGATTGACTAGACCATTCAGGGTGCCTCGTTTCTATTTTCCTCAGCACAACCCTCCCACAGATTCGGGGTTAGACTATGCACCTATCAACTTCTTGGTGTTCCAGCCACCAACATTTTCAAATGCTATATTTTTTGGCGCTAGAAGGAGGGCTTGATCCTATGTGTTCCTTCTATGTGCCATAGGTAGTCTTGTGTGCCTTCAATACCTCTATCGCTAGCAACAGGCTAGTGTAAATGTAAGACCCCTATGGATCTGCTACGATAGTAGCTAGATCATAGGCCAGTGTAGGGGTTGTTCACGTTTCGGTTGGCACATTTGGGTTTTAGTTAATGGTTCCCCTAGAACCCTGCAGGACAAAAAACCCAAAACTATGTACTACATTAAGCCCTCTATGTTCCGTGTAGCGTGACACATATAGCATAACATGTGTAGCATAACAAGCTTTTCAGCATGACAGTCCTACCTAGCGTAGCGAGTGTAACAACACAAGTTACTATTTTTTCATCATTTTCAGACTTTGCTATTTTTGGCCTATTTTTGGTGCAGCTTACCTATTTAAGCGTTTAAACATAAAATTTACTATATCCTACCATTTCTCACAAGTTTCCTTATTTCTTACATCCTTTTTGATACAGTAGAGATGAACCCACCTAGCACCTTAGCTGCCACCTTGAGCTTGGAGATAGCTCACCCCTTGCAACATGTGAAGGCTCTTGAGCGACCACTTAGCCCAGTGTACCCACAACGACAGTCTCTTCGACTGCAACATCAATTTCCTAAATGCACGGCACGTGATGAGGAGCAATATAACCTCTTATGTGCAAAGATCCAAGTGGCCAGGAATTTGAAGAAAAGTGCAACTTTGAAATTATTCATCAAAATGGAAGGGAGTTCCTTCCTACTCCTAATTCCATCATACCACTTACTGAAATGTTTTAGTGGATATTGAATCAACATCTCACTATGAGAAACCCCTTCACGATGGGCAAGAGGAATTTGAGTCCCATTCCAAAGGTAGTGGCCCATTCTATGCCATAGCCTCACAGTCCACTTTGGTGTTCCTTCCATACCAATTATAGTCCTCCACCTCTTTGGCAATAGCTACAATGCTCTCACAGCCCAAACCTTCCTTGGTGGTAGGTATCCATCAAATGTTATCAACACAACAACATGTAGGGCCTTTGGCCTCCTTTCCCTTTAGTATTCCTTCATAGTCCATCCAGTTTTCGCAACCAATGCCTGTAATGCCTACGTTACCATACGTGCATACTATGTCTACATCACAACCACCAATGGGCCCTATTTTCGTTACCTCTACGCCAATTCCACTAGCAGTAGCTCCAACCTCAACTACATTGTGGGTAGGAACATCCTTTCTTACTGTCTAGTTGTCTCAGATACAACAACATATCCAGTCCCAAACATATCAAGCTTCACATATGGTGCAACCAACTATGAGGCTGTGGGCTACTCCAGCAATAGGACAGGTACCCATTCCCATAGCATCACGAATGGTAGTCACTCTGGAAACACCACCCATAGGGTTGTGGGCTACTCAGATGGTGCCACCAATGGGAGCTGCTTTGACAGCATCTCCAATGGGATTGGTAACTACACCAACAACACCACCAATAATGGCTACTCTGACATTACCATCGACAATCCAACTCATTCAACCTTCCATAACACCCTCGGGTCTAGACCAAGCCTTTCAGCTTATTCAGGCCCTCATTGATGAAGTTGATGAGACACGATATCATTGTAAGGAACTCGAGGACGAGTTTTCATTCAGTCATGGGGGTATGATGAGATGCGATATGCACAAGCTGCGATATCACGTACGCGATATCGTGGCCGCCACGATATCGCATCCCCTGTGATATCGCGTACGCGATATCGCAGTCCGCCGCCAAATCTATAAATAAGAGGCGGCACTCCCCTCATTTCTCATCCTAGGCTAGAAGTAGCAAAGCTCTGGAGGATTGATCACCCTAGAGATAGAATATTTTTCATGTGCCCGCAGTAGGAGTCCCCCAAGTGAACGGTTCTTTATTCAAGCAGCTTTGTACCTGAACGCAAGTTATTTACGGCAATAAAGATGAGATTTGTGGATAAACCTTGTAGTACATGGATAGGTTTAATTAATGTTATTTATTGCTTTCCTAGTAACGTGGCATGAGTACGACTTGG
>MNCI01005444.1:170465-180938 GCA_015680685.1 Gnetum montanum | reverse complement strand
TGTTCGGTTGAGATCTTGATTTCTTGGAGGAGGAGGAAATACAAACTGAGATTTAAGCTAGAGATAAAGTTGCTGGCTCTTTTGCGACAAAGCCTGTCAGTTAGGCCTCAGACATTCCAAGATAGGAAGTTCATGGAGAAGCTCTAGTTGTTATGAGTGACAAGGCGGTAGAAGGATTGGGGTTAGGAGTGTCAGTTGTCATAGTAGAGGAAAGAATGGCAAAGGAGTTGCTGGTACTTACAATTAAAGCTGGGTTAGTGTTGGGAAGAGGAGAGGAAGGAGGAGTGGTGGTGTTAGATGCTTTAGCCCTTTTCCTTCCCCCAACCATAACAAACTCATCTCGTAGAAGTGAGTCTTAGAATGATTGTGAGTGGATGATTGGTGCTTTAGACTTGGCCTTAATGAGAGAATGGGATTGAGAGACTCTTGCCTTGAGAGGAGCAGACGAGGAAGAAAGGTGTGAAGCATTGTTAGAAGTAGAACCGAACTTAATGGGAGAAATTGGTGGGTTAGGTTGAGGAGTGACTACAAGACTGGATCTGGGAGGATTGGTTTGAGATTTTTTCTTAGCTAGAAAGGGAAAGGTGGAAATGTGGTGCTCTGCATGATGGAAGTAGCTACAGGAGTTAGGAAGATAAAAATAGTCAACCTTTTATTTAAAAACCTTGCCTCCAGCTCCTAAAGTTAAAGTGGTTTATTTTTGGAAATGTCTAGTTCGATACAGTAGCGACGATAGTGAGCCCCGTTAACCTCAATTCCGCGGTCGGAGATGACTCGACCTAAGGTGCTAACTATGTCTCGCTCAAGAGGTGAAAAGATTAAAGGAAGATGAGGGAGATCTACATAACAAGGGATAATATTAAAGGCTGGGTCGCTGACATTGAAATCAAATTTCCAGGCCCGGGTGATGAGTGTAGCATTACGAGCAGGGAAAATTCGAAGAGAGAGAGCTTTCTTGATTTGAGAAGCCTCCGAAAGCTCAGTNAGAAGAAGAAGCAGCCGCTGAAGATTCATCCATATCCTTGCCTGAAAGGAGCTCCTCGTCCATTGGAACTGGTTCCACGTCGGAAGGAACACGATGGTAGCCCTGGAACAACCTACAGCAATAGCACCACAATGCCGATCCTGTAGCCGACTCTGGTATTCAACTCTGGATGCGCGGGTTGCGCAGATCGGGTAGATTTGGCTGTGGGATGCGCATGCGGCGCGCGACGTGAGAGAGGCGAGGGCTGAGACGGCGGCCAAACAAAGTTTTGACCCTGAGGTGGCGGCCAGGCGAAACCCTGACCCGAAACAGAAGCAGAACCAGGCCAGAAACCCTTGTTGAAGTGCGCAGGGTCTGAGCGCCACAGGTCAGAGGATCTGTCAGCGGTGCGACCGCGGCCGCGACAGGAGGAAAATCGGCCACGACTGGGAACAGATCGGCCACCACCGCGACCGAAGGAAGAGCTGCCAGGGCCGCTGCGACCTCCACAACGGCTCCCGCAGACAACTCAATATTATATTTTTATTTTTTTAGACAAAAAGCAATTGATCTAAATGATCTGGCTGGCCGTGTGCGCCGTTCTGAACTCTGCCGTGTCTAGCGCCTTGCGCGCCGTCTAGAGCACTCGTCGTTGCGTCGTGGGTGACGACGCGCACGTCCGCGGGTACAGCAGAAAAAACAGCGCAAGAAAAATTAATATTTCACCTAAGTGATATTTCAGAGTGCTATACTCTTTAGACAATGCCTCTTTAAGTTGGATGATAGCTTCTTCATATAACTTTTGAGTCATTGGTGTAAGTTTTCTATGAAGGCCTATTTCATTAAGTAATAACCATAAATTTTTCCAACTCACTAAATCATAAAATTTTTTTAATTCTATAAAATAAATATATAATTTTTTATTAATCTTATTTACAAGTTTGATGCATGGTCTAAGAATGACAAGATGATCCATAATAGAATAATTCTATCTAAAATTTCAAACCTACTTGACAAATTACCTTTTCATGGTTTGTTTATGCCCAATTGCCTATTCTTTCTTCAAGATTAGTACATAATAGCTTAGCAAAAATACTACTTATGATTATCATATAATAGCAGTTTAGATTCTTCTTATTACATTTCAGCAAGTCCATTATCAATTGCATTTAATTTTTTTCCAAATTTCTTTATAAATATGTGTTCCAATTAATTCATTATGTTAACCATCTGAATCTATAGTTTTACCGTATACTAATCTATTAATGTCATCTATAACTTCTTCTAGAAAAAATGCCAAAAAACTTGACAAAATTTGTGATAATAAATATTATCTTTTCTATATAATATTATTATAAAATGCACAAACATCATTAAAATGACAACTCAACTATGTAGAAACTTTAGATTAGAACAAATTCCAAAAATTCTTAGACTATTTTTTAATCATGTAAACAAATTGGTTTTTTTGTTTTTTTTTTACCGTTTAGAAAAACATCCTTTCTTATTTTTAAAAAGATACTTAAATGTCTTAACTAAATGAATTGTTTGTTTTTTTGTAGGGACCATCATTTGGAGTATTGATAAGGTACTTATTTCTCAAGTTGATGATCTGGGTTCAAACCTGGGCATAGCCACTCAAAGAGGTTAAGCTTTCGCTCATTCCCCAACCCTCCTAGGACCCACTTAGTAGGATGACCATTGTGGCTCCAAGTGATGATCCTTTTGTTAGCATTCTTTCTATTTTTTCTAGCTTGGACATATTCACCATGAAACCAATTCTTATGAACTTTATATTTGTTAGCATTATTAATATGTTTAGCTATTTGAAGTAATATTTTCTTCAAGTTTTTACTATATTGATATTGATATTTTATTACATCCATGTAGACCCAAAGGATCTGTCAAATAAATGAACTTGTTCAAAATACATAAATAGTAATAAATCCTTAATGTAATAGTTGTGTTCAATATTCATGCAGCTTGAACAAGTATTTTATATAATTCCCTAGAACTAACACTAGTAGCTTGAATAATTCATATAAATAGCAACTTTAGATTTATCACTTTTTTCTAAAGAAATCTATTCTGCAAAATTCCAATAATATATGCTGCTCATCTTCTACAATTTCCAATAGACATAATTAACATATTCTATCTTTATGCAAGTTATTATTCCATATTCCCCTTTCAACTCAATGATGGTGTGATCCCATTCATACTCTACTAATTAGTACTCTCATGGATATTGGAATTTTTGCATGTAGATATTCCATTTCATTATGCTTGCTACCTCTAATATTTTGCTAATAAAATGAATGTTTTTTTTGGTATTTGTGCATCATTTTGATATCTTTCTAAAATTTTCTCTCTAACAAGTTTCCAAGCTTGTCCTAAATTTATTATTCCATAAATATTATTAATGCCCCATTTTTGTAGCCATAATTGTCCTTCATGAAACCACCCCTGCTATTGAGATTTTTAAATGATCTTTTTTGATATCTTCTTACTACTTTTATGTCTTAAGTATAATGTTAAAAACTAACACATTACTTCACCTTCCAATAGCAGTAAATTAGCTTCTAATAAAAGTATTGCATATAGGACTTGAGTCTTTGCCTTGAATTTATCCAATAAGAGTTTTTTTAGAAGTTTTTCAAAATTCTTCCATGATTCTTGAAAGACTTGAGCCCCACACCACACATTCGTCAAGGACTATAGTTTGAACAATTATTTGAAAAAGACATTTTTGAATTGTTCAAGTCTAAATATTATGATTACTACCATTTTTCTTCATTATAGAAAAAGACTTCAATCTATTTGCAACTTGTTGTGATATACAATGCTTCTACTTACAAGTTTAGAAAATTCTACATTCAGGTATATATAAGTATCTACAATCTTAAGTATTTTATTACTTAGCCAAAAAAGTTTAATATCTATCATTATTTCCATAAATTAGTACTTTAAACCATTTTTCTAAATTTTTTATTACTGCTACATCATCTACGAAGATTAAAAGCCATATCCATGGTTCTTCCACTTTAATAGCATGATGTGTAGGTACCTCTTTAACCCACTCTTTTAGTCCATCAATAAAAATGCCAAACGAAGTTGGTGAAAGAGGATAGCTTTGCTCTATGAGGATTATTGAACTTAGAAAGGAGGCAAGAGGGGAAGGGTGAATAAGTACCCAAAAGTAAAAAAATTCGTTGAAATAAAGCACACACCAAAATTAACGTGGTTCTCCAACTTGGGTATTCCACACTTGAAGGGTAGTTTGCAAGCACACCTCCAGACTTTGTTGCTTTTAAATGCCGTTTGAAGGGTATTACATTCCCTATACAAGCTCTAAGCTCCAAAATGGAGTGATTTGACATTATGAATCCACTTGATGAAGTGTCATTAGTTGATGAGTCAACGTAGCCCCGTCAACGTAGCCTTCCATGCATCGACGTGGCCCCATTTACGCGAAACCTATTTCAGCCTATAAATAAGAGGGCATTTAGCCTCATTTAGGTACCTTTTTAGTTAGTTGTAGTGAAGCTCTTGCAGTTTGTTCCTGTAGGAGATAGAATATTTTCCAAGTGCCTGCAGTAGGTGTAAGAAAAGTGATCGACTCTTTATTCGAGCGTTGATGTATTTGAGCCCATTGGCATGATGACAATAAAGACGAATTCTTCAAGCATTCCTTGTAGCATTTGGACTTAGCCATTTTATGCATTCAGTAGTTTAAGATGTTTATGCTTTATAATTACTTGTTAATTACTTAAGTTTCTATTATTGTTATTTTAATCGCTATCATTCCTTCATAGTTTGTAAAGGCCACAAGTATGGCCATCTCAAATGTAAATCCAACACTTGGTAAACCCAATGACGCTTAACGTTTGGTAACCAGAACTGCTTAGGGGATGCTTAGAACATGCCTGGAATCGGATACTTATGCTAGGAATATTTAGAACACAAATTAGGATAATTATAGATTAGAAAATAGTTCATTCTTTACTTTCCATACTTTAATTAAATGCCAAAAGATAAGTAAAAAGCTATAAAAATAATTAGCCTTAATCTCACTTAACCATTGCAAACAGAACATCACAAGTGAGATTAGGAAGACAATGACCATTCTAACCCAAGGTTTCACTACTTAGGGTTTGGTGTATGTTTAGTACTTACAGTCTACGGAATTTAACCGAGTCACATGTGAACGCCTGTGATTTGTATGGTTGGGCATAGGGGTACCTAGCAGCTCATCATTGGTGTCGTTGCCGGGGACTGTTAGTCTTACATGCATCATCTAACCTTAGTGAAATTATCATTCAAATTGTTGGAATGGACCTAGGATAGAAACATTTATGCACGCTAGGTGAATTAAAGTAAGTAGTAAGGTACATCGATTACGTGGACCATCTAACGTCTAGCATGTCTTCTCACAGGAGAGAGGTATTTGACCTGCCAGGGCCACAAGAATGTTGGGTGGTGTACAAGAATCTCGATGATTATGTCCCTGACTTCACTTTCATCCTACATCAGGATGAGCATCTACGATGGCGGAACATGAAGGGAAACATCATGCTACCGCCCAACCGGTTAGCTGCTGTGATGATATTTCACAACCTTGGTAGACTAGGCATCCAGGATCATGGAGTGGAGTATGTCATCGAGGATCATGACTACAGGAACTATCATTCCACTGAGGCTCAATGAGCATGAGATCAGCAGCAAGCAGACAGATATGAACATCAGAAGGGAAAACAATTTAGAAACCCCTTATTCTTGTAAGGGTTGCAGGACGATGGGGATCCCATATTTCATAATACCCATTCAACCAAACTTCCCTTGGGGCAGTAGATCCTCCAATCCATCATTCAGAATAAGCCTCTAAGTGACCAAGATCGTCAATGGGATCTAGGGTCACGTAGCAAGGCTAGGTAGGATGATCGAGGCCATCATTAGGTTAGGGGGGAGATCGACACTGGAGTGGTGGCGATACCTCTCCTTCTTCTCCATCCTCTCGCTCTCCTACACCTTCATCTAGCTCAAGCTCTAAGAGTAACCAGGGTAGGATGGAGTGAAAGGACAATGGTAAAAAGGTTCAGAAGGGACAATGTGAGGAAATGTGTGACCAATCGCATAATGCTTGCTGGCATGAAAGGAGGGGTAGCCAAAATCGTCACAGACATCATGGTCCTCAACAGGACTATGACTCAGATGAGATGTTGTTGGCTACTTGGAGCATGCTCCAGATTGCTGAGGTAGTTCAGATCCCTAGTAGGCACGTGAAGGATAGTCGGATCAAGTGCATTGATATGAACAACATCCCCAGATTTTACGGGGGATACAACTGTGATCCGCAGACCCACCTGTAGGCATTCCATGATGCCTGCACCCTACAGAACATTGACAATAATTGGCAAAAGCTGAATCTGTTCCCTTGCAGACTCATCAAAGAAGTTGAAAGTTGGTACTGGTCCTTGGAGCCAGAATCAATGAGAAGATAGAGTACAATTCTTGAAATGTTAAATGACAAGTATCAAACATACTTTAGAGTGGTGAACCTGAGATGTCAGATCCAAGGGTGGAAACAAGGCAATCATGAACCCTTGGATGTAGATACTATTCACTGCTACATCGATGCCCTAGTCATGGCTACTCTCAGTGGGCATAGCTTCACCACATCATTGATGGGCTCCGTTTTGAAATGTGAAAGACCCTTGGCGTGTATGCCTAGGGATGACTCTCAGAGCTAAGGGCCTATCAATTGCAACACCTCATTGAATAGGTGGCCAAGGAGGAAGGGGAACTTAGGAAAAAGGAGAGTGTAGAAGAATTCAACCAGGATCCTTCCCTTAGAATTTAATGAGAAGGATGAATCACCACTGGAAGCAGTGGTGAATCGAAAGACTTTGCTGTTACAAAAGTTTGCATCTAAAATATCAGCAAAGGTGGATAAGATGTGGGCCTCTTTGGACGAAAAATTTCAAAGTGTGCTAAAAATTGTAGAATAGTCTATAGAACAAGGTAATGACCATGATGGGTGCAGGAAGAAGAAAGCTAAATGTGCCCAACATAAGGGTAAGGGAAAAGTTGTTGTAGTAGAGCAAGTTGCAGACTCTAACACTGAGGAGGATGGTGAATGTGGCATATACCAATATGAACATCCTAAGGGATGTTGTGCTATGGTGTCACATCTTCAAGAGTCTAGGGTTTATGCATTGAACCCTCACTTGGCATAGTGGAAAACACCCTGAAGGTTGCCTTATCCAAAAGGAAATTCTAGGCGCTTCCACCAGCAATAGCAAGGATATTATCCAAGTGGAGTGCCACTGCAACTGTACAAGTACTTCCAACAGTGGTAGCAACTACAAGCATGGGGGATGCCACCTCCAAGGCAACAGTACCCTTACAAACTGCCAGATCCCAATGGGTACTACGTTCAGCAACCAATCTCTCCACGAGACTCTTCCAGTCATGCAGCCTTTCAAAGTTATTACCACCCCTTGGAGTATTTCTGACCTCAATCTCCATCACCTAGGAGGGAAAAGCCACATCTCTTCTATCCTCCATCACCTTCTCCTGCGACTCCTTCAAAACATCCCACTTAGTTGCCACCTGCTCCATCGATGTAGGGAGAGATATTGCCATAGCCATAGCAACGCAACATTGTGAGGGTTGTCAACATAAAATCGGCTGCTCAGCCAGGTGGCCTGGAAGCCAAGCCATGAAAACGTCCCTTCTTTTGGCCCAATCATGTACGGACACCCTCGCACCCACCAGTGGCTAGTGCCTCTAAACCTCAAACTGCCTCCACTATTTTACCACTTGAGTAGCCTTCAAGCCCACCACACTCCAACATCCAAATGGTCATGCTCACACATGTCGTGACCAATTGGATAAATGTAGGTCACCTTCCCCAGAAATTAACTAATCCGGGAAGTCCCCTCATCCATCTTTAGGTGGTAGGAAATGAGCCCTATAAAGCTCTTCTAGACTTGAGGTCAAGAGTCAATTTGATCTCTCATGACATGTACAAGAATTGGAACTTTCCCCCGTTAAAGAAGAGCAATATTAGTCTCAAACTATCAGACTAGTCCATCATTGTTCCCTTGGGAGTGGTGGAGGACGTGGTGACCACTGTTTGTGGGTGGTCCTATCCTATTGATTTCCTTGTCATTAGTGTTAAAAATTGCAAAGGGAGCTTCCCAATCATAATGGAAAGGGCCTAGTTGAGCACGATGAATGCAAAACTAGGACTCTGAGATCTTTCCCTTGAAATTTCAAAGGATGATCCTTCTGGAAAGATCAAGAAGAAGTGTGTTCCATGCATCACATATAGTGACTTAAGGTGCAACTGTGTGCAGCAATTATGGTCCGCTAAGAGGATATCCATTAAAGCATGCAGTCGGTGCACCAAGGACTCACTTGTTCAATAGTGCCTATACACCGCAGCCACTAACCAAGTAGGCACCCAGTGGCTGATAGCTAATCCTGATAGTAGCACCTTGTACATGGAACCACTTGAGGGGCATGTACACACCTACGTAGGAAGCATGGATAAAATGGAAGAGGTTCATCAAAAAATCTCTATTGGTGATGACCATGGTGATTGGGGGAAGGTGAAAATTCCTGACAGCTTCAAATAAGAGCCCTTGGAATTTAAACCTTTCTTTGGGCTTCACTCAACCAGTGCAACCACCTCATCATCACTTGAATAGCCTCATTCCATTGTTTGCATCTCCTCCTTTACTACACCCCTCACCATTTTGTAATTTTTTATTTTACACTTTTTTGTTTTCTACTTTTTTGTTTTACACTTTTTATTTTTTAACATCATTCATACGTTGCCAATTCTTATCAAGTTTTTTTTCTTTCTTTAATTATTTTTCATTTCTTTGTCTGTGTTTCATTTTTCACATGATCACTAACTTGTCGTCTTATTGTCATTAGGTGTCTGGCGCGGATGGGTTTCATTATGATGGGTAATGTAATAGTCCACCCAGTTATTTGGCTTCCACCCTTGCATGGTTGTCCTTGGACTTTATGTCTATTTTCAGCTCATAAAATCAACAGTGAGTCCACGTCATCCACCCATTCAACCACTCCATGGTTTTGCTTCTATTGGAAGCATGTAATCCCTTCACTTAAAAAAAATTAATTAATGTGTGACTTGTGTAGTTCCCAGACTCGGGGATGACCCAATGGTTTGAATTGGGTGTGAATTCAAGGTGAATGCAACATTTGTCACTCTCTCTTATCCCCTAGGTTGCTAGTGTGTCCTTATGGGTTTCCTACCACTCAATGTTTCTCTCTCCACAGAAGCTTCTGGGTAGTTCGACCTTGCATGGTGTGGTCCTCATTGAAAAAAAAAACAAATAAACATGAGGATTCAAAGCACACCCCTTGATTGAATGCATGTGAACATGCATGGGTCTTTACATTGTGTGGTTCCCCTGGAAAACAAAAAAAGGCATAACATCGCTATGTGGGAATTCAAAGCACACCCATTAGACTACCTCTCATGGGCCACAAGAACTAGTTGTGGGACTTCCTTCGTCCCCTCTAACTTCATCCCATTTCACTTCCTTCCTCTCATATTTTTTGGAGTGGTGGTTCTCTATGGGTGCATTCCTGTTTCCTTGGGGTATGGCTAGGGCTTCGTCTATTGTTGCAATGTCACTGTCAGCGATTGGTTTTGGGTTTGAACTTGAGAATGGTTCTACTAGGTCACTTAACCACAATAGCACATAGGGTTTCATGTGACTGACAATCAGAATTCCCATTCTCTAGTCTCTTTCTACACCCATTTCTCTCCGTACTCACCTCACTACCCATTTTATGTTTTGTGAGTTTGTCATGATTTCCATGAATTTCTCATGCCTTGGCAGGATCTCTTAGGTAGGAGTCTTAATTGGCAAACATCATTTCTTGACCCCAGGGCCTACGGACCTCGGTGTTGAGGATATGCAGGGGCTATTACGGCTATTGCCTACTATGGGGAGGACCCACCTGCATATTCTTGGTCCCACTTGTTAAGTCTCCCATCCTTCAAATTTCCTGGTTGATTATTTTCAGGGTCCCATCGCTTGATTTCTTCCCCTTAGAGTTCTTTTAAGTCTCTTTCTCCTATTTTTGACTCATTTTCAAGCATCGATTACCTTCCTCCTATCCTTAGCCATCACTAGGCCTCTCCCGCATTTCAACCGCCCCAATTTGGCATTTCAAACTCATCATTTTTGGCTTTTTCCAGGTTGGTCAACGGGTGAACACCCCTACATATACAGGGCCCCATATACTCAGCCTCTGCATATATGTAGCCCTGTTGATGTAGCTCCTAATCCCTATATATACACCCATTGTGCTTTGAAAGTTCATCATTTTGCAAACAAATTTGGGGAGAGTTTTCTATTTTTTGTACCTACCTTCTTCTCGAGCACCTACATTCCATCGCATGTCCTTATCACCTGATCCTTGCCCTCTTGAGCACCTGGAGGTCTGTTCCCAGTCGTGTG
>MNCI01005444.1:153330-170454 GCA_015680685.1 Gnetum montanum | reverse complement strand
CTATGTGTAGTTAATTAATTAATTAATTAGTTAGTTAATTAAGACTTCACACCTCTAAGGGAAGAAACTAAAACAACTATTTAAACTTCAACTCATACCTTGTTGTTTTTGGTTTTAACCGATGAATTAACACTCCGGGGGACTTTAAGAAATGCCCGTGCCAACAACATAACTTAGTCAAATTGAGAAAGTGTATAAGGATCAAGTCTGAGCTACTTATGCACAGTCTAATGGGTGGCTATGTTGATTGTAGATGGCACCTAAACCAAGGCATCCAAGGGGTGAAGGACCATCCCAACCAAGGGACAAGCACTCACAAATGGAAAGGGGACAAGACACGTAATCTCTAGAGCATGCAGAGGGCTCTCATGCAACTGGCCCCCTCCGCGGAGAACTTGACGTGGAATCTATCCATCAGATTCCCAAAGAGGAGATTCCTAGCAAGCAATCACAAGGGGATGAGACTCCTAGGATAGTACCATGACTTGAGGTCACCCTGACCCAAGCTTGTCTTGATGCTATCACACCATGTGAGGTGCAATAGATGGTCCTCTAAGAGCTAAACTTTGGACCATTCCTCGAGAATGTGCTAGAAGAAGTGGGCTCCAACTAAAAAACTCTCCAATGTGGCCTATCATCACAACCAGTGGTGAATGGTACTTAGGAGAGACATATCTCATCTGGATGAATTAGCAACTAGGGTCTAGAGTAAAAATCAAAGACATTTATGTCTCTTACTCTTCGGAGATGATAACGGAGGCTCTAGGTTTGCCTGAGACCGGAGTAGACGTGGTGGAGATCCCAAAAAAAGTTGACCCAGAGGTAAAAGTGGCATGGACCAAACGATGCTATGGGATAAAGTGCAAGGAATTTGGCTCTTTGACCACAGCAGAAAGGGTGTACTCAAAGATCGCATCTTACCACTTGAACCTAATGGTAAGACTCAGCAAAATCATAGCCTTCTCCACTCATGTGTGTACCTCCTTGAGTGGGATATTCCCAATGAGTCTTTCATAGCTGTTGTTCTTAGAGATTGAAAAGAGGTTTGCCAAGAGTGAATGTGGAAGATAAGATCTCCCCTTTCCTTGCCTCATTTGAAAGTTTTGTAAATGGGTAGGGATAGCATGGTACTCCAATGATATCATCCGACATGCCCCGATTGCCTCTTGGTGGGAAATGATGAAGGATAAAACTCCTGCCATCACACAGACAGAGGAGGAGAAGCAACCACCTCCACCACCTACACAAATAATGCAGTAGAGCTCACAAACCATAGTAGAACAAATCTGCGAGATCCGGGAAATGCTTTTGAGCTAGCAAGAGAAATTTTGCAGGACTGGTGGAGGAGAAGACCCTTTAGTCTATCACCCTACAATGATCCACCTGGAGTAAGTGGCTCGATTAGTTAGCTTACTTGAAAGGGCAGGGCTGATGTTCTCTATAGCCCGAATGCAAGTGCCTGCATGAATAGATCCTAGTGTCCAAGAGGTAACAGTGTCCATACAACAGTTATTTCCCAAAATTTTTTGGAATGCTGCTACCTTTTCAGTTGGCCTAGAAGATGGTCAAGGGGCAATAGTCCTAGTGATGTAGCACCAGTGACATGAGACTACAGCTAAAGTGGTTGTTGACATAATTGCTATAGCTCTCAATGCATCGGTAGCACCTGTACCAAATGTTCATGCACTACAAGATGTATAGGCATCTGTTGGAACTTCACATAGCAAGATTGATGCAGCCCAACATAAGGAGTTGTTGGACTATATAGTGGGAACCAGGCAACCGCTTCTAGATGTCTTCGACCTTCTGAAGAACATTACTACAACCTAATCGAAGCTACTCTCGGCAAGGGGTAAGAGCCTCATTTTAGAAGGGTAACTTGAAGCTACTCAAGCCACTTGTCGATCCAATTAAGAGCCCAACTTGCCGATCCAGCCATCCTTGACCACGTAATCACCAGAGATGAAGCTTTTCAATAGCTTCAACTCAAACCTCAAATCGTTGAGGATGTGCGAGAGACAACAATCTTCAATAAGTCCTTGGCAAATGTTCGAGCATATCATTTAGACAAGGACTTGGCAGAGGTTTGCTAGGAGAATGTTTGATTGACTGTGGAGGTTCATTGCCTACACAATGTTGGTGCAGAGAACAAACACATGAAAATTTTATCCACCAACAGCAGGAAGAACTAGCCAGGGTGAATGCTGACATAAGAAGTTTGGCTACTGAGAAAAGAAATCTGTCAATGGAGGAGGTTCAGGAATTGAGATAGAAATTTGCAATTGAAATCGCCGCTTGGAAAAACGAGGCCTTGAAATTTGAAAACATCAAAAATCATTACAGGGACAAAGTGGGATTTTAGAAGGAAGTAAACAAAAAGCATATTCTAGTCGCAAAGGCCAAAATGAACCAAGCACTCCATCAGCTTNCAACAGAGCAGAAATTGAAAATGGTAAATGCAAAACTTGAGGTTCTCTACATACGATTTGAAGGACAACGTACAATCGTGGAGAACTTGACCTGTCAAATAAATAACTACCAATAGTTGCAAGCATCACTCCGAGCATTCGATAGTGAATGAAAGCAATTCTTAGCTTGGTTTTTCAACTTGAAAGAACTCTTCTTGGTGTCACCATGCCCTTGGGAGGTTCTAGTTCCAGCACACAGTGGAGAAGCTACCTGGACTATGAACGATCCCAAGAGAAAAGAAGAAAAGATGAGGGCTCTCTTCAAGGCTTTTCGGTTGCCTCCAGAAGTTGCAACTACTGTGGGGCAACCATCATTCATGCCACCACCAATGCATGGGCCAAAGGCTAGAGAAGGTCTATCAGAACCACTACCCCCAAGGATGGTGTGACCTTCTCCAACAATTTTGTGCATCATTCTACATGGCAGAGACTCCAGGACCAGCACGGTGTTCAATTTTGTTTTTGAACATCGTCATTTTTTGTAATTTTTCCTTCTCCGTAACTCAGGAACTTGGTCAAATTAATGTTGTGTCATGTGTGTGTTAAGTCATGTGCATTGTAAATAAAAATCCATACCTTCCAAATTGTAGTGTAACTCAAGGATGAGCTTTTACTTAGTTGTGGGGGTATGATGAAGTATCATTAGTTGATGCGTTGACTAGGCCATGTATACGGGGTTGTGTATATGCAGTTGTGTTGACGTAACCCCGTCAACGTAGCCTTCCATGCATCGACGTGGCCCTGTTTATGTGGAACCTATTTCGGCCTATAAATAAGAGGGCCTTCTGCCTCATTTAGGTACCTTTTCAGTTAGTTGTAGTGAAGCTCTTCTAGTTTTTTCCCGTAGGAGATAGAATATTTTCCAAGTGCCCGAAGCAGGTGTAAGAAAAGTGATCGGCTCTTTTTTCAAGTGTTGATGTATCTAAGCCCATTGGCGTGACGACAATAAAGATGAACTCTTCAAGCATTCCTTGCAGCATTTAGACTTAGCCATTTTATGCATTTAGTAGTTTACTATGTTTATTCTTTATTAATTACTTGTTAATTACTTAAGTTTTTGTTATTATTATTTTAATCGCTATCGTTCCTTCATAGTTCATAAAGGCCATAAGTACAACCATCTTGAATGTAAACCCAACACTTGGTAAACCTAGTGATGCTTAATGTCTGGTAACCCAGAAGTGCTTAGGAAATGCTCAGAACATGCTTGGAAGATGGGATCAAATACTTATGCTAGGAATACTTAGAACACAAATTAGGATAATTATAGATTAGAAAATAGTTCATTCTTTACTTTTCATACTTTACTTAAATGCCAAAAGATAAGTAAAAAGCTATAAAATCATTAGCCTTAATCTCACTTAACCATCACAAACAGAACATCACAAGTGAGATTAGGAAGATAATGACCATTCTAACCCAACGTTTCACTGGTTAGGGTCTGGTGTATGTTAAGTACTTATAGTCTATGGAATTCGACCTAGTCGCCTGTGAACGCCCATGATTCATATGGTTGGGCAAAGGGGTACCTAGCCGCTCATCACCACTCAACCCCACAAGGTTCTAACAAGCTTAGAATGTGGTTTTCATGATCCAAAAACCCTTGTAACTTGAGCTCCTCTCCAAAGTGTTGTGACATTACAGCAACACTCAATCCCCTAGGATCCTAACAAGCTCAAGAAAGATGTCTTCTTGTAAGAAGTACATCAACCCTGCAGGGTAACAATAGAAAACAAAAATCACAAGGAAAGAATTCAAATAAGTTTGCTAATCCTTGCACTTTAAGGTATAACTCACTTTGACTAATTTCAATAGACAAAATATTGTATAATGAGGAACAACAATGATTGCTTGATGAATACAATGAAGGTACATAATGCTTGGTCTTTTTCCAATGATAATTAAGTCTTCTTATAGCCAATATGTTTTTAAAATCTCCTTAGAATCCATGTAATAGCTAGTTAATGGTCATTGGAGACATCTTCTTTGAGACAGAGACATCTTTCTATAATGGACCTTCATTTTGGAAAGACATTTTCTTCAAGACTGAGACATCTTTTTGCATTATACATTCATTCTACAAAGATGTCTTCTTCTCATGAAACATGTCTTTCTCTACAAAACTATGTCTATTATTTTCTAGAGACATATTCTCTTGTGCTACCTTTAATTTTGCCAAAATATCCTCTTTTCCTTGGAGACATCTTTACTTCATGGTAAATTTCTACTGTTTCTACAAGATGTCTTCTTTAAAAATAATTCTTTAATGCTAAGGCTTCCTTTTAAGATTTTAATTATTTGTTCCTTTTCGATGTTCTTGAACTTCCATGCACCTTCTTGTCTTAATCCAAGTCCTACAAACACAAAAACCTCACAAACACACAAACATCCTTATGCTCTATTTTTCTTAATGTTCTGACATACCAAAAGGTCAACACTCTACTTATAATGGACCTTCATTTTGAAAAGACATTTTCTTCAAACCTAAGGCATCTTTCTACATTATACCTTCATTTTACAAAGATGTCTTCTTCTCATGAAACATGTCTTTCTCTATAGAAAGACATGTATTATTTTCTAGAGATATGTTCTCTTGTGCTACCTTCAATTTTGCCAAGATATCTTCTTTTCCTTGGAGACATATTCACTTGATGGTAAATGTCTACTATTGCTACAAGATGTCTTCTCTAAAAATAATTCTTTAATGCTAAGGCTTCCTTATAAGCTTTTAAGTCTTTGTTCCTTTTCGATATTCTTGAACTTCCATGTGCCTTCTTATCTTAATCCAAGTCCTACAAACAGAACAACCACACAAACACACAAACATCCTTGTGCTCCATTTTTCTTAATATTTTGACATACCAAAAGGTCAACACTCTACTTCTACATTATTGTAAAACTAACAAGATTATGTAATTTCATCTTTTAATTCAAAAATTATTTTTTTGTATAGGTTTTAGGTGGCATTGAGTAAACTAAAATCAACTTTATGTTTGATAAGCCTACTCCATAATTTTTTTTTCACAATAGAGTCAAATGCTTTAGTAAAATCCACAAAATAAACAAATGTTTTACTTTGCTTTCCATTTACTTGTTCAATGTAATATTTGAGAGTAACCAAATGATCTAACTAGATCATATTTTGTTTTTAATTCTTATGAAACAACGTATAACTTATTTCCTTCTACTCACAATCCCAATTATTTCTTCAAAATGATACGTAACAATTTTACAAACAAGTTGTTGATCATGATTAATTTATAATTATTTAAATCTAATTTCTTTGCTTGTTTAAAAAGCATAATATCTCTACTAATCATCCACTATCTAGTCTAACCATCTTGAAGTCCTTCATTAAACATTTTCCAAATCTCTCCATAAACTACCTATCCTCTATATTTTAATTTATCTACATACAGTATTTCTCAATCTACAACTTTTTGGAAGCTAAATTCTTAATTTCCTCTATTACTTTTTGAAATATTTGTTATTATGGGAATTTTTAAGATCTAACGTTGCTTGAAGATATTCTTCATCAAACCAGTTCTTCTTACCCATAAACTTCTATTACATAGTAATATTTTTTATAGCCTTTAGTAATATGCCTTAAAACTAATATTTAGACTTTTATTATTTTTAACAAATTTTGTACCTCTTACTAGAAAGATATTGTATTTGCAATTATAATACACGTTGTTATTCTTTAGCATTACTTATAATTAAAATGCATTTGTTTTATGGAAAATTATAGAAAATGCTATGGAAATTCTATTAATTGACCATGAACTTGTGTGACATCTCATCCCTAGATATCATTGCAAATGTCAAATATACAATATATTAGACATTATGCGTATGAATAAAATACACCAAATGTGAAATATATGTGTTATTTGACATTATGTATAAAGGAAATAATAGAAAAAATGCAAAAAGAGAAATAAAAGGATGCTTTATTGACATGGAAAAGTGTATCTAGATCATACTCTAAGAGTGTTCCTTGGGGTTTTTTTCCTTTAGCATCTATCCCTTAGAGGCAATCTAGCATTGCCACCATGGTTAGGCCTATAACCCAACCAGAAGGGATGACCAATCCACTTCTTTTCCTGCTTCACTTGGCTTCTCATGACTTTCATGTACCAACTTTGCCAATCCATGCTGGCATGACCTCTAACCTCGGGTATAAATGCCTTAGGTCAAAACCCCAAAGGTTACCTTAAGAGACACGTTTGTTATTACAACATGCCCTTTCGAGTTTTGTTAAGATAACAATAACACTTGTTATGAAGAGACATCATTTTCATTAGATAGTAACATCATTTGGAAATGGGGATGTGACAATCTAGCCCTCTTAGGTTTCATTCGTCCTCAAATGAGTCCATGTTCTCTATCTTTCTTAAGTTCCAATGCTTCCTTTCATGATTATGTGCTCCAATAATTTGATTTCTCCTTTCAACTTGAAGTTGTTTCTTTCTTATTTTGTAAACAAAATATATCTAAGAAAAATATATGGAAAATTAAATATTACTTTCTTGATACTTCATTTTCTAAGACAATGACAAAATATGAATTAAAGATTTATCAACCACCAATCACTAGTCCTTACGAGGATCACATAAAGCGCAACTTAGATTTGCTTACCCAAGTGAAGACAACACAAATTCTTTATCTCCTAGTTTTAATATCATAGATATTTTACTTAGCTAATTGAAATATAAATTAAACAATGAATAAAATAATAAGATTAAACACATAAAGGTAAGAGTGAGATACTTTTTGATCTTGATCAACCTTATGAACTAATGAGAGTAATTGTGATTCTACCATAAGTGGTATGTGATTAGATGGTCTTGTTCGCGATGACAAGGATTGATCTTAATTCTTCTCAACTTCTTTTGTAGAAATCAACTCTAGTAACTTGGTAACTTAAAAGAATCAGGCATCATTCCAAATATAATCCAAAGTCTCAGTGAAGAATGTTATTGACCCATGTTCGTTAATCATAGTAAAGTAATTGGTAAACTATGGCTCGTGATTAGTGTTATCCATCAACATCATTTTTTCCTGAATTTTAGAATCTAATTTATCTACTAAAGATTCAAAATAAGCAAAATATGCACTAGCTAATATAATTGCATGCTAAATTGAAGGAAACATCTTCTTCAAGTCAAGTTCATCTTCCAAAGATTTATTTACAGATCCATATTTGAAGAATTGATAAATGCTACTTTTAACTTTTGCATTAAAGTCTTCATAAAGAATAAATGGAACTAGATCAGTATAACTTAGTAATAACTTATTCTTCAAAATGTTTTCTATTTTCTTAATCAAATATGCTCCTTGACATAGTCTAACATTTGAACATGTTGGTTTGGCAATCAAATGTGTGTTAACCATGCATCAATAGATGAACCTTTAGAATCATTGCTAGGGCTATGTGATTTTTCTAAAATCTTAACTATTACTTCTTGCCCATCTCTTGAAGTTCTTGAATTTTAAAAATCATATTTTATAAACTCCATTCAAATATTTGTACCAATTCAAACTTGGCTTATTTATAAAAGATCGCACAACCATCCATGTTGTGATTTTTGCAATATGCTAATTTGTATGGCTCAAAAGAACTCCCATAAGAACCTATTTGCATATAAATACCTATGTATTCCATCTTTTCCAAGTTTGGTTGCAACTGGTATAGAAATTTCCATGGCAAAACTTCTTGTAAGCATAAGACATCAACATCAAAATCTTGTAATTCTACTAAAATGCAGGGATATCAATATCCATGCCAATCCAAGGCCGATGATGGACATAGCAGATATTATTTCTCACTCATTAGGGATCTTGCAAGCATGTTGTATGTTACAATTTTCATTCTCATTCTTGGATTCTTTTCTGAATCATTTCTCTTCATGAGTATCATACTACTTATCAAAATGAGATTTTGAGTCTCCATGTTGTTTTTAACCTATGTTTTAATTATAGGATGGATTAATATACCCTTTTCTTGATGCTTGAAGATTATTCTATTTTTTGAACTAATTCCCCAACTAATACATCAATTGATCTTTAACTAATACATCAACTAATTCTGATATAGCAAATGATTCTCCAACTAATTTAACTACATTATCTAATTTTATAATTACATTATCTAATTTGAGTAATATTTAAAGACATCATATAATTTTAGTAATATGTAATTATATTATCTAATTTTTGATGGTCTTTCTATCCCCTTAAGAACACTAACTTTGGTAATGTACCTAAGGACATGCCATAGTGATCTTAAGACTATCTGCAAGGGTTATGTACTAAATCTTAAAGTCCAAAAGGTTGAATTTATGATATCATCAAATTATCAACTGCTAAGATAATAAATCTAACCTCACCATTAGTTTATAAGGGTGGTGAAGAATATTGAAAATGACGATTCATATGTTGAAAAAGAACATCATATGCTCAAGTTATGTGAAAATTAAAACTTTGAGAATCTCAAGGAACTATCTTAGACAAGGAGTAAAAACTAATTTTTGGGGTTCCTTGGGATGGATTTAACTTCACCAGTGTGTCCAGAAGGTTGAAAACTATAGGAAACAATTATTTTTCCACTGAAAAAGACTTTCGAAATCAAAAGTGATGGGTTTTAGAGTCTAGGACCTTTGGCACAAAAAATGAGACTTCCCAAGAGGTCATCCATCCTAGTTCTACTCCATGACAAGTATGCTTGATTATGGAATTTTTATCTTTGTTGTTACTAGTGCACTAAATTCTAATTTTAGAAACTATTTTTGCATGTATTTTTTTAAATTAATTATTTGATAACGAAAATTTGAATTTTCTATTAATTGATGAAAATTTCAATTTTTTTGTCAGTTGACGAGCAATTCAAAATTTTGTGTCAACTAATGAAAATTTTTCCATTTTGTGACAATGGTAGCAATAGTCACAATGGTGCATTGATTGTGGCATAGGTGGCTACTAGACAACGTTAAGAGTAGGTCGATGACTAGGATAGAAAATGATGACATGTGTTGGAGACCTACCCTCAGTAGTGGATAGCTACAGGGGAGGAGCACTTACATTAGTAGCGGTAACAAGGGTGATGAAAGTAGTCCTGGCGATAGACACATAGAGCAAAGCGGTAGGCAGGAGAGTGTAGAGTGGCAATGTAGAAGGTAGTTGTAAGGCTACATGACCCTTTCATGGGCATGCACTACCCTTCTTATGGCTCATGTGATCCTCCTCATGGCTTACACAGCCCATCTCAAGGCCTATGTGGCCCTTTTCTAGCCTTGCATGGCCTATCTCAAGGCCTGTGTGGCTCCTTAACTAGGCTTGCATGACTTCTACATGTTCGATGGTGTTTGAAGAGGTGGTTTCTGGTGACGTTTGGAGAGGTAGTTTGTGGTAGTGTAGGAGGTGGTTTATGGTGTTGTGAGAGGTGGTTTGTGGTGGTGTGGAAGGTAGTTTGTGGTAGCACATGAGGTGGTTTATGGTGTTGCGAGAGGTGGTTTGTGGTGGTATGGGAGGTATTTTGTGGCAGCACATGAGGTGGTTTGTGATAGTGTAGGAGATGGTTTGTGGTGGCATGGAAGGTGGTTTATGGTTGCACAAGAGGCCATTTGTGGTAGTGTGGGAGGTAGTTTATGGTAGTGCAAGAGGAAACTTATGGTAGCATGGGAGGTAGTTTATGGCAACGTGGGAGATGGTTTATGGTAGCCCCAATGGGCAGTAGTGGTGCAGTCAATGGTGGTTGCGAAAAGTGTAGTGAAGGTTTCTATGGACTACAGGTGCAAGTTTTTATAGTAGGCAATAGAGCATGATCCAATGCTTAACAAAGGTAGTGCTTTAGGGTAGTAGTTGCAAGGGTGTCATTCTATCCCCAGATGTCATGGAAAATGGAAAATATAAAATATTTTAGACATTATGTGCTTAACAAAAATATACCAAATGCGAAATATATGTGTTATTCGACATTATGTATAAAGGAAATAATAGGAAAAACTACAAAAAGAGAAATAAAGGAATGATTTAATGATATAGAAAAGTGTATTTGGATTGTTCTTTGAGAGTGTTCCTTGGGGTTTTCTTCCTTTGACATCTATCCCTTAGAGGCAATCCAACACTACCACCATGGTTAGGCATATAACCTAGCCAGAAGGGATGGCTATTCCACTTCCTATCCTGCTTCACCCAGCTTCCTGTGACTTGCATGTATTGGCTTCGCCACTCCATGTTAGCATGACCTATAACCTTGGATATAAATGCCTTAGGTCAAACCCCCAAAGGTTACCTTAAGAAACATGTCCATTATTACAACATGCCCTTTTAGGTCTTGTTAAGATAACAATAACACTTGTTATGAAGAGACACCATTTTCATTACGTAGCAGCATCATTTGGGAATGGGGATGTGACAACTTGAAAGACAATGGTCCCTAGTGCATTTTGATATGTGGTTAGTAGTAAATAAATACATGAACATCTTTATTTTTCTTCAATGTAAATCCTGAACATAATGGAAATTTTTGAGTTTTAATTAAAATGATAAGATCAAGCCCTTGTCCCTATTCTAATATGTGCTTTATTGTTTGATTTTTTTAGTATCCTCTCATGTTCTATCCCCTTTAGTTCTACTTTAACCCTATCTTACATATTTTTTTAGCTTTGATTATTCTACCACTCTAAAATATTAATTTACTTAGATCTAGCTCCTTGCATTAAAGTCATTACATATATAAAATTTACCTTTTAATTTAAATTTCACTATACCTCATCCTAAATATAGAAAGGATTATTATTTTAATAAACCTTGCTTTGCATACTATATTGCATCCTATGATGAATGTAATAAAAAGCAAGGAATATAGAGCATTTTCTCTTAATAACCTTTAACAAAATATATTATTTATGCTCATCAATCTTGTCCACCTTAATCAACTTTTGAAGATTTCTAAAAATACAAGTTAATCCTCATAATGGCCTTTCCCATTTATGAGATCTAACACTTACTACCTTTATTCTACTATAATTAGGAAGACAAAAATTTTCAAAATCATGTTCTTTCCAAGTTTTAACTTCTCCAAAAATATCAATTTTTTAAAAAACTAAATATTATATAGTGTATTCAATTTAGTGGCAACACCACCATCTATATTCTTAAATCCATAGTGCAAAGTGTTTAGGCATTTTTTTAAAAATCTCCTATCTTTAATTATTGCAATATACTTGACATTTAGAAACACTATTTTACTTTCTACTCTTGATGCTTTTAATTTTTTCCATTCTTATGTCTTCTTTGCAAGCTCATTTTTTGTGAGATCTTTATTTATCTAATTTTTGTCTGTGTTCAAGTTACTATGATAACATAATGTGGTTTATCACCTTTGAATCTTATGCAATAAGTATCTAAGATTGTATTAAATAAGATGTATAGGTGCATCATTTTTGTTATAATGTCATGACAACATTTTTCAAATTATCTTTTTCTTTTGGACTTTCTAGAATTCTAGCAAATCAAAAAAATTTATTTCTTTTCCTTTTTTCTTCTTGTTCCTTCACTAAATCATACAAAGCTATAACACGTTGAGGTATTGCTTCAACAATGGTTTCTTTCTTTATAATTTTATCATATATAGTTTCTTGATTTTAATTTAGAGTTCAAAGTTTTACTTTTGTCTTTTTCTTTGTAAATTATTCTATTATCATTTGTTGTTATGTCATCATAGCTTCTAGTTGATCATATATTTCCTCTTACATTGCAACTATAATGTTCATGGTATGAACAAGATTTTCAAAGTTATCATTATGTTGATCCATCACTACAATTTGTTCTCTCATCACCATCTTTTATTTTTTTCAATATTTCCTTCTATTACCACATCCATCCAGACACCATTTCTTGATTCTGAATAATTGTTTCATACCTATTAATGGGACACGATATCGTGGCCATTGCGATATCACATTCCTTGCGATATTGCGTATGTGATATCACGGTCGTCGCGATATCACATCCATCATGATATCGCGGCCATCGCGATATCACATCCCTCGCGATATCATGTACGCAATATCGCGTCTTCCCCTGCGATATCACGTACATGATATCACGGTGTGCCATCATATCTATAAATAAGAGGCGGCTCTCCCTTGTTTCCTCATCCTAGGCTAGATAGTAGGGAAAATTTGGCAAATTGATCACTCCAATGATAGAATATTTTCCATGTGCCCATAGTAGGAGTCCCACAGTGAACGGATCTTTATTCGAGTAGACATTGTACCTGAACACAAGTTTGTGTATGGAAATAAAGACGAGCTTCATGGATAAACCTTGCAGTGCATGGAATAGAATAATTATGATTTTCTTTACTATTATTTATTACCAGTTATTTACATGCTTTATTAGTTCTTAATTCTTTCTCAACCCTTCTCTTCTAGTTAACTACCTCAGTACGACCACTTCGAGCACATGTGTTATGCTTGGTGATCCTAGCAACGATTAGAATTTGGTAGCCAAGGTTGCATTGGTTTAGGGTGTGTACGGTAAGTGGGAACGGATGCTGATGCTAGGTTAAATTAGACTTAGTTCACTAGTTAGAGTTAGTAATTAGTCTTCTCAACCCTTCACCTTGTTAGCATAGGAGACTTAAAATATAAAAGGCATAAAAATCATATACCTCAGACTTACTTAACCATACACCGTGACAACTACAAGTAAGTCTGGGAAGACAACAAATGATTAACCCTAAGTGTTCCATGGGGCGTGTAGGCACTTAGTCTGCGAAGTTCGACCAAATTACGTGTGCTATGGTCATATTCATATGGTTGCATGTAGGGGTACCTCACCACTCATCATTGGGGTCGTTGCTAGGGACTAAGTGTTTGTGCACTAAATAGAACATAGGATATCACTCACATCGTTGGGAGCATAAATGAACCTTTGAGTTAATTAAACAAGGAATTATATAATGGTAAAATTAGCACACCGATAATAATGTCTTCTTCTAACAAAAGTAACTCACTGCCTAGGGATAATACAAGAAACAATCGGCAATCAAAAACACATAACTAAAATTAGCCAAGTCCTCAACAATACCGGATAGTCTATACTCATCTTGATGAGTATATTCCAAACTTTACCTTTATCCTCCATCAAGATGAACACCTACGATGGAGAGATTTTCAAGGTAACATCATGTTACCCCTAGATCGATCCATCCCTAACATGCTCCTCCGTGCTTTGGCATAGATTGGCATGACTTAGCTTTATGCTGAATACGTTATAGAATATTTTGACACAAAGGATTATCATCCCATGGCTACACAATGTATCAAGGACTCAAGGCAGGAGAGCCAACATACACTGTTGAAGGGCATGGGGGTTCTGCATGTCCTTAGTGAAATAGGAGATGATGTACCCATTATAACGGGTTCTCTATCAAATGATGTTCCTCCTCCTAATGATGGTGAGGTAGGGTATCAGAACCTATGCTCAATGATACATAACACTGGTTTTGATTCCCGTGAATGCCAACTGTTCACAGAGGAAACAAAAACTCATGATAAGGATGAACACTTAGATCATCACCATGATCGAGGTCGTAGCAGTCGAAGAGAGGGTAAGAAACATCGTCAAAATGATGGTTCTCCTTCTTCTTCCCCTTCATCTCATCACTCATCCTCTCCTTCCACATCTGGGCACAACCATCATGAGCATAACATCGAGGATAGAGGTAGGAAAAATGAGAGACCTCGACAAGAAAGTCAAGAGAGAGGACAAGGACATGAACGAAGGGAAAGTAGGGNGTCCCAAGGGTTCTCCTAGTCTCATGTCTAAGCCCATCTATGATGTGGCGAAGTTGATCCCGTTGAGCGTATCCATGGCCTGAGCAACGATGTAACAATGCATAGTAGTGGCCCATGGTAGCATCCAAGGGTTCATGAGTACCTTGCTTCTATCCTTGGAATTGCTTATGCAAAGTAGACACTCTGGAGTACATTTGATACTTATCGTTGAAGAGTTATAACATCGTACTCCACCTCCTAATGGTTTCCAGCTCTATGGACCAGTACCAACTCTCTGCTTTCTTAATGAGTGTTNTATAACTCTTCAACGATAAGTATCAAATGTACTCCAGAGTGTCTACTTTGCATAAGCAATTCCAAGGATAGAAGCAAGGTACTCATGAACCCTTGGATGCTACCATGGGCCACTACTATGCATTGTTACATCATTGCTCAGGCCATGGATACGCTCAACGGGATCAACTTCGCCACATCATAGATGGGCTTAGACATGAGACTAGGAGAACCCTTGGGACTTATGCCCAAAGGAGACTATCAGAACTTAGAGCCCATGATGTTCATCGCTTGTTGGAACAAGTAGGAAAAGAAGAAGGTGAGCTATGAAAAAGAGAGTGTGCAGAAGAATATAACCGTGATCCCTCCCTTCAAAATACTGGAGTAAGATTTTGTGATGAGGAGGATGAGTCACCACTCAAAGAGTTGGTGAATAGAAAAACCTTGCCGATTCAGAAACTAACAACCGAAGTATCGGCTAAGGTAGATCAACTGTAGGATTCCTTAGACTCTAGACTTGAAAGTGTCTTAAAAATCGTAGAAGAGTATAAGGTGGAACAAAGTAGTGACAAAGGTAAGACAAAGTGGAGAAATTTAGGCCCTGCACATAACAAGGGCAATGGGAAAATTACTATCTCTGATGAGGCTGTGGATTCTGACATAGAAAATGACTGTGGATGTGAGATCTACCAATATGACCATCCTAAGGGATGTTGTCCAATCATCTCACATCTATAGGAGTCTAGGGTGTATGCACTTAATCTGAGACTTAACCAATGGCAAACACCCCGAAGGTTACCTTATCCTCAAGGTAACCCAAGGCAGTTCCACCAATCACTAACATACTATCCAAGTGGAACTCCACCACAATTCATCAGATAGCATCAATAGTGGAAATACCCACAGTCATGGGGGATGCCATCGTCAACACAACAGTACCCTTACTGACAACCTGATCCTTATGGCTATTATGTTTAGCAGCCGGTTTCTCCAAGTGACTCTATGGGTCACACAACTCCCCAACGTCACTACCAAGTTTGGTAGTACTTTAGGAGGACTCCTTCTCCTTTAGGAGACATTCCACGTTCATCCCATCCTCCAACTTCATCCGCACCTCTTCCACCTATAGTTCCCATACAACTTGCTCCAACAATGCAAGGGGAACTCCCTACTCAACCGCAACAACGTAACGCTGCGAGAGCTATAAATATTCAACCTACTACTAGTTCTGAAAACTATAAAAAGAGAAGACCTTTCTTCAGAACCAAAAGCCCAGACAAGCTCTCATAACAACAAGCTTTTGAGCCTATGTACACTTCTCCATGATCCAAAACTTCGGAGCATCCTTCTGTCTAACAACAGAGTTGTACGCATACAATTATGTTAACACATACCGTAATCGACTGGATCAAGGTAGGCCACCTTCCCAAGAAACTATCTGACCTTCGGAGTCCTCTAATTTATCTACAAATTGTTAGGAATGAATCCCATAAGGCTATTCTTGAATCAGGTTCCAAAGTCAATTTAATATCATGAGAAATGTATCAAGCATGGAACCTGCCCCAACTTAAGAAGAGCAATATCCAACTGGAGCTGGCTGACTAGTCCATCACCATTCCCTTGGGATTGGTGGAGGACATCATTACCACTGTGTGTGGGTGGTCATAGGCAACTAAATTCATGGTGATAGAAGTCAATAGTAACAATGGGGGCTTCCCAATTATAATGGGAAGGCCATGGCTGAGTACAGTAGATGCTAACCTAGGGATCCGTGATCTTTCCTTGTAGATATCTAAGGTAAATATTTATGGAAAGATTGAGAAGAAGAAAGTTCCATGCATCACATACAGTGACTCAAAGGGTGATGACAGGGAGGAATGTTCGGCATCTCTTCCATGTAATCGGTATGCCCAAGAAATACAAATTCAAAGGTGCCTGTATGTAGCAAACACACCAATAGTAGATACCCCATGGTTGATAGCTACTAGGAAGAGAAACCCAATATGCACAGAATGAACTGACGAAACAACTCATGCTAACAACGAACGCATAGATACATTGGAGTATGAGCATCACCGACTTCCACTCCTTAATTTGAGAACATCAGCAGGGAGAAGTTGTGCACTTTTACGAAATTCAAATAGACACTCATTATTTTAGATCTCTCCCTTGCATTTCAGTCATGGGGGAGATGCTCACCTATGCTAATCATTGGAGACCCTCAGTTCTTTTTAGTTTTTGTTTTACAAATTTTTGTTTTACACATTTTTGTTTTACAAGTTTTTGTTTTACACATTTTTGCGTTACGATTTTTTTTTACATGTTTTTGTTTAACAAACTTTTTTTACACGTTTTTGTTTTACACATTTTTGTTTTACAAGTTTTTGTTTTATACATTTTTGTTTGCACGTTCTTGTTTTACACATTTTTGTTTCACACATTTTTGTTTTACAGTTTTTGTTTTACAACATCGTTATACTTTTCTATTTCTTTGTGTGTGTGTGTGTCCATTTTATCCATCCTATAATTTTGTCACCCAATAAGTGTTCTTCACGATGGTATGAACTATTTTC
>MNCI01005444.1:75071-149335 GCA_015680685.1 Gnetum montanum | reverse complement strand
ATGCCGCAACAGCACACACACATACTCACATTAACTACTGAGTTTATTTGGAGGTATCTGGGCCTTGGTGTTGCCAAAGACCAACAGGCACCTAAATCCGGTTCAAGGACACTCGTTGGCGGTCGCGTCCCAAATGGTTGCCAACAATAAGATCGATGGTGTGCTTACAGATGGACAATGAAAGGCGCAATCTTGGCGTTGGCAGCAGCAACACTTCTTTCTCTCTCTCTCTTTCTTAGCTACCAAATGAGGCCTGATGTCAATGTAATAAGGTGTTCACCCTTGTTGTCATGAACACCAGTTTGTTGTGTCTTGTAATGATGATCCGTTTACATGTCATCCCATTAGTTTCATTTGAGTCAATAATCCCATACCTTCCTGATATTATTTTAAGGAACTCAAGGATGAGTTTTCATTTAGTCATGGGGGTATGATGGGACGCAATATCCCATGGGCCACGATATCACATCCCTCACGATATTGCATATGTGATATCACGTCTTCCCTTGCGATATCACATACGCGATATCGCGGTGGGTCGTCATATCTATAAATAAGAGGTGGCTCTCCCTTGTTTCCTCATCCTAGGCTAGAAAGTAGGGAAACTCTGGTAGATTGATTACTCCAGAGATAGAATATTTTCCATGTTCTTGCAGTAGGAGTCCCAAAGTGAACAGATCTTTATTTGAGTAGACATTGTACCTGAACACAAGTTTGTGTATGGCAATAAAGACGAGCTTCGTGGATAAACCTTGTAGTGCATGGAATAGGCTAATTAGGATTTTCTTTACTGTTATTTATTACCTATTATTTACATGCTTTATTAGTTCTTAATTCTTTCTCAACCCTTCTCTCCTACTTAAGTGCCTTAGTACGACCACTTTGAGCACGTGTGTTATGCTTGGTAATCCTAGCAACAATTAGCATTTGGTAGCCAAGGTTGCATCGGTTCAGGGTGTGTATAGTAAGTGGGAATGGATTTTGACGCTAGGTTAAATTAGACTTAGTTCACTAGTTAGAGTTAGTAATTAGTCTTCTCAACCCTTCACCTTATTAGCATAGGAGACATAAAAAATAAAAAGCATAAAAATCATATACCTTAGACTTACTTAATCATACACTGTGACAACTACAAGTAAGTCTGGGAAGACAACGAATGACTAACCCTACGTGTTCCATGGGGTGTGTAGGCACTTAGTCTATGGAGTTCGACCAGATCACGTGTGCTACACTCGTATTCATATGGTTGAGTGTAGGGGTACCTCGCCACTCATCACCTATCTTTAAGAATTTTTTCACCTTGCAACAAAGATTTTTTGGTTTAGTGAGAATCTCCTACAATTTAGACTTAATAACTAATGCCTTATCTAATCCTTTGTATAGTCTTGAAAAACCCTTTTTACAATTCTAGATCGTCTCTATAGTCTTTAAAAACCCTCTACAATTCTTTCGATACTATATTTGTAAGAACTTCAATGATTTTATTATACTTATATTTGTCTTTTACATCTATAAGTAATTGTTTATGATGAAATGTTTTGGTTAGAAAATAGATTTTTGAAATTTTGACAAAGATAATGATATCAAGATAAAATTAAACTCATAAGATATAAAGTAAGTATGAAAATACTCTAAACATAAGATACTAATGTTAAACTAAAAAAATTATGGAAATTACTAAAAGAAAATATTTTTTGTATCTTAATTAAAAATTAAACTATATAACTTTAAAGAAATGGGGTAACTAAAACTCAAAACATAATTATAAATTAAAAAAACTCAAACTGGAAAATTATAAATTCACATTAACAACTTTCAACACATGTGTGAAACAACATGAGTAAGTATAATTGAAAGACTTAGCTCTATATTAAGAAAAAGATATCATGACCTAGATGAATCATAACTTGCACTAGCTTGCCTACTTGTATCTCGAGCAAGTCTACCTATTCTAATAAGTAAAGGTTTCTAGTATTCTCCTCATCTAGGAGTTGTTGATAAAATTCCTTATTCAAGAAAAGGATTACACTGATCTCTTCTTTCTTTCTTTCAAGGAGTTGAAATTAATCCAAGAGCGAAACAAAAGAAGTAGGATTGAATGGAATGCCAAGCTCTAGTTTTTGGAAAAGAAGAAGGTTTAGAAGCTTTGGAAAGTCCCAAATCTCCACATATGCTTCTTTAAACTCGTTGTCTTTCCTTGGTGCTAAAACCCCATTTTATTACTAGATCCTCCTCTTCAAATATTTCTCTCTTTCTTATTTTTTTTTTTGGGATCCTTAAGGCTCTTTGTATCCCTTGTCTATTTAGCTTCATTATAAATTATTTGTACATGTAAGACCACATTATAATAAAAGAAAACATTAAGGTTCATTTAGAAAAAGAGAAGGAGGGGAATGGCTGGAAATATTAAGAGTTTAGTTATCATTACATAATTGAAGATAATATTCTAAAACTATCCAAAAGGAATTGAAACATTTATCATACATGAATATTTTTTTTAATTTAGACTAATCAAAATTTATTCATATTAAGGAAGGAAATAGATATATGTCATTACATTAATTTCGTTTTGCATAGCCATAAAGATTGAAGGTGCACTAGCAACCTAGTAAGGTGTAGGTCAATCTTGAAAACATTGTACACATCTAGTGTCTCCTTTGTGCTGAATGTCTTGTAGGATGACTAGGTCAATAACAAGTGTAGTAGGTGTCTATTCACTGACACCTTCATCTTAGCTTATCCAAGACTTTTAAATTCTCCATCACCACCAATTCACTAGCACTGATGAGCTTTGATGACAATGGAAACAATGAGTCTTAGCAAATTACTAGAATAAATAATAAGGTACCAATACAGATAGCGAGACTAAGCAATAAGATTTGGATGGTAAGTAGATAAAATGTGGAATAATTTATCACATAGATAGTGATGACACTTTCAAGTGTCGACCTACTTATGGTGCCATCCCAGGTTTGGATTCTATCATAGATGATAGTCTCTTAAGAAGGGAGGTTGTCATTCACTACAATGCAGAGATCACACTCATAATATTTTCCAATAATGGTTACCCCTTTTAATTCATCATTTCATTTATGCATGCAACCCTAGCTCATTATCTCAAACTCTAGGAAGAAACCCAAGAATCAATAACAAATCATGATCATGAAAATAAAGATAAAAAAATCAAAAATGCTAATTGAAATGAAATCAAGTGTTTGCAGAAAGCAATAGATATAAGATTAAGTAGAACACAAGTGATCGACTAGGGTTCAAGAAGTCTACAATAAGGAATAGTTGTTGAGATCTATGAAATATAGGAAGGGAGAGAAGATTGAGGATATGAAATTAGATAAGCCCACATAGTTGAATGAGTTCTAGAGATAGCTTTGCATAGAATTAATATGAGTAAAGAGAGTAAGAGAATCAGAAAATTAAGGAGGATAGGATTTGTAAAGAAAGAGACCTTACAGAGTAGAATTGCAAACATTTCTTACAATTGGCTTTCTTTAGAAGCATGATTGTAATTCATGGTAATAAGTGTTGTCAAGGATATGGATAGTTAAAAGTGTTTTTCTTATGTTTTGCTACTCTACTTGCATCTATTTGATGCTACTATTGTAGCTACATCTAACCTCACAAATAAGAGTTTTTTTGCCATCTTGCCAACTGCAAAAATAAGACTCTTTTTATCATCTTTTCAAAAAGCAAGTAGAAGCAAATTCTTTATTACTAGCCAGGTAACCATAATACTCTTATTATTCACTACTACCCAACCTCTACCTTGTATGAATTTACTAGTTAATAATATTTAACACACTTAGCTAAGCTAAGTCCCTAGCAACAATGCCAATAATGAGTGGTGGGTATCCACTATGCCCAACCATATGAATCACTAGCATTCACTAGCAATTTGGTTTAATTCTGTAGACTTAGTTACCTAAGTTGTTAATATTTCTAAATAGTAAATTGTGTAGTTGCAAGTTGTTGTCTTCTCAATTCATACTTGTGTTTAACTATGCAAATAGTTAAGTATTGTTAAGGACTAAAATGTTTATTTTTATAATTTTTTATTATATTTTTCACCTAGGTATTTGATAATGAAATGGAGATTTAATGATTAAATTAATTAACTAATTTCCTAACTAACTATCCTAATGTAGAGTATCCATTCCCATTTTCCATACACATCTTGAACTTATACTAACATTGTTGGGTTACCAAGTGTATACTACTGCGAGTACCAAGTATCCACCACTAGGATTACCAAGAATTAACACATTATGCTAAAAGTGGTCATATTCACATGTTTATGATTAATTTCATAAATTACGTAAGAATATAAATGTAAATTACATTTAAAGTAAAGTATAGAAAAATAATAGTAAACTAGTCTAAGTGCTACAATGGAAGTAGGAAATCTTGATTTTATTATTGATCATGCTAATGTATCCTCGTACATGAGCACTTGAATAAAATGTTATGCAATCTTACAAATCCACACTACACATAGTTAGAGAAAAGAATATTCTAACTCTTGAAGGAGAAATTGCAAGAGTTTAGCTAAGACTAAGATTGAAAGATGTCATAAATGCAAAGGGTATGCACATTTATATATGCAATGATTGCATCAACATTGACATACCTACATTAATGCATCCTAGCATGTGTCGATGAGGCTACGTCAATGTAGCCTATATGATTGACTGTTCATCATACCCCCATGATTGACTAAAAACTCATCCTTAAGCAAACAGAATTGAAATCAAGATTATTACCAAATTTGAGGAAGTATGGAATTTATTAAAAGGCAAATATAGTAACTGACCCTAACTACCTCTAATTGTTGGATTGTATGACTTTTACAAAAATAAGTATCCTTGATAATAAAATTGGATACTTAGATAAAACTATAGGAGGTTCCTATTGAACAATCAAACATGAGATGAATTCTCAAACTATTTCTAGAGGTGGAGGCTCCTATGGTTTAGATGGTTCTTCATATCATCCCAATACTACTAGTGGCTAAGGCTATTCTACTAGTACCACTACTTCCACTGGAAGTTTTAAAGCATCTAGAAGTGCTTTTATTTTTTTCTCTTTTCTCTATGGATCATACACAATCTAGGCTTCTTTGCTTATATGGTTTGGTGCAGGAATATTCCATGGGCATGGCATTGATGGAAATAATTCCTTTACATTGATAAAATAGGCAATGAATATTTTATGTTCAATGTCAAATGTCTTCAGAAGGTTTTATAGCTCCTAGTGGTCATTCATCCTTCTTACTAAGTTCTTAGCAATGAATCATTGATCAGTAAATATGCTTTTGAGAACTTCAAGGTTTGCATTAGTTGTCTACTACTTTTGTTCTGTCTCTATGTAAAGGTTGAATTCCACCTCATAGAGGAGGTAGGAATTGGTAACATATTTCTCAAACTCTGATCTTGGTCTTCCTATTATCACCATTTCTAGATTTTCATAATAGATGTTGGTAAGATCCATATACTTTGTCATCTCATCAATTTGTAGCTCTTTCAAGAATATTTCTACTTTTCTTGGATGTGTTAATCCATCAAAGATGGGCTGCCATACATCCACTCTCTTTTGGAGTTGTTGAAGGAACTTGTTCATTTTTACCTTTCCTAATCTTATTTCATTGTCATTGACCTACTTAAGGAGTTCAACTTGGTCCTTATAGTGATTCTTCGTCCATTCAAACTTCAAGGCTTCATTCTTCCAAGTGGCTATCTCAATTGTTATCTTTTGGCAAAGAGCATGAACTTTTTTCATCAAGAGATTATAATTTTCTATCACCAACCTCCAAAAATGCAAGTTAACCTTAGCAAGCTACTCCTATTGCTACTATAAAAAATTGATCATTTTTTCCTTCTGCTACTTAGCATTTTGCAAGCAATGATTATCCTTGGTGAGGACTAAGTTCTTCTTGCGAATCTATGATAGATCCTTGTTAGTGTTTTTGGCATGACCTCAAACACATACACAACTAATATTATCATCTCCTTCACATTTTTGGCCACCTAAAGCTTTTGTTGAAGCTATTGGGAAGCTTCACTTCATGTTAGCTCTAGCCTGAGAATTATAGGATTAGAGAGATGCACTCTCAACTTAGCAACTTTGGTGGCTAACCACTAATTGGTTGTGGTGGCCTCCTCTAGTTGTATGTTGATAATAAGCAATTTGTCCCTTATCTCGAGTAGCTATAACTAGCTTGCTATGATTTCATCCAGAAGATCAAAGATCTTCAAGAGTGGTTTCCTAGCTCCAACTAGTCTTTCCAACACCTTGTCATGTTGGGTTTCCATCATCCAACCACTTCTTGCTCCTGTAAATGTATGGATTTCTATCATGAAAATGATGTTTAGTACAAATGCTACAGGAGCATTTAGGACTTTACCCTAACAACCACCACCTCCGTTACTATCTCTTGGCCCTTATGTTGCATTACCAGGATCATTACCCTCTCACCTTTCTCCAACATGATGGAGAAGGTTGTAGCATTTTCTAAAATCTCAAGGAATGTTTATCTAAGAATGAACATTGCAATCTCGTTGGCACTTGGATTAGACATGGTGGGTGCCTAGTTGGAGAATAGTACGATTGTTTCACTATCCAATCAACTAATTATCCTTGTGACCTTGTTGAGATGGCTTATGGCTAAATAGTAAACAGATGGCTCCCCACCACTTGTAGATCCCTACTATTACTACAACTACTAATTCCAAAGTTTCTTGAGTCCTTCAATAGCTACAAGAATCTCTAGTGTAGTCTTTGGGATTGTAGGTGTTAGTGTTAGTGGTGGTGGCTACTCTTGGTCTTGAAACCTAGCTATTGCCTTATCCTTCATCATCTCCTACGAGGATGTGGTAGGAGTGTGGTGAATCACATCATTGGAATAGCAAGCTATTCTTTCCCTTTTACATAACTTATGAATGAAACATGGAAAGGGGAGTGTCTTCCTATCCTTCTCAATTTTCTTAAAGCATTTTTTAATCTCTAGGAATATGAGTTAGGGTGGGTTAATTGGAAATTTCCCAATTAGGGCAATCCATGCTTGAGTGAATAAATTTGTCACCTTACTAGACCTCACCATTTGGTCTAGATGATAGGTTGTAATGTTAAAGTATGCTTTCTTTGTCTTTGTGAGAGCACTATACTCCTTATGGTTTGCCCCATAGCATCACTAAACTAACTTCTTTTTGGCTTCTAGGTGTACCTTTGTTAATAACTCAACCAATTTTGCCCATATGTTAGGCAAACTAAGGGCCTCCACTATGGCCAAAACTAAGTAAGAGATGATAATATCCTTTATTTTCATTGACACATTTTCTTACCCATTATTTTAGAATAGGTAAGTCTCTCCCATGTATCATTCTTTGCTATTACAAAGAATGGGCCACAAGGGACCTCCTAAGTTTCTAGCATCAAGAAGGATCCAAAATTCAATTCTTGGAGGATAGAAAATTGAATCTATTTGGTCCTAATCCATTCTAAATAAGCCTCTATGAGGGTGACCTCTAGGTTAGGCCTTGACCCAGGGGTCTTATCTTGCATGGATTAGTTTATCTCTATAGTGGGAATTTTTTGAATTAATATCACTTCAAGCTCCTTGCAAAGAGATCCTATGACATGAGTGGCCTTATTTGGTTGCTCTTGAGGCTATTGTGGTTGTTGCTACTATTGGTTTCTTCCTCTTGGGAGTTGGATTTCCATGGGCTATGAAGGCTCTCCTGCTTGTGATCCTCATTTTGGTACCATTTGTAATCATAAACATAAAATATGATTAGATTTTTAGTTCATAACCTTAATAATTTAAATACCTATTTTTATAAAGATTGGGTTATGTTTAGTTATTGAGTGCTAAGAGTTCATTTGAATGCTTGTTTAAGATCTTAGTTATGTATATTATTTTATTCTTTAGCGATTAGAGTTTGTTTGTTGGTCTTAATCCTTTATGGTGATTAATTTAACATTATTTTAATGACTTCACCATGGAGAGTTAGATAAAATTTTGAAAATTTTTCACAAAAAACTAAAGGTTGGTATCCCCACAATGTAAAGCTTACCTTTGGTAGCACAAGGGCCAAAAAACAAGTGAAAATATATTAGCAATTCATGATTTAGAGGCTTGGAATGTTCTTGGGCTTTGAAAACTGAAAAATCTCCACTAGCTCTATTTCTAAGTGTTGTACGTATATATAGAAGTTTTATACTATGTCGACAAGGCTATGTCAACTCATTCCACTATGTGGACAAGGGTACGTTGATGGAGGAATTTCATATGAGTTTTGGAATGAAACAAGAGCTCAATGAAAGCCAAAATAATGGAGAATAATGACAACAACATAGAAAAGGGTAGGTTTACCTTAGGAGAAGTAGTTGGACTGGAGTTGGATAAAGTTATGATGCCAAATAGAGAAAAATTACATGATTTAATGCTATTGGAATGATTGATAAAATAAGTGATCTTAGATAGGGGATTCAACTAAAATTAGACAAAAGGGATGATGCAAGTGGATCCTTCCCAAAGTAGGCATAGGCCTCATGTAGCCTTGCATACCTTCATCGTAAGTAGTTTGTGGATCCTAAGGATGATGAATGGTCGAGTTAACTTAAGTCTCATACCTATAAACAATTATCCAAGGGTTATATGATCTAGAAACAAAATAGACAATTTTCCATGACATGAAGCAATGAGGTGGTAAACCATGAATAAATAAATGGTAGCAAGAGGGATGTTGAAGAGATCATCAAAATCTTAGACATACAAGGTTATTAGTAGAAATTGTAATTAAGATTATTTTATACCTATTTTCTCCAAGTCAAAACCATTGAAATATACACTCTTTACATCGATTGTAATTTTAGGATAATTCTAAAGATCACTCCAAGAGAGGAAGAAAAAGGAAGAAGAAAGTAGAGAGGACCTTAGTTACAGAGGTGTCTTTAGGCATGGGTAACATTCTTTCTAGCCTCACAACTAGTGCTTGTAGCTTATAATTTATTCTAAGGGGTGTGCCTTAGATTTCCTTGTTTTTTTTATAATTTTTTATTTTCTTTAATAGGAACCACACCATGTAAAGACATTCTTCGTTGTATGGTTGATAGTAGGAGTGATGGTATACTAGTGGAGTGTCATAAAATCTTAAGAATGTTGTTAAGAAAAACCATATCAAATCATCTTGAGGTCATACCCTATTCTTTTCTCACTTGGTCCTTTCCCAACCTATTAGGTATCAAGATCATGATTACATTGTTAAGTTCTAACGTGAAAGAACCTTATGCTTTCAAGATACTAATTTTCCATAAAACATATGGAATAGGTGGATGTCATGATCTCATTGCCTAGTACTACCAAGTATAAGTAGATTACATATTCCAAAGATAAAAATTGATCTTCTTTTTTAATCAATCATAATAGTAATAACTTTCTTTAATACTTCCTAGAATTGCAGTAGTAATAACAAAATCCAAGATTTCCAATAAAATTAGATGGAACTCACGAAGAAATAAAAAGAAAAGGAAAAATATATATAATTAACAAGAAAATAGTCAAGAAAATGAGAAATAGATAAAGAATAATGTAAAAAAAAAGGTGAAAGTTTGGTGAACCTCATCAAGATGTTAGTTTTAGAGGCCATCTCCCCCACAACTATGTTGAGAGGAGGAGATCTAAAAAATAGAGTGAGCCTATTTCAATGAAAAGATATTATTGTTATTTAATAATTTAGGTTATATGAATGGATTAACTTGTTGTATGTTGTACAACAGATGTTTATGAGAGCTTGATGGGTTGTAGATGATCATGGCTGTAGAAGGAAAAGTTGCATGTATGATATAAGGTCTTTTCCATAACATTTGGAATTTAATACATTGTGGCACATGCATGGGATTCTAGTAAAGAACCTTATTGCCTAGTTCAAATTTAACTTTTCTTATCCATATATCATGATGTTTTTTGGAATGTGCCTTATGCAGTTCATTCATCATCAAGGCTATTTGTTAATTATCTACAACATTAAGTGCTATTAGTCATTCTTCTTGTGCTAGATCAATGTTAAGGTCAAGCTCAGAGACTGTTGTGGGTGTACAAAGTTCAGCTTGGATTGAGAGTTTGGGTAACTTTCCATACACCAATTCATTGGGAGCGTAGCCTATAAGAAGCTTCCAAGTTGATTAATATGTCCAAATAGCATCATTAAGTTTGGTACTTGAATCCTTCTAATATCTAGTGATTGTTCATGTTAGGATCCTAGTGATATCCCTATTAGTAACTTTAGCTTGACCATTAGCTTGGAGGTAATAAGGAGTTTTGAGTTTATGTTTCACCCCCAAGTGTTGCATGATTTTCCAAAAAGTACTTCCTATGAAGTGGATCCCACTATCAGAAATGAGTTCCCTAGATACACCAAACCTATTTATCATTTTTTGTTTTACAAACTATGTTGTAGTGGTGGATGTATAGTCTATTACTATTGTAGCTTTAGCCCACTTTTTGTAGTAATCAACATTAACAATAATGTAAGCCTTCCTATTTGACATGGAAGTGATGAGTCCAATGAAGTTGATGCCCTAGAGCTCAAAAGGCTATAATGGTTGGATTCACTATTGGGGCCCTTTAATTTATATGATTATTCATTCATCTCTTTAATAGTACTCTCACAAATAGAGGAAATAGAGCATCTATAAAGATCATTGGCCAAAAATACCTAGCCATGAGGATCTTTGTAGCCATTCACCTTCCTACATAGGGGCCCACACAAGGATCTTCATGAGTATTTGAAAGCATGCATAATTGATTAACATCAAGTACACACCATCTAACCAAGTCATTGGGATAAATTTTGTAAAGGTTTTCTGGAATTTTCTTATAGGTCTTGGCTTGGTAAAAAAAACTATTATTTCTTCTTATTATTTTATCCTAGCAAAGTCTCCTATGTGAAAATATAGGAGAGGAAATCATCATACCAATTGGTATCCCTAGGTTTCTAAACATCAATGGATTTGAAAAAGAGGAGTTTATCTTGAAATTAACTAGATAAAGGATCCTCATCATCTTTTCTATCCTATTGTAACCAAGATAAGTGATTAGAGACCATGTTCTCAGTTCCCCTCTTGTCCACCATTGTAAGATTGAACTCTTGTAAAATTACTAACCATCATATTACACAAGGGCTTACCTTTGGCTTGTTTGTTAAGTAATTGATGATACTATGATCAATGTGCACAAAGATTTTGTATCTAAGCATGTAATGTCTGAACTACTCTAAGGAATACACCACCACTATAAGCTCCTTCTCAATGGTGATGTAATTTGATTGTGCACTCACAAGGCTTGTACTTGCTTAATTGATGTAATATGGATGTTTTTGATTGTCCAATTATGTAAGAACTACCCATAATGCATAGTTGGATGCATCCATCATTATGTAAAATGATCTTGATTAATCTAGAGCACATAGAATGGGTTTTTATACAATTTTTTACTTTAACTATTGGAATGCTTATTCACATTCCTTGCCCTAGTCAATAGCTACATCTTTCTTTGTAAGCTCCACCAATGGTTTGTGATCTTAGAGAAATTCAAGATGAAGCACCTATAGTAATAAGTGTGTCCAAGAAATGACCTCACATCTTCTACAATTTGAGACTCTCTAGTGATTCCTTAGATCATCCATACTTTCTCTAGATCTGGCTCAATCCCTTGAAAATTTGTGCCCTAGAATAATGTCTTTGCGTAACATGAAGTGTCTTTTCTACCAATTAAGCTATAAGTTTGTCTTTACACACCATTTGAACACTCCCTCTAGATAGTTCAAGGCTTGCTCAAAGTTGGAACCATAGGTGGAGAAGTCATTCATGAAGATCTTCATATCACTATTGATCTATTGCTAAAAATGCTAAGTACTAGTTGTTAGAAAATTTTAGGGGAATTGCATGGGTCACATGACATTATTTTGTATGCAAAAGTCCCTTAAGGACTTTTGAATTTCATCTTGGCCTAATCTTCTTATGCTATGTGGATTTGGTTATAGCCAGTATAACCATCTAGAAAACTATAGTAGTTATTCCTTGTAATTATATCCAACACTTGGGTCACAAATGACAATGGAAATGATCCTTAAATGTTTCCATATTTAATAGTCGAAAGTCTATATGGACTCTCCATGTCCCTTCTTTCTTTGGCATAATGATGAGTGGGCTCACCTACTCACTATTAGCTATAGGATACATGAATCATGCCTTAAGAAGTTATTCAATTTCATCCTTAATAACTTGCTTAAGTTTTACATTCAATCTCCTTTGTAGCTACCTCCTTGGCTTGATGGAGAGGTCTATATAGATTCAATGTTGGAATATCCTTGGATCTACCCTTGTCAGCTCATGATATGATCATGAAAATATTATGATCATTTATTTACTACTTTCAGTAGCTTCCTTTTCTTGTCTTGTGTAGGATTGTCATTAATTATTACTAACTTGCCATTATTAAGAAAAGCATACTCTAATGCTCCCGATAGAGCCTTAAGTTTAAGAGGCTCTTGCTTGAAATCATTAGGAATTTACAACTCCCCCAATCTATATATTCATGTTTGTGGGAGAGTTAATTATGAATTCATTTCATTCCATCCATGTTGTCGATGCATGCACTTGTAAGAAGTGCTACTGGTTCCTTGCATATTTTGAATTCAACATTATGATCTATGTTCACTCACTAGGTATATTTGTATTTTGTGGCTGCTATATACAAGAAAATTTGAACATTTCTTTTTTAATTTCATGCTTTTATAGATATTCTTTTCATGGTTCATATTGCTTACATGTAATGGCATCCTATGTCATTGTATGCGATGCATAGATCACAATTCTTCTTTATTTTTCTAATATTATTTTCCTTGGATATTTCTAAGGAAAAATCTCTTATTTCCACCTTGGCATAAATAGTACTAAGCTAAGTCCTTCCCATGTTAATGTGAAAGTCCCATTTTCAATTGTCCATGTGGATCACTGGGAAATCTGCTGGGTATGACCATCCATAGATAGCAGTCATAATGTTCTTCACTAATCCCAATGGAATAGTGATGGATTTATTTGCAAGCTCTAACCTAATGTTGCATTTTTTAAGTGGAGTTAGGTCCTAGGACTTATACATCTTCTCAAAAATTATGTTCACCATAGAACCTAAATCAAGTAGAACCTTGCATGGATCATTTCCTATGATTTGTAAATAAATGATGGGGCTCCGAGAATTAGATCATTTCCTAGAAAGGTGGCCAACCTTGATACAATCTATGATGGCATGGGCCAACATGATAGTGTGTATATTATAGGATATCTGGTTTGAAAGAGGCTAAAGGTTGTTTATGGAAGTAGTTGATGTAGGGTTAGTAGCCAAGGGTATCTACAAGGGTTTCTATGGTCTATGTGGCCTAAAGAGAGCCCTGTTTTGAGGCTTATTCTGAGAACCAACTAGATAATATTTTGAGTATAAATTTGCTACCCTTGTGGCATTACATTGTTGTGACTACAGTTGGAATTTCCCTTACATTGATGATGTAGGAGGTAAAGGAGTGGAATTAGAAGATGTAGAGTTAGGTGATGGATATAGAGGAGGATAAATAGAGGGAGAATTAGCTCATGAAGTGGGAGTTAGTTGATATTCTGGAGGGTAATAGTGTTGAGTAGAAGGACTATGGCTCATAGGTCCATGAGGAGATATAGGATGCTAAACATAATATTCATATGGATTCGGTTGTAGGTAAGGATATTGCTACCTTGGTGGTGGCATCTACTATGACTGTGGGGTTTGCCACTATTGATACTACTTTTGAGATTGAGATGGTGCTCCACTTGGATAATACTATGTTTAATGAAACTACTACTTGTAATTGCCCTATGGATAAGGTAATCTCCTCGTTGGTTGCTTTTGTTGACCTTTTGATATGTCAAAACCTTAGAGAAAATGTAGAATGTAGAATGTATATGTATGATTGTAATTTTATAGGACCATGAAAGATTATAATGGACAAGGATTTCAAATTGAGATCCAAAATGTCAAAATAAGAGCTAAATTAAAATGAGGTCCATGATGAGATGTCAAAATCAATACTACATAGAAAAGATGGGATCATGGATGGAAACATAGTCTATAAGCCAAATGAAGATGTTTCAAGGACTACCAAAAATCCAAAATGACAAAGGAATGCTCCAAATATTAAAATGTTCTACCAAAGTAGAGGTGTTACAAAAACAACAAATGTCTATCTTAGATAGTAGATGTCTCATGGTAGATGTCTCACTGTAGACATCTCAATTTTTGGATAAATGTCTCTCTTGCATTATGGTTATTCATAGTTACATATCTCATCCTCAAACTAGATGTCTATACTAACCATTTAATAATTGTTTCATGAATTTGAAGGATATTTTGGAAACTCCAAGGATATAATACTAAGTAAAATTATTGGAAATTGTTCAAGTATTATTCATTGTCATATTAATCCAAGGCTATTTAAAGATATTTTGTGTTTGTCCTTAATTGCATTATCTTTTGTATGTATTAGTGTATTAAGCCTCATTGCTAAAACTCTCTACATTTAGTTACACTTTCTCCTTGATCCTTTTCTTTCTTTCTTTGTAGCCTTGATAGATTGATGTGCTTATTGCAAGAAGGCATCTTCATTAAGCTCATTGGGACCTTACAAGATTGAGTGGTTTTGTGGAAAAAAAACACCTTGGTGTGGAGCTCATGTTTGTAAAGTTTATGGGATCCTTTAAACCACATTTTGAGGTTGTTGGGAGATTGTAGGGTTTAGTTGTTTTATAGCAATGCAACACTCTAAAGTGAAGCTCAAATCTTGTGAAGGTTGTGATACCCTTCAAATTACATTTTTGAAGCAACAAAGTCTAGAGGTGTGCACAAATTCTACCTTTTGAGTGTGGATGTACCCAAGTTGGAGAATCATGTTAAAATTGTGTTTGATGTTGATGGCTAGAGCAATTTTAATTGGTGACTTATTCAACCCCTCTTCTAAGTTCTTGAACAATAGCTTTCTTACCAACTTCATGTTTAATGCATACACCCTAGATTCTTACAAATGTGACATTATAGGGCAACATACTTTGTCATGTACATATTGGAAAATAACATATTTGTCATCACGTGTTCCCAAATTTGCAACCTTATCAACCACCATAGTTTTACCTTTTCACTAATAATGATTCTTGCCTACATCCTTTTGTCTTCTTCTATCTCTACTACTATCCACCTCCATCTTTTCCTCTAATATTTTAAGAGCACTATGAAAATTCTCATCTAAGGAGTCCCACATTTTTTTCCATCTTACTTGATATCTCAGTAATAAATTTCTTAATTGGCAAGGTTTTCCTTCTCACCACTTCATCTAATGGTGCTTCCTTTAAATCACAAAAGGCACCTACCTTTTATGAATAGAGGAGTATTTGTTATACTCCTCTACATTTTTTCTCTTTTTTAACTCTCCTTCTTCCTTATTGACTTAATTGATTAGTCTCTAGATTTGATTAACTCTAATCTTTGAAAGTCTTCCTTAGGCATAGATCCCAAGAGTTTCTCTAATTTTGTTCTAGAGCTCATCTATAATGTGGTAAATCTACTCCCTATAAGAAAATCCATGGCTTGGGCATTAGTGCAAGAGAGAGTAATAGCTATCCATGGTTGCATCCAAGGATTCATGATTGTGTTGTTTCCACCCTTGGATTTGTTTTCTCAAGTTGAAAACTAAGGGGCATGTCTAGTACTTGTCATTAAACAAGTCCAACATTGTACTCCACCTATGAATTGATTATGGTTCTAAAGACCACTACCAACTTTCTACTTCCTTGATGAGTGCTCTTGGAAATAATGTTAGCTTTTGCCACTCATTCTCAATGTTTTGTAAGGCACAAGCATCATGGAAAGCTTGTAAATGATGTTGTTAGTTAGCATTATATCCCCCTTCAAATTTGGGGATATTGTTCATATGCAACCTTCTCATCCTATTATCCCTTTATGCCTAGTGGGGATTCTAACTACTTCTAAAACTTAAAACATGTTTCTAATGGTTAACAATGATTCATCATAGCCATCTCATTCATAGTGGCCCTTATCTAGGCTATGCCTACTCTGATGAGTCATGTTGTGCCTTCTTTCCTAGTGATGCTCTTCTTCCTCTCTTGGTTATCTATGCTTCTAGTTTCCTTCATCACAATGGGATCTCCTATCATCTTCTCCTAATCACTCCTCCTTCTATCTCTACTGCAGATTCTCTTATCAATTGTGTGCCCAAGGGTTGTATTTATAGACCCAAGAGTAACCCTACAATATCGAATGTACAATATTGCATCTTGGGCCACGATATCGCGTACCCAATATCGTGTACCTGATATTGTGGCTGCTTTGCTATTGGAGCATATGAAAAACATGACTTATCATTCTTCCTCTCCATTTTTCCTTTTCCAAGACAAAGAGAAACTAGATAAGTATTTTCCCACTTGGCCATGCATGATCTTTTTTGCAATGTGGTGGTGTGGTGATTTTTTTTTTGCCAAATGTGGTGGTGCATGGTGCATGAATCCTCCAAATCTCCTTGGTTTTTTCCATGCTTGACACTTTCTAATGAAAAATAATTCTTCTCCTTTCTTCCTTTTCTATGAGGAACTGGGCACATATTTGCCCATTTGGCCAAGTGTAGTGGTGCATGAATCCTTCTAATCTTTGTGATTTGTATCACTTTGGTTTTTTCTATGCTTAAAAACTATGAATCAAAAGTTAAAAAAACTGAAAGTATCTATAGAATCATAAAATTTATCATTTTTTTCACAAAATAATTAACAATGAAAATTCTTAGAGTTGTATGGAAGAAAATATTCCATGGATAGATCCAAATACCCCAAACATTCTTGAAATTTATTTGGAACATAAAATATAAAGGGTAGAAATAGAGAAGCCCTATAATAGAAAGATTGAGTTGGTTGGCTTGGGCTCATGGAAAGGTTTTACTTTTTGGATGTTGACTAATTATTTCTTGTCTTGGCTATCAAGTTTATAGATAATCATGGCCCTAGATGAAAAAGTCTCATCAATAATGTAAGGCACTTCCCAGAACATTTGAAATTTGGTTCATTGGAATACATGTGTAGGATTTTAGTAGAGAACCTTATCTCTTGGTTGAAACTTGACTTTTCTTATTTTGAGGTCATGGTGTTTCTTATTGAATGCCTTATGCATTTTTTTGAATGACAGGGCCATTAACCAATTTTCATCTAGCAAGTTGAGGTTCATTAATCATTCTTTCTATGCTAGACTTAGATTCAACTCAAGGTCATAGTCTATAGAACAGACCTCAGATTGGATGGGTAGTGTTAGTAGCTTTCTGTACATAAGCTCATAGGGAGAATAACCTATGGAAAGCTTCCATGTGGAGTGATAGGCCCAAAGGACATCATTTAATCTGGTGCTCTAGTCTCTTTAGTATTTGCTAATGGTGCATAATAGAATTTTTTTAATTTATCGATTAGTGACCTTAGCTTGACCATTGGCTTAAGGATGATATGGTGTTGTGAGTTTGTGCTCAACCCCCAAGCACTGCATAATTTTTTGGAAAGTGGCACTTGTAAAATAAGTTCCATTATTATAAATTAATGCATAAGGCATACCAAACCTATTCATGATATTTTGTTGTACAAATTGAGCAACAGTAGTGGATGTACAGTCAGTGACAACTATTACTTTTGCCCACTTAGTGCAATAGTCAACTATGACTATGATATATGTCTTTCCACTTGACAAAGGTGCAATGGGACTCATAAAGTCAATGCCCCAAATATCAAATGGCTCAAGAGGTTGAATCCATTACTATGGTCCCTCCATTTGATCTATCATTCTACCATCCATCTAACAATGATCACAAATGCAAACAAATTGGTGTGCATCCCTGAAGATTTCTTACTAATAATATCTTTCCATGAGGATTTTTATGGCTATGCATTTCCTAGCATAATGGCCCCCACAAGGCGCTTTGTGAGTATCTTGGAGAATGCGTAGTTGATCTCTATTAGGGACACACCAAGATACCAGGCGATTGGAATAAACTTTGTAAAGGTTCCTGTTAATATCCATGAAATGCTTGACCTGGTGAAGAAACTGTTGTTTCTTCTTGGTGTCCAGCCCTTGTGGCAGTTCTTTCTTGAGTAGATAAGTGAGGATGGTGTCATACCATTTTCGTTCATTGGGCATTTGTGCATTAATAGCCCTTGTAAGGAGATATTTGTCAGGGAATTGATTAGATAAACAACTCTCTTTCTTCTTGTTGTCCCATCTTAGCCGTGATAAGTGATTAGCAACCACATTCTCCACACCTTTCCGATCTACCATCATAAGATCGAACACTTGCAAAATCACAAGCGACCATATGACATGGGGGCTTACCGTTGGTTTATACATAAAAAATTAGATGGTGCTATGATCTATGTGCACGAACACTTTATAACCAAGCACATAGTGCCTAAACTTCTCTAATGTGAACACCATTACCATCAATTCTTTTTCTGTGGTGGTGTAATTCAACTATGCACCTATAATACTTTAACTTGCATAGTGAATGTAATATGGATGTTTTTAATCATCCATCTACATAAGCACTACCCCCAAAGCATAATTTGATGCATTAGTCATCACATGGAATGGTCTAGACCAATTAGGTGCTTGTAGAATTGGGGTTTCAACAAGCTTTTCCTTCAATTACTGAAATGCAATTTCACATGTAGGGGTCTAGATGAATGATGCATCCTTCCTTGTTAATTCCACCTATAACTTGGAAATTTTGAAGAAATTCTTAATGAAACACCAATAGTAGCCCATATGACCAAGGAATGACCATACTTCTTTAGCTATTTTAGATTGATGGGTTATTCCTTGGATGACCCTTATTTTTTCATGATCCACCTCAATTCTTAATTTTGGGATATGGTGCCCCAAGACTATGCCTTCCTAGACCATAAGACGGCTCTTTTGCCAATTGAGCTGAAGGTTTGTTTTGACACATCTCCTCAACACCTACTCAAGATGGTCCAAGGCTTGCTTGAACGTAGCTCCATAGGTAGAAAAGTCATCCATAAAGACTTCTACCCCACTATTGATTTGTTGTTGGAAAATGCTAAGGACCAATTTTTGAAATGTTGTTGGGGCATTACATAGACCAAATGGCATTTGATGGTTAATAAAAGTTCTCTAAGGACTTATGAAAGTTATTTTTGCCTAGTCCTTTGGTGCAACCTAGATTTGGTTATAGCCACTATAATCATCTATAAATCTATAATAGTTGTGCTTAGAAATGGTGTCTAGCACTTGGTCAACAAAAGGCAATGAAAAATGATCTTTGAAAGTTGCCATATTGAGCAACTAGAAGTTGATGCACACTCACCATTTGCCTCCTTTCTTGGGCACGATCACGAGTGAACTGATCCACTCATTATCTATGATAGGGTAGATGAATCTTGCCTTAACAAGTTGTTCAATCTCTTCTTTGAAAGTTTTCTTTAATTTGGAATTCAAACGTGACTATGGCTATCTTTTCGACTTAATGGTAGGGTCAGTGTGTATCCGATGTTGGCATATTCTTAGATCTATACCAGTAAGCTCGAAATATGACCAAGCAAAGGTTGTTGATCATTTTTTCACAACCTTCATCAACATTTTTTTTGTTCTACAAAAATCTTAGCATTAATAATGACCAACCTTCTAGTTTTCAAGAACACATCACTCTAGTTGGTAGTGTCTTCAATTCAAGGGGTTCTTATTTAAAATTGTCAGAAATCTCCAACTCTTCCCAATTCACATCATCATTTACTCCTTTAGAGAGCTAGTAATGAACTTACTCGAGTTCATCCATACCTATGACATATTCATACATTAGGGTCTTAGTAGGTTCCATGCACAATGTACTACTACTAGAATCAGTTGTCAGCCACTGGGTGCCTTCTTTTTTTGTGGCTGCTGCGTACAGACGTCTTTAGATTTCAGCTTCTAGTGCACATTACTTGCATGTAGAGATAGATATTCACTTTACTAACCATAACTTCTATACACAATGGAACCTTGAATTGTTGTACACAATACATGGAATCCTCTTCTTCTTGATCTTTTCAAATTCATTTTCTTTAGATATCTCCAAGGAAAGATCTCTAATGCCCATTTTGGCATCAACGGTGCTTAACCACATCCTTCCCATAATAATTGGGAAGTCCCCCTTGTAGTTCTCTACCTTGATTACTAGAAAGTCAGCATGATATGACCACCCAAAAATGGTGGTTATGATGTCCTCTATTGGTTGCAATGGAACAATGATGGACTGGTCCACCAATTCTAGTTGGATGTTACTCTTCTTCAAGAGAGGAAGGTTCCATATTGTGTACATCTCATGCAAGATTAGATTAACATTGGAACCAAAGTTAAGAAGAGCTTTACAAGGCTCATTCCTAGCAATTTGCAAATATACCAAAGAACTCCTAGGATCAAATAACTTCCTGGGTAGGTTACTAGCTTGAATCCAATCAGATACAACATGGGTCAACATTACAATATGGATTTGAGAGGGATTTTGATTTGAAGGGGACTTAGATAAAGGTGAGACAGAGGAAGGTGGAGGAGCAGGGTTACAAACCACTAATGTGTCTAAGGGCTTTGCTGGACAATGAGGTCAGAAGAAGGGTCTTTTCTTTGATTGTGTTTTTGACCCACTTGGTTGGTTAACAGGTTGAAGATTAGCTACCCTCGTAGCATTTCTTTGTTGTCGTTGGGAAAGCAATTCAGCTTGCATGAATGGAGTAGGTGGTAGCTATGTAGGAGATAGAGGAGTAGGTGCAGGGATAGAAGGAGCATGATGATAGGAGATGGCATCCCTCCTTAGATAGGGTGGTTGGTATACTTTACGAGGGTAGTGGTGAGGTTGGTAAGTGGCAACATGACCAAAGAAGTCCCTTGGAGATGAGGGTTGTTGAACATAGTAGCCATAGGGATCTAGTTGTCAGTAAGGGTACTGTTGTCTTGGAGGTGCTAATGCCCACGATTATGGTTGTTGCCACTACCGGTACAATTGCAGGGTTGCGGTGGAGTTTCACTTGGATAGTACTATTGTGGTTGGTGGAACTGTTAAGCATTGCCTTGTGGATAAGGCAATATTTTGGGTGTTTGCCTTTATACAAGTCATGGATGTAAGGCATACACCCAAAATTCCTGGAAGTGTGACACAATTGGGTAAAATCCTTTAGGATGTTCATATTGGTAGATGTCACACCTACCATCATAATCTAAATCACTATCTGCAACCATCTCTATTGTAGTCATTTTATCCTTACCATTAGATATGGCATGTTCAGCTTCTTTACATCTCTGGTGCTCACGCTCACCACTCTACTCCTTAGGCTCTTTAGCAATTTTTAAGATAGCCTAAAACTTGCTGTCCATAGAGTCCCATAACTGGTCAACCTTAGTTATGATTTCAGATTACAATCTCTAGAGTGGCAAGGTTTTCTGATTAGCCACCTCATCTCTAGTTAATTCATCCTCATTGTAACAAAATCAAATTTCCCTTTTGCAAATAAAAGGGTTCCTGTTGTATTCCTCTACATTTTCTCAGTTTCTCAATTCTCCCTCCTCCTTGGCTACCTACTTAATTAACTTTTGGATCTAGTAGGCACTTAACTTTGTCAATCTCCTTTGGGCATAGATGCCAAGGGTTTTCCTTGTTTCAGACCACAACCCATCTATGATATGGTGAAGTTGATCAAGCTGAGAGTATCCATGGCTAGGACACTTATGCAACAAAGAATAGTATTCGCCAATAGTGGCATCCAATGGCTTATGGTTTCCTTGTTTTCACCCTTGTATCTACTTTCTCAGATTGGACATTCAGGAGTACATTTAATATTTGTCATTAAATAATTCCAACATCGTACTTCACCACCTAATTAATTCTAGCTCTATGGATTAATACCAATTTTCTGTTTCCTTTTTGAGTGTCCCTGGAAATAAATTTAACTTCTGCCAATTATTCTCAATATTCTATAAGGCACATGCATCTTGGAAGGCCTAGAGATGATTTTGCGAATCAGCATCGTAGCCTCCCTCAAATCTAGGGATGTTGTTCATGTCCAACCTCTTTATTCTGCTATCTTTTATGTGCCTTTTTGGAATCCTCATGACCTCTACAATTTTTAACATGCTCCGAGTGGCAAGCAGAAGTTCATCAAGGCCATGGTGACAGTGCCTACGATGTTCTCTACTAATCCCTCTTTCATGGTGGTGGGTCTCCTTGGATTGCCCAAGCCTCTAGTCACAACTATCTTGATGGTCCCTTCTATTGTTCTGGTCTCATCAGTCATCTCCATCATGGTTATGCCCTCTACAGCCATGATCTAAGCTAGATGAAGAAAAAGAAGCAGACGATGAAGGGGAAGAGGAAGGAGAACTTTCTCTGTGCTAATGCCTATCAGCCTTCCTTCAATGATTGTGACCATGATTGTGATCGTGACCTTTTTTTCCCCCCTTATTATGACTTTCCCCTCTAGATCCATTTTTTCCATTGGATCCATTCTAACCAGAACTTGGATTACGAATTGTGGATTACACATTCTAGTTAAGGGTCCCCTGAACAAAGTTAAATAGAGGAGAATCACCGAAGAAGTGGTCACCTCCATCTAATGGGCCAAGCAGAGGTGGAAAGGTGTTTGACCCCTTACTCTTCACAAGCTCATGTTGGTGCTCTAGTTGATGATCCCTTAACCTTTGTGCTTCATAATCCCTTGAATTAGGATCTCACATCTTGTACTCTCTGTGAAGATGTTGAAGTCTATGTCATGCGAACATTAGTTAGAGCATAGTTGGAATAGATCAATCAGGTGACAACACAATGTTGTCTTTCATGTCGCACCACCGTAGTGTTTCATCTTGATGTAAGATGAAGGTGAAGTTTGGTACATACTCATTAGGATGGGCATATACCACCTAATATTGCTAAGGCACATGGTCTACCTTGGGTAGAGATAGGCTTCTTTGAGAAGAAGACATTTTATGTTAATGAATTTATATGTAGTGTGCGGTTAAACTTCAATTTAATTGTAATAATAATTTTTGTTTTTAGAGGATTTGACCCTTAGGGTTCAAACAATGATGTTACTAAGTTTCACTCAATTTAGATAGCACACATAGAACTAAAGTCCCTGGCAATGGCGCCAATGATCAACAGTGAGGTACCCCTACACCCAACCATACGAATCATAGGTGTTCATCTGTGATCCAGTCAAATTCTGTAGATTTTAATTATCAAGTACGCTAAAGCTAAATAGTGCATGCATGTTGTTCGTTCATTGTCTTCCCAGTCCCACTTGTGAAATATATTTGTACGGTTAAGTGTGACTAAGGTGTAAAATTTTTATTATTTTATGTTTTATCAATTTACTTGCCTAGAACAAGAATGAAAATAAGAGTAATTAAGATCTAAGTAAACTATGGTCTAATCTAGCCTAACACAAGTAACCATTCCTACTTCCCAAACACATCCTAAACTTTGTGCAAACACTTCTAGGTTGTCAAATGCTAATTGTTTCTGAGCTACTAAGTGTCACACATATGTTCGAAGGGGTCGTGCTTGTGTATTTTAATCAGTTGCTAATTGTTACATGAATAACATTAATGTAAACTGAATGAAATCACAATATATATAAAAGCATAAGAAAGAAAGTCTCAAGTGTTGTAAGGTGAATCAAAGAGCTTATCTTTATTGCCAACACAATGGTGTGTTCAGGTACAACAATGCTTGAATAAAAATTCAATCACACTTAGATCTTTTGTTGTAGGCACTTGAAAAATATTCTAATTCTCAAACGAACAACTGCAACAGTTTATTGCCAAAAACTACTCTCAATGGTGTGCTCAGGGGTCATATTTATAGACCTGGGAATATCCCTATGATATCGAATGTACGATATTGCATCCTAAGCCACAACATCATGTACCTAATATCAGGGCCACTCAAATATCAAAGCATATGAAAAACATGATTTATCATTCTTCCTCTTCATTCTTCCTTTTCCAAGAGGAAGAGAAACTAGCTATGTATTTGCCCACTTGGCCATGCATGATCTTTTTCGTAGTGTGGTGGTGTGGTGGTTTTTTCACCAAATGTGGTGGTGCATGATGCATGAATCCTCCAAATCTCCTTGATTTCTTCCATGCTTGACACCTGCTAATCAAAAATAATTCTTCTTCTTTCTTCCTCTTCTATGAGGAACTCACCACATATCTACCCATTTGGCCTCGTGTGAATCCTTCTAATCTTACTGGTGATTTGTATCTCTTTGGTTTTTTCTGTGTGCTTGACACCTATCAATCAAAAGTTAATAAAACTGAAAGTATCTAATAAATAGCATTTTTTTAAAAAAAATAATTGATAGTGAAAATGCTCAGACCCGTATGGGAGCGGATCTTCCATGGACAGATCCAAATACCCCAAACATCCTTGAAATTTGTTTGGAACATAAAATATAAAGGGCAAAAATAGAGAAGTCCTGTAACAGAAAACTGAAAGGTCAGCAAGAAGTAAAATCCGTTTCCGTGAAATACAAGTGCAACAGTGAAAAATAGGCACGCTGGGAATCACAAGTGCAAAACCATCTCAGCTAAAGGAGACCGGAGAAAGACTACAGCTTCCATGGCCTCCGCTTCTTCTTTGTAGGAAGAGGTATTGACAAGACAGAAATACCCAGAAGACTTCAATACCAGAAAACATTTCCCTAGCGCTGGCACTGAAGACAAAACCCACAGAAAATCTATTGACTCAACCCAAAACTGAAAATTTAACGAAAACATCTCCACCGTGCGCTAGAACAACCAGAAAAACAATCTCATGGCCAAAGCTGCGATGGACGCAGAGTCACCAAATCATGCAACAGCACACCACCGAGATTGGATTACGAAGCCTCCTCCATGAGCAAGTGAGAAAGAACAACTTGGAGATCTCTGCAGAAGAACAGAAACAGCAACCAAAATCCTTTCCACAACCCCCAAACCCAAAATCTTCGGATTTAACACTATAGCCCAACATTCACCAATTGGATTTTCCAAACACAGGAACACAACCAAAACCTATTTCACGGCCACTACTCCTATTGTTATTGCTACTGCAAGAGATGTTGGAAAAAATTAACTGTGAAGTGGTAGATCATAGCAATGAATTAGCAGTTGCTTATTCATGAACTACACTTTCCGTATCATCCGATAGTTTTAGAATTTTCTCTAAAGATGACATAAGACTTCTAAACGTGTTGTGAAGATTTATCTTAGTTAATTTTAGATGTTTCCAATTTTGTAAACTCAGATATGGCTATTTAAGTCTGTCTTGGGATTGGTCATACACAAGAGTTAAGAGTTCTCCCACTGCATGAAAGAGAGGCTTCTTTTTGTTCTTTCCTTGTGATGAAGAGAGAAGCTTGTTATTTCCACATTGCATGAGAGAGAGGCTTCTTCTTGTTCTCTCCTTGTGATGAAGAGAGAAGCTTGTTATTTTCACATTGCATGAGAGATGAAGAGAGAAGCTTGTTATTTCCACATTGCATGAGAGAGAGGCTTCTTCTTGTTCTCTCCTTGTGATGAAGAGAGAAGCTTGTTATTTTCAAATTGCATGAGAGAGAGGCTTCTTCTTGTTCTCTACTTGTGATGAAGAGAGAAGCTTATAACACATTGCATAAGAGAGAGACTTGTTCTTGTTCTCTCCTTGTGATGAAGAGAGAAGCTTGTTGTTTCCATTGCTGATAATAAGATTCTTCTGCATTTCCCTGTGGTTCAATTGCTCTTTATTTTCATCTCATTTCATATTTAACTGCCAGATCTGCTAACAAGAGACGCATAGGAGAAACAACAATATGAAGAAGAACTCTCACATCCACCATGATAAAAATAACAGAGACAACGCACAGGCCATATAATTATGGAGGAGTAGCATGATAGAGAAGAAGAAAAAATAATAAGAAGAAGCATGGGGCAGAGGTCGGTTGCAGGGATGGCAGTCATTGGTGCGACATGGGGCAGCAAACGATAGCGTACAGGGCACAGGCACATCGGTGGCATGGGTTTGTTGCAAGGGAAACAACAAAAAGGAAAATTGCAGGCTAAGGTTACGAATACTACGGGCCAACATCGCAGTCAAAATTATGGAATTTGCAAGCTAACGTGGTGAAGAATCCTTGACTCCTGCAATCTGAGAAAGTCAATGCAGCTGAATTCTTCCTTCACAACAATGAAATTTGTAAAGCTACAGAACTGAGCGAAGTTGTATCATCATTGCCATGGCAGCAGGATTATGGCAACATTGTAGCGGGCATTACGGCAGCAACGGGAGCAGCATTGATGTGATGTGGATGACAATGACAGTAAACTCGGGTTGACGGAAAGGTTACTTTCTCTTTGAAGTTGTTTACACGGTTATGTTTTACGAGCTCTGGTGATGAAAGGATAAGGCCCATTCATGGGTGATGTTGACGTCAACATCTTTCTTTCAATCCAGACTCNATGAAAGGATAAGGCCCATTCATGGGTGATGTTGACGTCAACATCTTTCTTTCAATCCTCCATACTCACAGAATCTTTCAGATTCAACTCCTTTCCAGAATCAACTTTTCTTTGCATCTGTTTTGGAATCACCAATCTAAGCATTGGAGAATCTACTTCCTTTTCAAAATCCTCCTCGGTGTCGCTTCATATCCTTGACACACATTTTGGTACATCTTGGAGATATTGTCCACATTTTCTTCTTCTCCTGTTACGTAGAAAGTGGATCTGACCAGGCTGCGGACTAGCAGCACTAGGTTCTGCTGCACAGCGGAGTCAGGGCAAGATAAACGCAGCAAAAGTATGATTTTTGGAACAGCCAGGCCTCTGGGATTGAGCCCTAAAAGCGAGAAACACAGAGAGGTGGACGGATGTGCCAACAATACAGACAAAGGCTTAAAAAGTAGATTATGCACAGAAAATGATGCTCCACCAATAGCAGCTATGGTGATGTTTTCACAAATAATCTCGACATAGATTTCTGCATGTTGAGTTCTGAGCACGAAGCTTTTTGCTTCACCAAAGCATAGAGGGAATCAACGAAGGCCTCTACTACGGTTTACTGCCATGAAGATTGCAATAAAAAAGCAAATGCCTTGTGCAAGAACTTGCGAATTGCAAACTTCTTCTTGGCGAGATTCGTTATTGTTATCATCATCATCATGATTGTTGATAGAGGCTTGAGGTGATAACCATTGCCTTGCAAGCTCCACCTTATTGTTCTTCTTGTTGTTCATCGCCATAGTTGTTATATGTTTGACTTTGTTTGCAGTCATTGTTGCCGGATTGTAGATATATGTACACAGAGCTCTAGCTCTGCCCATTATGAAAGTTCAAATGAAAACCATCAGTGTCTGCATTTGCTATTGTTAAAAGAATGCTTTCTTCTTTTACTAAAACTTATGAATTTATAAATAGTTTGAGTTTCTTTATTTTTGTTGGAGAGGTGTCAAGTATGAAGAGATTCATATCACAAAGCATATTTGAAGATTAGTTGTAAAGATTTTAGAAGATCCAAAAAATCAATTGAAGATAAAGCACATCTCCAACTCCCATGCGTAAAGACACATGGCACCCATGGTTCACTTCCTAAGACACATGGCAACCATGCTTTTCTTCCAAAGAGGGAAACAAAGAAGAGGAGAAGAACATAAAGGCTATAAAAGCCCATGCAAAGAGAAAAATAAAGAGGAGGAGAAGAACATAAGGGCTATAAAAGCCCATACACATAGATGAAGAGGATATGATTATCAAAAGAGAAAAAAGCAAAATCTTCTAGTATCTTTCTTTTGTTTTCCATATCTTGCTTCTTCTTCCCTTCTCCCTTCCATTTTCTTATTTCATTCCACCATCTCCCAATCCCATATCTCTTTTTCCTTTTCATATTAGTGTTGTTATTGCTACATGAAAATAATTTCCTAGTGTTGTACATGCAATCAGTTGCTGCATGGATGCTTCTTGCTGGTAATAGTTACTACTAGATGGTGTCATCATCTACAAGTTGTCACTGCTACCTGTAGGTTCTACTATGTACTATCATCATGGTTATTTGCAACTTGTTGATGTCAACGCTCCCATGCTCTCATGGGCCCAAGATTATTAACATCTCTATTTCTCTCTCTTAATAACCATAGTAAAAGTCATGCGAATAGTGGGCATTTAAGCTATCGAGTAGTGGTCATTGATGGCAACAGTTACAAACATTAGTGGTAGATGTTTCGGAAGATACAAACATAGTGGGCACTTAAATTGCAAAATGTGGATGTTATTATGCAAGAAGTGGTGGCAGCTCCTATAGCCATTACATAAAATGTGGGCATCATTATGGATGGCCATAGCACCTATAAAACTAGGAGGGGGGCCTCTTTCTATCAATCTGGAGGGCTTTTTCTATCAATTTGGGGGGCTCTTTCTATCAATCTGAGGAGCTCTTGCTATCAATCTTGAGGGGCAGCTTCCTCTCCAGATGTAGTGGTTTCCTTCTTTCTTTTCTTGCATTTTATAGGCTTCTAGCCGATCTTCGAGGAGGGTCTAAGGTAGGAGCCAATGGCTCAAAATTGGAAACTTGTGGTCTCTGCAACAGTGCAAAAGAGTTTTCTCTCTCTTTTTCTTTTATCTACAACAATGCAGCCCATGCGTAGGATGCGAGACATGAATTTTCTTTAGGCCGGTAACTTATCTCAGTGGTGTAGATGTGGATGGATGATCTTCCTCTCTATGATGGTGCACAAAGTATGGAAAACAGTGATAGGTTTTGAGGACCATAGTTGCTACCTTGTGTGGACTATGGTGGGTAATCTCTCTTTCTTTCTCTCTCTCTCTCTCTCCCTCTCTCATGGTGATCATGATCTTCCTGCCTAGTAGTGGATATCAGTTGTAGTCACAGACTAGCAACATCAGCAGGAGTAGGACTAGTGAAAATTCAATTGTTTAGTTACTCATTGTATTTAAGATAATTATTTAATTCAAATTTTAGAATTTTTTTTAGTTTATTATTTGCAAAAGGCCATGTAGCCCTCTCTAGCTAAGACTATTCTCGGGTTTCCATACCCATGCGAAAGGCACCCTAGGCAATAGTCTCCTAAAACGAGTTTTCTTTCTGAGTGTTGGTACAACCAAAATTTATGCATCAACACAACTATGATCAATCATACTAAGTTACCGCTTTTCTTTTCTTCCTGTGTTATCTGTTTATCATTCACTCAATATAATGATTTTCTTTCCTGTTATTTTTCCTTTCAAATAACTTAATATTTTCAAATTTAATGTTATGTTAAAATTATCAATAACATTTTCTCTTCCACTCAAGACTATTCCTAGGCTAGTTGTGTCCATTAGCAAGGTACCATAGGCAACAACCTTGCCAAATTATGCACTTTAGGGACATTGTCTGTTAGTTTGTTTCACAACCCAAATTTTTGTTCAACAACTTCTAAATGGTTGGTTCCTTAGTGATTGACATGATTGATGCATGGCTTTTTATGGGAGGCATTTATAGTGAAAGGAACAACAATAAACTTTTATCTAAAATGCATTTTGTGGCACATATAATATGCTATGTTATTGTTTAACCCTTGTCATTGTCTTATTGCTTCTGCTTTTAAGGTAGTAAAATAAATAGGTAAGTTGCAAGGATGTTCGTCATAAAACGAAATTATATTAAAGGAATAAAAGAAGAGAGGTGAAAGTTTAGCATAATGTAAAAGAAACGAATTAATGGTTTTAGAGATGATTTTTAGGTTTCCATCTCTATGACGAATTCTAAAAAACCTTTCTTCTAAGGTAGAAAAAAGATAAGAGCTTACCCTCTTTGAGAAGTGATCTCATGAGTTTTCTTTTTATTAAACTTGAAAAGAGGTGAAATATAAGGTGTCTTTTTGATTGATTAATTAAAAAATTAGAAAATTTTTTCTTTTCATAACTTTTCACCTTCCTGTTTACTAATAATTAATTTTCTTCATCTATTTTTTTAAAGTATTAATTCTAAGGTTGTACATGTGAGTAGACAATCCTAAAATTAAAATGTTTTTTCTTTCCATATATATTTTTATGATGTTTACTCAATGTTAAGTATGTGATATACTTTGATACTTCTTTGCTCATTATTAAATTTTTTATTAGGGTCTGAAATCTTCAAGTAATTAAAAGATGTTAATTTTGGGTCATTAGTTAATGGTGCACCTTCAAACATAGATAACTTGTGTTTATAGTTACATGGCCAATGCTAGTCTCACCAAAGGAGTAGCTTTAAACGTAGACCTCATGCTCTTCTAGTGACATATCAAGGTCAATTAAGTTCATTAATTAATTAATCAATCATCCTACTAGCAATATATCTTTGGACATGGATCACATACCCTTCCAATAAGTTACCCAGTAGTTTTGTTTTATGGTTTACCTCTCTTCACCCTTGCGTATTAGTATCTTATAGTCAATGTAATTGTTTCTTAAAACAGTTGGTTCTAAGATGGTATTTTGAGAGATCAACAAGTTCCCTCGATGCCATATCCCTTTCACCAATCCTTGAACCTTCATCTTTCCCTCTAGGTTTTATGATTATAGGGGTTTATTTAAAGCTGTTAAAATGATAAGAACTATAAGAGATCCATTGTGATTGCATTGCTTTGAAGAGCATTGGCACCACTTTGAGCTCCAAAGTCACCAAGTATTCCAAAGTAGACTCAAATAGACCATGCCTCAACAATCACGGACTCAATTAGGAAGGCCAAAAAAAGGTTTAAAAACATGCTTCTACAAGAAGTAAACAATTGGCTTTTAAAAAGCTCAGAGTGTAAATATTATGGCCTCAAGCAACAACACTCAAAGTGGTGACATGCAACACTCTCTAGAAGATGAAGGAATGGTTGAAGTGGTTTTACTAAGTATCGCAACCATACACTTGGAGATGGATGATATGAAATGAATGCTCATAATATAATTATCATAACATACCTACATTACCATGCAAATCATGTTAAACAAACTAAAATACAACCAAAATATATAAAAAATTCAAGAAAGTTAAGAAATAGAAAAATAGCAAAAATAATAAAATGAATTAAGAAATAAAAAAGGAACAAAAAATAAGTAAATGGTAAAAACAAAAAATTTTATAAAAATAGAAAAATATTAATAAATAAAAAAATTATTTTGGATGTAAAAAGAAGTGTGGCTACCACTTGCTTTTCGAATAATAACCTCAATGTGTCACCTGTGAACATGACTTAATTAACATATCACAGTTTGGCTAGCTCAAGATAATGAGTGAAGTCCTGAATTTCAAGCTTCTTCAGTTTTTAGTTTAGCCTGATTCATTGCATTTATGACATCTAGAATAATTTATAGACTACTTAATCAACTAAATATTCCAACAGAAATGCTTAACGGCTTGTGTAATATGTACGAGAATAAAACAAAAGCACTGCTCACATAAGTCAACAAGGAAACAGTTTAAAGAAAAAAACACAAATCAAAATAAATGAGAGTGGTAATCACCGCACGGAGCCACTTCAAAGCGATAGATGAATGAAATAAAAGGATGGATCTGCGCGGGAACTGTCGCCGATGGTGTCACCCACTAACTGCGGCAGCAGAATACGAGCGCGTTTTCGATTCATGATTCTCAATGGACTGCTTGTCAATTCTCCGGAGCAGATCTCTAAGAAGTGTGTTGAAGTGATTGTTGAGAAAATTGCAAAAATATACTTGAAATTCTGGTGGTGGATCAATGGAGGTTTTTAAGCCAGTGTTGGGTTAAAGAATAAGTCACAGTCAAATTATCCCATCAGACAGGTAAGCAAACCAAAGCATGGGTACCGATGGAGCAGTTGAGGTCTCTAAGCCAGTGTCTGCAATGTGAAGTACTGGCGTCATTGTTGGTGGAGATGATGATGAGCATTTTCTGCCAACAAAATTTTGGGTGGTCTGCAGCAACATAGATTGGAGCATAGGATCACAATGCTTATCCTGCTAAGTTGGGGATAAGATGGTTGGAAGAGGAGACCATCACTTCAAGTGCTGATCATTACCAAAAGTTTAATATACAAGAAGGAAAGAAAAGGAAAGAAAACTATAAATATCATTAAAGAAATTTTTTGTTAGGTACCTTTTAAAATATATTTCTAAAGTTTAGCACCATGTCAAGGTCCTTAAACAATGCATCCATATAATACATTTTTTATATCTTTCAAGCCTACAAGCATAAATCCTTGCACTTGTTTTTGAAAATATACAAAGCCTTTAAACATGCTATTTTTCTTTGATACACTTTCTCCACGTGTAATTATTTATATAAATAATACCCAAATATTTTAAAGAATCTACTATTTGCACATTGGTACCTCTAAAATGGAAGTTATAGCAAGTATTTTTTGTACCCAAAATCATCAATTTGGTTTTATCTACATTTCTTTGAAGAATTGGGATAACAATATTTTTGTAAAATTTGCAGCATATTTTGCATACCCTCTATGATACTGGAGTGGAGATCAAAACAACATGATCTACATATAAATAGAAGATATAGTGCTTGGGATCCAATTTTGATAACATCACTATCTTACCCATTGTACAACCATTATTGCATTTCATATATAAAGATACCAAAAAGGGTTAGAGAAAGTGGAAAACCTTGCTTAACTTCAATTTTGATCAGGAATTGAAATTTTTTCTCTAACTTCAACATTGGTTGGCTGTGTTGATGACGCCTCATCAATGCAGTCGACCATGTCAACGAGGCCTTGTTGATGCATCTCGCCCTACATCGATGAGGCCTTGTTGATGCAATGTTTGTCTATCGTCTATAAATACATGCTTACCAATTGCATTTATGGTAATCCAGATTTCAGTAATAGCAACGCTCTTGCAATTTTTCCATGGCAAAGTTAGAATTTTTTTCCTCGAGTGCCTGCAGTAGGAGTCATTGAGTGTACAGATCTTTATTTGAGCATTGTTGTACTTGAGCACAATAGTGTGTGCAGCAATAAAGATGAGCTTTCTAATAAACCTTGTAGCACTTTGGATAAACTAGCTATTTTATTTATGCATTTACTGTTCCCAACTATTTATTAAATGTTTTCAATTAATTATTAAATATTTTTCAATTATTATGTTGATGACACAATTAAGAAAGGTAGATTACACACATAAGTATGACTACTTTGAGCATAACACGTATTCGCTTAGTAATCCTAGCAGGGTTATTATTTAGTATGCCTAATAGCGTAGCGCTTGGTCACCTAGTAATGGATATGTGGGTTTAGGATGTGTACGGAAAGTGAGAGTGGATACTTATGTTAGGATTAGTTAAATGGTGGTTAATTAATTAAATTAGATTAGTTAATCAAATTCTTTTACCTATATTTCGAGTACCCAAAATATAAAATATAAAATAATAAAACTCGAATGCCTCAGTTATACTTAACCATACCAACGTACATCACAAGTGTAGTTGGGAAGACAACAATTGACCTTAAGGCTAGATTCACTTCCTAAAGTACTAGTGGACTAGAAATGACAAAGTCCTTAGAATTTGAATGAGTTGCATGTGAACACTTCATGATTCGTATGGTTGGATGTAGGGGTACCTAGCCGCTCATCATTGGTGCCATTGTTGGGGGCTTTGTTTGTGGAACATGTGCTATTTAAGTCTAAGTGGATGCCACTAATATCATTGTATGAACCTAAAGGTCAATAACATTCTGACTATACATATATTATAAAAGCACACTAATAATTTCATTTTGTTTTACAAAATGTCTTCTTCTTCTTGTAAGCCCAAAGATACCAAATCACTAGTCCCACAAGAATGCAAGGTAATATACACTCATCTAGATGAGTTTGTGCTAAATTTCATCATCATCTTACATTAGGATGAACAGATGCAATGGTGTGATATGGAGGGCAACTCATTTTTCCCCCCGATAGATTTGTGCCCAGAATGTTGTTTGAAACCCTTAAGAAGTTGGGCGTAGTAGATCTTCATGAAAAGTATGTTGTTGATGGATATGACACTTGGAACTATTGTCCCACTAAATCACAATGTAAGCAAGATAAATGTTAGGAGAATCTCCATGAAGCTACAAAGGGGAAACATTACGCCAACTCCTTGTTCCTACTAGATCAAGAGAACAATGAGGATGCTCCATTGGAAGGTTCTCAACATGAATATTTTTCACCCCTTGTTATTGATGGCGAGGGTGTGAACTTGACCCTATGATCAACTATTCATAAACTAGGTTTAAGAAAGAGTGATAGCCAAGGTAGGGACTCAGGTGAACATTGCAATAATAAAGAATCTAACAATGGTGATCATAATAAGCACAAGAGTGATGGCATACATTGTGGTGGTGGTAGCAATCCACCTTCCTCTTCATCTTCTTCATCTAATTCCAAACATTCCTCTTCATTTGATGGTTCTCATGGAAGCCATCATCAAAACAAGTGTGATGATGATGATCGATGAAATAATAATGACTATGAAGGCCACCAAAATCAAAGGGGTGGCCAAAACCATCATCAACATCATCAATGCAGTGATGATGATGAAACTTTATTGGAAACTTGAAGTATTCTCAATATTGTGGAGGTAGTAAAAATCCCAATTAGGCATATGAAGGATAGTCGGATGAAATACCTAGATATGAACAATATTCCAAGATTTGAGGGAGAATACAATTCTTATCCGTAGACACATCTACAAGCTTTTCAAGATGCTTGTGCCTTATAGAACATAAAGAACAAGTGGTAGAAACTCAAGCTTTTCCCAAGGACACTCGTTAAAGAAGCTGAAATTTAGTATAGGTCCTTAGAGCTAGAATCTATCCACAGGTGGAGTACCATGTTAGAACTATTGAATGACAAATACTAGACGTACTCTAGAGTGTCTAATCTAAGAAGGCAAACCCAAGGTTGGAAACAAGGAGCACATGAACCCTGGGATGCTACCAAGGGCCCAAATATTCACTCTTACACCAATGTCTTGGCCATGATTATTGTCAAATGGAATAACTTCACCACATCATAGATGGGCTCAGAGAAAAAACAAGAAGAATGAGGTTGTTTGAAATGAGAGCTCATTAGATCTAAAGGCTAATAGAGCACGTAGCAAAATAAGAAGGTGATCTATGAAAACAGAAGAGTGTTGAAAAGTATAATAGGAACCCATCCATTAGAAAATCATAGGTTTGATTTTGTGATGAGGAGGATTCACCACTTGATGAAGTGGTGAACAGAAAGACCTGCCTATCCAAAAATCTATTTTTGACATTTCAGCCAAGGTTGATAAGTAATGGGACTCTTTGGATGAAAAGTCTCAAACCACTTTGAAGATTGTTGAAGAATCCAAAGAGCAAAATAGTGATTGTAATTGTAGATGGCGAAAAGAAGTTGAACATGCCTACCAAAGAGGTAAGGGTAAAGCTACTACAGTAGAGGAACTTATGGAATCTAACTCTAATGATGAAACTGAATGTGACATTTGTCAATATGAACATCCAAAGAGATGTCACCATGTGATGTCACACTTACAAAAGTCTGGAGTGTATGCATTAAATCCTCACCTAGCACATAGACAAGCTCCAAGATGATTGCCTTACCCTCAATGCAATCTAAGGTAGTTCCAGCAACAGCAACAAGCTTACTACCCAAGTGGAACTCCTCCACAATGTTATGAATAGTTCCAATAGTGGTACCAACCACAATTGTGGGGAATGCCATTGCTAAGGCAATAGTACCCTTATAAAAAACCAAATCCATATGGGTACTATGTTCAGCAACTCATCTCCCCTAGAAGTTCAACAACTCATGCATCATTCTAGCATCACTATTACCCTCTAGAGTACCACTGAACACATTCACCATCTACTTGAGGAGAAAACCCATATCCATATCCTTATCATCCTCCACATCCCTCTACACCTACACCTCCACCTTCAACCCAATTACCTCCTACTCTCTCTATGCAAGGTGAGATTCCTTCATAGTTGCAACAAGGAAATGCTATAAGGGTTGTACACTCAAAACGAATTTTTGAACCAAGTGACCTAGATAATTGATCAAGGAAACAAGCTTTCTTTTGGCCCAATAGTAATCTCCAATCCTCACAACCTACATCAGCTGATCACGTGACATCTCCAGCATCCTCATCCTCTACATCAAATACCTTCAAGCACCATTAAAATGAAGGGTCATTTAGGATCCACACTATAATGCTAACTCATGCTTTTTCTAACTATATCAAGGTTGGAAACCTTCCTACAAAAAGATCTAATCCAGGAAGTCCACTCATCTTTCTATAGACTGTTGGACAAGAGCTATGCAAGGCTCTTCTTGAATCCAGTTCTAGAGTTAACCTCATCTCCAATCATATGTACAAGGCTTGGAACCTACCACCTCTTAAGAAGAGTAATATCAATCTAGAATCAGCAAATCAGTCGATTATGGTCCCTTTGGGATTAGTAGAGGACACTGTGACCATAGTTTGTGGACGGTCCAATCCTATTGATTTTCTAGTAATCAAGGTGGAAAATTTCTAAAGTGTCTTTCTCATCATCATGGGAAGGGCTTGATTAAGCATGATCAATGTGTGAATGGGTATAAGGGACCTATCTCTCAAAATATTTAAGGAAAATGATTTAGGAAAAATTGATAAGAAGTGTATTCCATGCATCACATATAGTAATAATGGGTGCAATTGCATGCAAAAAATTTGATCAATTAAGAGCACATACATTAAGGCATGTAATTAGTGTGCACAAGATATTAATATTCAACGATGTCTATACACATCAACCACAGAGCAATAGGGCACCCAGTGGATAATATCTAATTTTGATAGTAGCATAAGATGCATGGAACCAATTGAGAGTTTAACTTATGCATATGTTGAAGGCATGGACAAAATTGAACAAGTCCATTACTCTCTAATGAAGATGATGATAATTGTTGCAAATAGTGAGTGGGTTAGCCCACTCGTAATTCTAACAAAGAAGGGTGGTAAATGGAAAGTTTGCATTGACTTTAGGTTGTTAAATATGGCAACATTTATGAATCACTTTTCTTTGCCATTTGTGGATCAAGTATTAGATACCATATCTGCGCATTGTTATTATAGTTTCTTGGATGGTTATACTAGCTATAACCAAATCCAAATTGCACCAAAAGACTAGGCCAAAAAACCATTCACAAGTCCTTAAGAAACTTTTGCATACTATAAGATAACATTTGGCCTATGCAATTCCCTTGCAACATTTCATTGCTTAGTCCATAGTATCTTTCAACAATAGATTGGTAGTGGTCTTGAAGTCTTCATGGATGACTTCTCTACATATGGAGCTACCTTTGAGTAAGCCTTGGACTAACTTGGGCAAGTACTGAATAGATGTGTTAAGACAAACCTACAACTCAACTAGCAAAAGAGCCATCTCATGGTCCAAAAAGGCATTGTGTTAGAGCACAAAAGATCAACTACATGTTCTTTAGGATGCTCATGAAGGACATTGCAAAGACCACTATGCAGGAAGATGCATAGCCACAAAAATCATGATGGCAAGATACTATTGGTCCACAATGTTTAGGAATGCCCACCAATTTGTCAAGTCTTGTGAAAATTATCAACATGATGGGAGGATGACTGCTCATATGGAAGGTCCTCAACATTGGATTCAACCACTAGAACCTTTTGACATATGGGGCATTAACTTCATGGGTCCCATCACACCCATGTTTAATGGGAAAGCATATATTATAGTAGCAATTAAATACTACACAAAATGGGCTGAAGTGGAAGCCGTTATAGATTGCACAACATCCACTGCCACTAGATTTATTCAACAACATATTGTAAATAGGTTTGTGGTGCCACATTCACTAATTTTTGATAATGAAACTCATTTCATAGGTCCCACATTTAGAAAATTAATGCAACGCTTGGGGGTAGAACATAAATTAACAACATCTTACCACCCCCAAGCCAATGGTCAAGTAGAGGTAACCAATTGGGATATTACAAAAATATTAACATGAACCATTAGCAAATATAGAAAGGATTGGAGAACAAAACTTAATGATACTCTCTAGGCTTACCGATCAACTTGGAAACTTCCCATTGTTTATTTTCACTACAAGTTAGTGTATGGAAAACTTCCAATACTCCTGATTCAATCTGAGCTCCATGCACTCTCAATGACATGTGAATTAAACCTTGACCTAAGTCTAGCACAAAAATAAAGATTGAACAATCTAAACATGCTAGACGAAAATTGCTTAGTGGCCCTATCCTTGAATGAGGTAAACAAGGCATTTGGCAAGCAACACCATGACCTTAGAATTAGGAAAAGAAAGTTTCAACTAGGTGATAAGGTTCTCTATTGGAACCCCACACATGTACCTCAAAAGGAGAAATTTCAAGCATTGTGGAAGGGACCTTATATAATTGATCAAACCTTTCCCTCTAGGGCCATGATAATTTACAAACCTGACAGCACAAATAAAATGCAGTTAGTCAATATCCAACAAATTAAACCTTTCCTAGAATTAAGACAAGCTAGTGTAAATAACACCTCAACTGATGGACATGCACATTCTATTTTTTGGATCTCCTACTTCCAACTCAGTTATGGAGGAGATGGCCATCTGTGCTAACCATTACCATGGCCTCTCAATTTTTGCACCTTTATGTTTTTCACACTTTTGATTTTCAAATTTTTTTAATTTTACACCATCTTTACACCTTTAAGATTTCTTGTTTATTTTACACTTTCTTATATATTTTACTTTATTTTTTTTCTTTTGTTTCTTTTGATTAAGTGTGATATTTTCTCATTTTTGCTAATAAATTTGCTTTATTATCATAGGACACAATGCTACTGTTGCTATTTACTAATGATGGTTTGTGCTTAATGTGTGATTATCAATATCTGGTTTCTATGTTTGAATTCTAATGTTTGATGACTTCAACATGGTTTATTTTTCATAGAACAGGCAGTGAGTCCACATCATTTGCCCATCCAATGAGCTCTATGGTTTTCCTTGTTCTAAGAATTTGAGGTTCCTTTTTCATTAAAGAAGCTTTTCATCAATCACTGATTGTGGTAGTTCCANAATTCAAAGCACATCCCTTTGAAATGAATAAGTCCTCACATGGTGTGGTTCCCATTTCAAAAAAAAAATAATGAAAATTCAAAGTACACCCCTTGGCAAATAAAAGGGCTATAAGCACTAGTTATGGAACTCGAAAGACATACTCCTATGCCTGAAGGTCCCCTCTAACTAAGGCCCTCTCTCTCTTACTTTCTACTTCTCTCTCCACCTCTTGGTGAAATGGTGGTTTTCTTGCGAGGATACTCTTGTGTCTCAAGTGGGTGGATCGATCTTAGAGTGATGATGCAAAGTCATTGAACGTGAATGGATTTAGTCTAGACTAAGGATGGAGCTTCTCAAGTCATGTTAACCGCAATTCCACAAGGGACTTCTTATGATCTCAATTTGGAGATCCATTCCACCTTCTCTGTCATCCATCCATGCTACCATAACTCACCTCACTACCAGGTTCTATGCTATGCTCTATGTCTAAGTCTAATGTGTCAGGATTCTTGAGTGAATTCTTTTGGGTTGGTCCTTAATTTTTCATGATCATTAAATCGACTATGGGGCCCATGGACTCCGTACTTGAGGTTATGCAAGGGAAAAAAGTGAATGAGCTTGCTAGGGGGAGGACCCACATGCATAGCTTTTAGGTTGATTAGTTAAGGTTCCTTACCTTTAACATCGTTATAATCTTATATTTTGTATTTTTCACTGTGTAAACTACTCACTACTCCTTAATCTTTCATTACACTCATCGATTAAATTAAATTTTCTCAATTTTTTCAAATTGATGAACTTCAACACCCTCTTCTCATGATTTCATACTATTCTTGGTCTTCTAAGCATTCATTTGACCCCAATTTCATCAAAAAAATTTCTTGTATTTTGAAAGCTTGACCAAAGTTAATGGTGGTCAACAGCTACGTTGATGAGGCCTCATCAACATAGCCAACTACATCGATGAGGTGTCATTGATAAGTCCTTGTTGACATAGTGCAAAAATGCTATATATACCACCATACACTTTGGAACTTTTTGTAATTTTCTCACAACACACAAGGAATTTTTGTGATTTTTCAAAGCCCAAAACTTTTCAAAGTCCATAACTTTTAAACCATCTTTTCAAATCACTTTGTTTTTTGATCCTACACTTACAAGAGGTAAGATATTTATCATGGGGGCCACAAACCTTAAGGTTTTTGATGTAATTTTCAAATTTTTTTTCTAACTCCCCCAAAGGTAGTAATCTTAATCATATATAAACATCAACTTTTTCCAAGTTAACCCTTCCAACAATCTCTAGGATGATATAAGGAATAAATAGAAATAAAAATTGAGTTAATTAAATCAACCATAATCACAACTTAGCCAAGTGTAAATACCTTCAAGAGTTAAGATATCCCAATTATTTTGAGGTTACACAATGATTGCTAATCCATGGCTCTACTATGATTATAGATGGCACCCAAACAAAAACGTCTATAGGAAGGAGAATCCTCACAAACATGGGAGAAGAAACCTAGAGCTAGAAGGGTCTAGTAAGAACAAGGCTAAGAACAACAAGAGGCAACCCATGCAATAGGACCTCTTCATCAGGAGCCTAAACTGGAATCTTTTCAATAGACTCTAGAAGAAGAAGTGCCTACAAAACAATCCCAATGAGGAGTGTGCTTTGACCTATGCTAAGGCTTGAGATCACTTTAACTCAAGCCTACCTAGACATTATCAGGTCTCTAGAGATCCAAAGATTAGTTCTTCTAGAGATAAAATTTCTACCATTTTTGGAGAAAGCTCCAAAGGATGCCAAGACATAATTGCAAGCCTCTCCCATGTGGCTAGTCATCACATCCAATGGGTAGTGGTACATGAAAGAGACCTATCTCTCCTAAAATAGCCAAAGGCTAGGGTCTGTTGTAAAAATGAAGAACATTCAAGTGTCCTACTTGGTGGAGGCCATTAGACAAGCATTGGGGTTGCTAGACATTGAAACATAGTTGGTAGAGATATCAATAAAAGGTGATCCTAAGGCAAAAAGGAAGTGGAGGCAACAATGCTACGGGGTGGACCATAAGGAGTATGATGCACTCACAATAGTGGAGCAGATTTATTTTAAGATTGAAACCTGTTAGCTCTATCCAACGATGAGGCTAAGCAAGGTGACTTCTTTTTCCACTTAAGTATGCACTACTCTAAGTGGGAAATTTCTTATTAACCTTCCATAGCTGATTTATTTAGAGACCGAGAAGCGTTTTAAGGAGAATGAACATGGAAGGAAGACCTTGCCCTTTTCGTGCCTTATTAGAAAAATTTACAAAATGGTAGGCATCATTCACTACTCTAATGATACTCTTAGGCATGCTCCCTTAGCCTCATGGGGAAAATCATGAAAGATAAGATGCCAACAACCACTCAAGAAGAGGAGTCGCTATCACCACCATCCACTCCTGAAACCATACCATAGGCCCACACAACCCTTGAACATTTGCAAAAAGTCCAAGAATAGCTCTTGAGTAAACAAGAGTAGCAAGTTGGAACAAGTGGGTTGGATCTATCTGTGTATTGGCCAATGATGAGTCACCTTAATGAGGTGGCCCGAATAGTTAGCTAGATGGGGAGGGGTGGTTCTATTTTCTTTGCCCAAAGAACATGGCTATCTTCGAGGTCATATGCCAATGCTCGAGAGGTGATGGTTTCGTTAGCAACACATCATCTATTCCAAAGAATATTTGGGAATGCTACCACTTTCTTAGTGAGGTTGGAGGAAGGTGGAGAGGCAACTATCTTGGTGATGCAACACCAAGGGCAAGAGATAGTAGCAAAAGTGGTAGTTGACTATGTAGTTGAAGCATTAAATGCACTTTTAGCATCTATACCTGACATATCTACACTTCAAGACATGTAGAAATTTGTGAGCATACTCAATGGAAAGTTAGATGCAGCTCAACATGAAAAATTGTTGGAACGACTAGTAGGAATTGGGTAATCAACTCCAGACATCTTTGATCTTTCAAAGAATGTCACTACAACCCAGTCGGAGCTACTGAATGTAAGGGGTAGATGCATCATTTTAGAGGGAAAACTAGAAATGGACTAGGAGCAAAATCAACACTTAGTTGTGGAGGTTGCTAAACTTTGTGCAAGACTTATAGAACATGCAATCCTCAACCTAGCAACGATAAGAGATGAAGCTATCAAATAGCTTCAAGAATGATTTCAAAAGGCTAAGGAGGAAGTAGTAATGACCATCTTTAAACATTCCATGGTAGAAGTTGAAATAATCAATCAAAAAGGACTTGAATTAGATGCATCAAGAAAATGAAGCATTAACCATGCAAAATCATCACCTACAAAATGTTGATGCTCAGAGAGATCAAATGCAAGAATTTATTCATCAACAGTAGGAGCAACTTACTAGAGTCAACACTAAACTAAGGAAATTAGCCATAGAGAACCACAATCTGTTAATGAAGGAGGTATGCACCTTGTGACAAAAGTCTGCATTGAAATCACCACCTGGAAGAATGAAGCTCTCAATTTTGAGAAAGTGAGAAATCACTACAGGGACCAAGTTAGCTTGCAAAAGGAAATTAATAAAAAAAATGCAAATGACAAAGGTGAAAGTGAATGAAGCCCTTTAGCAACTCTAGTAAGGAAGAGAGATGTGGTAGCCCATCCTTGATGGGATTGACTCCTACAATAATGCAAAGATCTACTTGAAGGAGTTGTAGATCAAAGAAATGATAGAGCATATGGAGTTGGCCAATCTCCATTATGCAAACTTGGAAATGCTGATAGCCAAATGACCATAGTCAAAATTGGAAATATAAGTGGCTAGCTCATATCCATTATATGAGGCCAGGTTCAAACATCATAAGGATACCAACAAAAAGCTTAAGGGTACTAATGCTAAACTCGAAATTCTCAAAGGATGATTCCTAGGTCAATGATCTATCACTAAGGACTTAGTTAGATGGATGAATGACTACTAGGAGCTAAAGAACATAGTGAGAGTGTTTAACATTGAATGCAAATAGTTTGTTGCCTCATTTGTTAATGCTAAGGAATTGTTTCCAACAATCTTGTGTCCCTGGGATGTGCTCATTTCAACCCACATTTAGGAATTTGTGTGGATAGTACATGATACTAGGAGTAAGGAGGAGAAACTAAAACCATTGCTGGATGCTTTTCACCTCCCACCTAAAGTTGTAGCAATAGTAGGACAACTATAGTCACCTCAACCATCACCAGTGCATGAAGTTGGTCAAGGTCCCTTGAAGCCTCAAGAACCACCACCACCTGGGATTGTTTGATCTTCTCTAACAAGATAAACATCATCAAGGAACATGTTGTTTAATTTTTGAAGAATTGTATCATGGTGTTTAAGTTTGTGTCCTAAATGCCACCATTTTTTGTAATGTGTTGGTCCATACACTTGGGCAGTCCATTTTTTGTCAAGTTAGTCAAGTTTGTTTTGTTGAAGAAAAGTTAATCAATAATCCCATACCTTTCCAATTTTGTAAAAAAACTCAAGCATGAGTTTTCATTCAGTCATGGGGATATGATTAGTCATCGTTGGTTGGCTACATCAATGAGGCCTTATTGACGCATCTCAACTTATGTCGACGAGGTCTCATTGACATAGTGTTTTTCTGTCGCTTATAAATATGTGCCTACAAGCTACATTTATAGCAATCGATATTTTAGTAGTAGTGAAGCTCTTACATTTTTTTCATTCAAAAGTTAGAATTTTTTTCCCTGAGTGCCTGCAATAGGAGTCATTGAGTGTACAAATCTTTATTCGAGCATTATTATATGTAAGCGAAACAGTGTTTGCAGTAATAAAGATGAGCTTTTTGATAAACCTTGCAGCACTTTGGATAGATTAGCTATTTTATTTATGCATTTACTAGTCCTAATTATTTATTAAATGTTTTCAATTAATTATTAAATATTTTCCAATTATTACATTCATGATACAATTAAGTGAAGTAGATTACACACATAAGTATGATAGCTTCAAGCATAACACATATTCGCTTGATAATCCCAATAGCGTTATCACTTGGTATGCCCAATAGCATAGCGCTTGGTCACCTAGTTCTGAATACGTGGGTTTAGGATGTGTATGGAAAGTGGGAACATATACTTATGTTAGGATTAGTTAAATGGTAGTCAATTAATTAAATTAGATTAGTTAATCAAATTCTTTTTACCTACATTTTGAGCACCCAAGATATAAAATACAAAATGATAAAAATTGAATGCCTCAGTTACACTTAACCATACCAATGTACATCACAAGTGTAATTTGGAGGATAATGATTGACCTTAAGGCGAGATTCACTTCCTAAAGTATTAGTGCATTAGAAATGAAAAAGTTTGCAAAATTCGACCAAGTCGCACATGAATGGTTCATGATTCATATGGTTGGATGTAGGGGTACCTCACCACTCATCAATTATTATCTATAATTTCAATAATTACTTCCTCATATAATCTCTGAGTTGTTGTAATCAAATATGAAGGAATACCAATTTTATGCAAGCACAACCATAGTTTTGTATGAAAATTACTAAATAATATACTTTTGCAAAATCAATAAAATAAATAAAAAATTTTCTATTAGGCATTTTTACAAATTCCATACAATGTCTAAAAGTAACTAAGTGACCAATAATAGAGTAACTTTGTTTAAAACTTTCCTAACATCTTAACTTGTCGTGGTTTCCTTCAAATCTTGTGCTTAACATCTTTTCCATTAGCTCCAAAATTGATTCTCCTTTCTAATAGTGTGCTTAATATATGAGCAAAAATATTAGTTAAACAATCATTTAATAATTTTTCAAATTATTTTTATGTCCTTTTTTATACAACAATATAGTTTTACTAATTTTTGAATATTAATTTAATCCTTGTTCTATTGCTAAATTTAATTTGTGTCAAATTTCTCTAGGAATAGCAAATCATGCCCACCTTAATAATTCTACAATGTGAATTCCCTAGTCTAAGTGCACTCTTTATTATGGTTAAATGCATTGTCTTTGTTAGCAAATTTGCAAAGCTATGCATCCATAAGAATCAAAATATGCTAAGGCTTTCTAGACTAAATTTCTACTACAAGCTAGGTCTAGATGGTTTGTGAATGACTGCAAGCCTAATCTCTTCAAGTGGGCAAGCATCCCCTAAGTCTTGAACTTAAAAAATAGGTATCTTACTATCACTTCAAATGAATAATGGTTCTTACCAAAAGTCTAATGTACAAGATAAAAAACAAAAAATAAAAAACAAAAAAAAAATGAAATGATAAATATATAAATGACATGTAAGATTTATCGTTGTGAATTCATAGTCTAAGGGAATTATTTAATGGGATTAAATGCTTATGGGAAGATAGAAAGTATTGTAATTTCTGTTAACAAATTTGCAAGGTTATACAACCATAAAAATTAGAATATGTTAAGGCTAACTGGATTAAATTTCTTAGCATCAAATCATCCATCATCATGTAAGAAAAATATATAAATCACATGTAAGATTTGGTAGTGAAAGGTTATGTAGCCATAAGAATCACCAAATCATTCATCATCATTAGAGAGAAATATATAAATTGCATGTAATATTTCAAATCACATGTAAGATTTCTAAATTTGGAGCTTAGAATTGAACCTTTGACCTCCAAATCTATAATCCAAATTCTTAACCCTTGTTGATCTAGTTAAATGTCGTTATAGTCGAAAGTTTTAAACCTCATTAGTCTAGTCAACTAATCAAGATTGATAGTTGGAGCAAATCATCAATGTACAATTTTAAAAATAAAGGTTTAATTTACCTTTGTATTTTCAAAATTCATTACAAGCAAAGAGCGACAACTAACTTGTGCATAAAAGAGATGTTCTAAAACTTCATTATTGCTAATGCTAAATCTAAAGGAAAAAACCCTAACAAAAATTAAAGGGTATACTTGTAAAATGGAATTGGATACATAATTTTCAACATATGAAAAATTTCCAAGACAAACCAATTTTTCTTAACTTTTTAACTTTGCATTCCGAGAATCTTTTATGTAGCACTAAGATTCTTTATCTTAATTGAGAAGACAAATGAAGTTTCAACTCTTGAATATCATGTATGTCATTTCCTGCTATTAACATATTATCATCATATAGAAATAAAATAATGTATTTTTTACTTGTATTGTTAACATACACATAAGAGTCTTCAACACTTCTAATAGAGCCAAAATTTATCATGTGGTCATTAAACTGTTTATTTCATAGCCTTAGTTCTTATTTGAGTTTATATAACAATTTTAATAATCGACACACCATATGCTCTTTTCCTTTTATTTCATATCATTTAGGGTGAATTGTATATATTTTTTCCTCAAGATTACCATTGAGGAATGTTGTTTTCACATCCATTTGTTGAAGTTCAAGATCATAAATAATTGTGATAGATAAAAATGATATTATCAATATTAATTTTACTACTAGAAAAAATATTTCATCATAATCAATCCCTTTTTTGAGAATATTCTTTAGCTATGATTGTGCTTTGTATTTGATGAGTGGCTATATACCCCTACGCCCAACCATATGAATCACGGGCGTTCACACGCAACTCGGTCGAATTCCGTAGACAGTAAGTACTTTGCATACACCAGACCCTAACTAGCAAAACCTTGGTTTAGAATGATCATCGTCTTCCCAATCTTACTTGTGATGTTCTAGTGGTGATGGTTAAGTGAGATTGAGTCAAATAATTTTTATAGCTTTTTACTTTATCTTTTGATGTCTAATTAAGGTATGGAAAGTAAGGAATGAACTATTATCTAATCTATAATTATCCTAATCTGTATTGTAAATATTCCTAGCATAAGTATCTGATCCCAGCTTCTGGGCATGTTCTGAGCATCCCCTAACCACTACTGGGTTGCCAGATGTTAAACATCACTAGGTTACCAAGTGTTGGGTTTGTGTTCGAGATGGTCGTACTTATGGTTTCTATGAACTATAAATGAGTGATAGTGATTAAACTAATAATAAGAGAAACTTAAGTAATTATCAAAGCATAGAAATATTGAGCTATTAAATGCATTAAATGGCTAATTCCAAATGCTACAAGGAATTTTTGAAAGCTCGTCTTTATTTCCATTCATGTCAATGGGCTCAGATACATTAGTGCTCGAATAAAGAGCCAGACACCTTCTTTACACCTACTGCGGGCACTTGGAAAATATTCTAAATCTTGTGGGAACAAACAACAAGAGCTTCTCTACAAGTGACAAAAAGATACCTAAGAGCGGTGGGAACCCTCTTATTTATAGGTCGAAAAAGGTGCCGCATAAACAGGGCCACGTCGATGCATGGAAGGATGTGTCGACGGGGCCGCATCGACAGGGCCACGTATATGGGGCTACGTCGACACAGCTACATATACAGGGTCTTGTATACATGGCCTAGTAGATGTAGCAACCAACAAACACTTCATCATACCCTCACAACTAAGTAAAACCTCGTCCTTGAGTTCCTCTTAGAATTTGGAATGTATGGACTTTTATTTACAACACACATAACACACATACACACATGATACAACATCAATTTTACCAAGTGCCCGAGTGTACAAAGAAAGAAAAATTACAAAAATGATGGTGTTCAGAGACAAAATTAAACACCTTGCTATTCCTGGAGTCTCTATCATGTAGAAGGATGCAAAAATTACTAGAAAAGATCACACCATTCTTGGTGGTGGTGGTTCCGATGATCCTTCACCAGCCTCTGGCCCATGCAGTGGTGGTGGCATGAATGATGGCTACCCCGTTGCAGCTACAAATTCTAGAGGCAATCGAAAAGCCTCCGAGAGGGCCCTCATATTTTCCATTTTTCTTCTAGGATCGTTCACTATCCATGTGGCTTCACCAATGTGTGCTGGAACATGAACTTCCCAAGGACATGGCAATGTAAGAAGGAGCTCTTTCAAATTAATGAACCAGGCTACAAACTATTTTCGTTTGATGTCGAATGCTTGAATTGATGTTTGTAGCTGCTGGTAGTCATTCATTCAATGGGCAAATTTCTCCGAAACTGCATGCTATCCTTTAAAACTCATGTGGAGAACCTCGAGTTTTGCGTTTGCTATTTCCAATTTCTGCTTTGTCGCTTTGTGCACTTGGAACTTGCCCTCGTATAAAGAATATGAGGTGGACACTTGTTTCTCTAGGTTAGACCATGGTCTTCCAGCTATGAGCATAGCCAGGTTTGCATAATTAAGGTTGGCAAGCTCCATATATTCTATCATTTCGTCAATCTGAAGCTCCTTAAGGTAGATTTCAGCTTTATTGTAGGCATTCAACCCATCAAAGATAGGTTGTCATGCCTCACCTCCCTCTCAGAGTTGCTAGAGCACTTGGCTCATTTTAGCCTTTACGACCTCAATTTCTTTTTCATTTACTCCCTTTTGCAATCCCACTTGGTCCCTGTAATGATTCTTTATTTTTTCAAATTTCAGGGCCTCGTTCTTCCAAGTGGTAATTTTGATGGAAGATTTTTGTCGCAAAGTTTGAACCTCCTCCATGGATAGATTTTGGTTCTCAGTGACCAACCTTCTCACATCAGCACTCACCCTGGCTAGCTCTTCTTGCTGTTGGTGAATAAAATTTTTTATGTGCTCATTTTTGACACCAACATTACACAAGCGATGGACCTCCATGGTCAACCTAACATTCTCTTGGCAAACCTTTGCCAAGTCCTTGTCTAAACTGTATGTCTGAGCATCTAGCAAGGCCTTATCAAAGATCGTTGACTCTCACTCATCCTCAATTATTTGAAGTTTAACCTAAAACTATTGAGAAGCTTCATCTCTGGTGAGCTCATGGTTGAGGAGAGCTAGATTGGCAAGTTTGGCTCTTAACTAGAAAACTTCTATTCCTAAGCATTGACAAGTGGCTGAAGTAGCTTCAAGTTTCCCTTCCAAAACAAGGCTCTTATTCCTTGCTGAAAGTAGCTCTAATGGGATTGCAATGATGTTATCCAGAAGATCAAAGACATACAGAAGTGGTTGCTCGGTCCCTACTAGTCGATCTAATAGTTCTTCATGTTATGCTACATCAATCTTGCTACATGAAGTTCTGGCGGATGCTTGTACATCTTGAAGCCCATGTACACCTGGTACAAGTGTCACCGGTGTGTTGAGAACTATAGCAATTGTATCAGCAACCACTTCGGCCACAATCTCCTATCCTTGGTGTTGCATCACTAGGACTGTCACCCCTTCACCATCTTCCAAGTGTACCAAGAAGGTAGTAGCATTTCCTTAAATTTTAGGAAATAAATGTTGGGTTGATACTGTTATCTCTTGGATGCTAGGATCTATTCTTGTTGACACTTGTGTTTGGGTGGAGGAGAACATCGGCCCTGCTCTTTCTAACAAACTGACTGATTGAGTCACTTGCTCCATGTGGCTCATTGTAGGGTGCTAAACTGAAGGGTCTTCCCCTCCACCAATCCTGCCAAATTGCTCTTGCTAGCTCAAGAGTGATTGTTAGATTTTTTGAATGTGTTTTGCAATAGTCTACGAACCTGACCTTGTCATTTGCATAGGTGGTGGAGGTGGTTGCTGCTCTTCCTCATCTATGTGATGGTAGGAGTCCTATCCTTTATCATTTCATGCCATGAGGCAATCGAGGCATGCCGAAGTGTATAATTGATGTAACATGCTATCCTTGCCCATTTGCACAATTTTTTAATTATGCAAGAAAAGGGAAGAGCTCGTCTTTCACGTTTTCTTTCATCGAACCTTTTTTCAATCTCCAAGAATATCAACTGTGGAAGACTCATTGGAAATTTTCTACTCAAGGAGGCACAAGCATGAGTGGAGAAGGCCATGATTTTTTTGGGTCTTACCATTTGGTTTAGATGGTAAGATGTGATCTTTGAATACACCCTCTCCATGGTCATTAAGGTGCCAAACTCCTTGTGATCTACCCCATTGCACTACCAAATCCACTCCCCTTTTACCTCAGGGTCTGCTTGTTTTGAGATCTCTGCCACATCTACTTCAGTCTCTGGTAAATCTAGATCTTTTGCTATTACCTCTACAGAGTAAGAGACATAATTGTCCTTAATCCTTACTCTAAACCCCAGTTGTCGATTCGTCCAAAAGAGATAGGTTTCTCCTAGGTACCATTCACCACTGGTTGTGATGATCAATCACATAGGATAACTTTGCAATTGGAGTCTCACATCTTCTGGTGCATTTTTGAGAAATGGTCCCAAGTTTAGCTCCTGTAGCACCATCTGTTGCACTTCTTGTAGCTTGATAGCATCAACACAGGCTTGGGTCAAGGTGACCTCAAGCTTTGGTGCTATCCTCGGAGTTTCATCTCCCTACGATTGCTCGGTAGGCAACTCCTCTTCAAGTATCTAATGGACAGATTTCACATCAAGTCCTTCGTTGAGGGGGCCAGTTGCATGAGAGCCCTCTGCATGCTTTGGTTGTTGTATGCCTCGTCCCCTTCCCATTTATGGATGCTTGTCCCTTGGTTGTGATGGTCCTTCACCTAGTTTGGGTGTCATCTACAATCAAACATAACCACCCATTAGACCATGCATAAGTAGCTCAAACTAGTCCTTATACACCTTCTCAGTTTGACTAAGTTATGTTGTTGGCATGGGTCCCCCATTAAGTCCCTCGAAGTGTTAATTCATGGGTTAGAGCCAAAAACAATCAAGGAATAAGTTGGAGTTTAATCTTATTGTTTTCGTTTCTTCCCTTTTGAGGTACGAAGTCTTAATTAACTAATTAATTAATTGATTGATTAATTACTCATAAGCTTCACCCTCCCACGACTCAGAGCATACCTCTAGGTGCTTAAGAGGGCAAGGATCTGTAGATGCAGATGCACGATGGAATGTAGGTGTTCATCAGAAAAAATGGCAAAATCTCCTCCCAATTTGTTTGCAAAATGATGAAAAATCAAAGCACAATGGCCATATATATAGGGATTGGATGCTGCGTCAATAGGGCTACATATACAGGGCTGCGTATACCCAGGGGGCTACGTATATGGGACCCTATATACGTAGGGGGTCGCACCTGTTGACCAGCATTGACCAACCCATAAAAAGCCTAAAAATGAATTTAAAATTCCAAATTGGGGTGGTTGAGGAGCATAAGAGACCAGGAATGCAATCAAGAACACAAGGAAGGTAACCTGGGCTAGAAAAAGAGTCAAAGGTAGGAGAACATGGAAAAAAAAAGAACTCCATAAGGAAGAAATTGAGCGATGGGATAGGAAAATAATCAACCACAAAATCAAAAGGATGCGGGGGCTTAACAAATGATACCAAGAATATGCAAGTGTGTCCTTCCCATAGTAAGCGATAGTTGTAATAGCCCTTACATATCCTTAATATTAGAGTCTGTGGTCTCAGGGATGAAGAAATGGTGATCGCAAGTTAAGACACCCATCCAAGTGAACCTGCCAAGGCATGAAAAGTCCATGGAAACCATGACAAACTCTCAAAACATAAGATGGGTAGTCAGGTGAGTTACAGAGAGAAATGGGTGAAGAGAGAGATGAGAGAATGGGAATTCCAATCATCGGTCACATGAAACATTGTGTGTAGTTGTGTTTAAGTGACTCGGTAGAACCTTTCCTGAGTTCAAACCCAAAACCATCTGCATATAGTGACATCTTAGCAATAGGTGAAGCCTTGGCCATCCCCCAAGTAGATAGGAATGCATCCATAGAGAACCAGCACTCCAACAAATGTGAGAAGAAGGAAGTGAAACAAGACTAATTTAGAGGGGACAAAGGAAGTCTCGTAACTAGTGATTGTGGCCCATGAGAGGTAGTCTAAGGCGTGTGCTCTGAATTTCCACATAGTGATGACTTGATGTTTTTTCATGCTTTCATGGGAACCACACCATGCAAAGACCCATGCTTGTTTGCATGCATTCAACCAAGGGGTGTGCTTTGAATCCTCATGTTTTTTTTCTGAATTTTTCCATGAGGACCACATCATGCAAGGTCAAATTTCCCAGGAGCTTCCTTGTAGAGAAGAACGTGGAGTGGTAGGAAATCTGTAAGGACACATTAGCCACTTGGGGAACAGAAGAGGATGATGAATTTTGCATTCCCCTTGAAGTCACACCTGATTCCAACCGTTGGGTCATCCTCGAGTCTGGGAACTACACAAGTCACACATTAATTAAAATATTTTTAAGTGAATGGGTTGCATGTTTCGAACGTAAGGAAAACCATTGAGTGGGTGAATGGGTGGATGACGTGGACTCACTACCAATTTTATGATCTAAAAATAGACGTAAAGTCCAAGGACAACAATGTGAGGGTGGGAGCCAGATAACTAGGTGGACTATTATACATGACCCATCAAAATGAAAACCATTCATTCTAGACACCTGATGACAATAAGATGAATTATTAGCAATCACTTGAAAATGAAACACATACAAAGAAGGGAAAAATTAACAAGAATTGGCAAACATATGAGCAATGTTGAAAAGAAAAAAGGTGTAAAACAAAAAATTTCAAAAATAGTGAGGGTTGTAGTGGAATGGGTTAGCAGGGATGATGGTCTCCCCCATGACTAGGTGGAAAGGAGGAGATGCAAAAATGAAATGAGGTTGTCTCGGTGATGATGAGGTGGTAGCCCTGACTAGGTGGAGCTCATGGGAAGGTTTCAATTGTTGCTAGTTGACCAACTACATTCATGTGGGGTCCTCAAGTTTGTGAATAAGTGAGGCCCCAGATGGGAAGGTCTCAAAGACAACGTAAGGTCCCTTCCACAGCATTTGAACTTGGTTGATTATGGTACATGTGAGGGGTTCCAATACAACACCTTGTCTCCACATCTGAATGTGACTTTTTGAATCCTAAGATCATCTCATTTTTTTTTGTAGGCCTTGTGGATCTCATTTGAAGATAGGGCCACTAATTGATTCTCATCTATCACACTTAAGTTGATGAGTCATTCACATTGTGCTAGCGGTAGGTCAAGGCCTAAGTCACTAGCGGTGGATAGTGTTTGGAGTTCTGCATAGATTGGAAGTTTTGGTAGCTTACTGTACACTAACTCATAGGGAGAGTACCCTATAGGAAGTTTCCAAGTGGAGTGATAGTCCCAAAGGACATCGTTAAGTTTGGTGCTCCAATCCCTCCTATATTTGCGGATAGTTCAGGTGAGGATCTTTGTGATCTTCCTATTGGTAACTTCAACCTACCCATTGGCTTGGGAGTAATATGGTGTTTTAAATTTATGTGTGACCCCCAAGTGTTTCATAAGTTTTCAAAAAGTGACACCCATAAAATGAGTGTCACTATTTGAGATGAGTGCACGTGGCACTCCAAACCTGTTGACGATTTGTTGTTGGACAAATCATGTGGCGGTATTTGAAGAATAGTCGACAACAGCTACCACTTCTACCCACTTTGTGTAGTAGTCCACATCTATGATGATGTACGCCTTTTTGTTTGATAGAGGTGTGATGGATCCCATGAAGAAGATTCCCCAGATGTCGAAGGGCTCTAGTGGCTAGATCCACTATTGAGATCCCTCCAACTATGTTGTCATCCCACCATCTCTCTTGCATCATTCGCAAGAGCGGGTGAACCATTGTGTAGCCCTAAAAATTATGGGCTAGTAATACCCTACAAGCACAATCTTAATGGTTGTGTAGCGTCCAACATAGTGGCCCCCACAAGGACCCTCATGAGCATCTTGGAGGATGTGAAATGTATCATCATCAAGGACACACCATCAAACCAAGCCATTTGTGCATACCTTGTAAAGGTTCCTCCTGATTTCCATGAAGCACTTGGCCTTATGGAGAAACTGTTATTTCTACCTATGGTCCCACTTCTTCAGCAACTTTTGAGTTGTAAGGTAGGTGAGGATGTGGCTGAACCAAGGGGATTTCTTGGGCACTTGCAAAGAGGAGTTCATTTGGAAATTGGTCAGAGAGGGGCTCATCCCATCATAATTGAGACAAGTGATCAGCCACCACATTCTCGATCCGCTTCCGGTCTACCATGGTGAGATCAAATTCCTGAAGGATCACCATCCACCAGATGATGCAGGGGCTCACCTTTGGTTTGTTCATCAAGAACCTAATAGCACTATGCTCAGTATCCATGAACACCTTGTATCCAAGCACATAGTGTTGGAATTTTTCCAAGGCAAACACCACCGCCATCAACTCCTTTTCGATGGTGGTGTAGTTAAGTTGATCACCCACAATTCTATAGCTTGCATAGTGGATATAGTATGGAAATTTTTTATCATCACACTATGTAAGCATGGATCCCAAGGCATAATTAGATGCATCCTTCATGATGTGGAAGGATCTGAACCAATTAGGTGCCTATGGAATTGGAGTTTCTACGAGTTTTTGTTTGAGCAATTGGAATGAAGATTCACATTCCTTGATCCAGATGAATGGAGCATCTTTCTTTGTAAGTTCTACCAATAGCTTGGCAATCTTTGAGAAATTTTCAATGAAGTGCCAATAGTAACCACTGTGGCCAAGGAATGATGAAACATCTTTTACGGTGCTTGGTTGTCAAGTGATTCCTTGGATGATCTTGATATTTTTAGGATCCATGCTAATCCCTGTCTATGAGATGTGATGCCCTAGCACAATGCCTTCTTGGATAATTAATTGGCTTTTTTGCCAATTGAGCCACAGATTAGTGTCTACACCCCTTTTCAAAACTTGCTCAAGATGGTCCAAGGCTTGCTCGAACGTGGCCCCATAGCTAGAGAAGTCATCCATAAATATTTCTATCCCATTGCCAATTTTTTGCTAGAAGATACTGAGGACAAGGCGTTGGAACATTGCAGGTGCATTACATAGGCCAAAAGGCATCTTCTTGTATGCAAAAGTTCCCCATGGACTTGTGAAAGTTGTTTTGGCTTGGTCCTCTAGTGCAATTTTGATTTGGTTATACCCATTATAACCATCCAAAAAGCTATAATAGCGGTGCCCTGCAATGGTGTCCAACACCTAGTCCAAAAATGGGAGTGGGAAGTTATCCTTGAAGGTAGCCATGTTGAGCAATTAGAAATCAATATAGACTCTCCATTTGCCATGTTTCTTCGGCACAATAATGAGTGGGCTAACCCATTTGCTATCGACAATAGAATAGATGAACCCTACCTTTAGCAACTATTTAATTTCATCTTTGATGACTTGCTTCAGTTTGGGGTTCAATCGCCTTTGTGGTTGTCATCGTGGCTTCATGGAGGGGTCAATATAGATCTGATGTTGGGAGAGTCTAGGATCAACTCCAGTTAACTCAGGATATGACCATGCAAATGTAGCATCCCATTTGTTCACCACCTTTAGCAACTATTTCTTCTATTCATGAGTAAGGGTGGCATTGATAATTACCAGCTTTTCATTTTGCAAAAATGCATATTTTAAGTGAGCTGGTAAAGACTTGAGCTCCAAGGGATCTTGTATGAACCTCTCAGGGATTTGTAGCTTCCCCCAACCATCATGGTCATCAACAGTGGAGACCTGTTGATGAACCTATTTCGTTTTATCCATGCTTTCTACGTAGGCTTCTACAAGCCCCTCAAATGGTTCCATGCACAATGCGCTACTAGCAAGGTCAGCTGTTAGCCACTGGGTGCCCTCTTGATTGGTGGCTACTGTGTATAGGCACTATTAAACCAGTGATTCCTTGGTACACTGATTGCATGCTTGAATGGATGTCTACTTAGTGGACCATAACTGCTACACACATTTGCACCCTTAGTCATTGTACACGATGCATGGAATGCACTTCTTCTTGATCTTCTTAAAAGGATTTTCCTTTGAAATTTTAATGGAAAGATCTCAGAGTCCTAGTCTTGCATCCACTGTGCTTAGCCAGGCTCTTCCCATTATGATAGGAAAGTTCTCCTTACAATTCTCCACACAAATGATAAGGAAATACATACGATAAGACCATCCACAAATGGTGGTGACAATGTCCTCCACCAATCCCAAAGAAATAGTGATGGAATGGTCTACCAGCTTGAGCCGAATGTTGCTCTTTTTTAATAGGGGCAGGTTCTAGTTCTTATACATATCATGAAAAATCAAATTGAAACCTAACCCTGAATCAAAAATATCTGTACATGGCTCATTTCCTACCACCTAAAGATAGATGAGGGGGCTTCCTGGATCAGTCAATTTCTGGGGTGTATGCCCTGCCTTGATCTAGTCAATCACGAGATGCATGAGCATGATCATTTATACGTTGAAGGATGGTTGGTGGAAAGGCTGCTCAAGTGGTGGAATAGTGGAGGCAATTTGAAGTTCAGAGGCACCATCCACAGGTGGATGTGAGGGTATGTTCAAATTATTAGGCAGGAGAAAAGGACGTTTTTATGGTTTGGGTTCCAGTCCACTCAGCTAAGGTGCTGGTTGTAGGTTGACAACCCTTGTAGCATTTCGTTGCTGTGGCTATGGTGGTATCTCTCCCTACATAGGTGGAGTAGGTGGAAACTGAGTGGGACATTGTGGAGAAGGAGTGGCAGGAGAAGGTGATGGAGGATAGAAGAGATGTGGGTTTTCCCTGCTAGGTGATGGAGATTGAGGTCAGAAATATTCCAGGGGGTGGTAATAACTTGAAAGGCTACATGATTGGAAGAGCCCCGTGGAGAGATCAGTTGCTGAACGTAGTACCCATAGGGATCTGGCTATTTGTAAGGGTACTGCTACCTTGGAGGTGGCATCCCCCATGCTTTTAGGTGCTACCATTACTGGAAGTATTCATCATGTTGCGGTGGCATTCTACTTGGATAATATCCTTGATGTTGGTGGAATTGCCTTAGGTTACCTTGTGGGTAAGGCAACCTTTGAGGTGTTTGTCTCTTTGCCAAGCGAGAATTCAATATGTACATCCCAGACTCTTGAAAATGTGACACCATAGGATAACATCCCTTAGGATGTTCATATTGGCATATGCCACATTCATCATCCTCCTCAGTGTCAGAGTCTGCAACCTACTCTACTACAGAAACTTTGCCCTTACCCTTATGTTGGGCACATTCAGCTTCCTTCTTTCTACACCGATCATAATCATTACCCTGTTCTCTAGACTCCTCTTCAATTTTTAGCACACTTTGAAACTTTTTTTCCAAAGAGTCCCACATCTTATCAACCTTTGTCAACATTTCAAATGCAAAATTTTGTAAAGGCAAGGTCTTTCGGTTCACCGTTACTTCCAGTGGTGATTCTTCCTCCTCATCACAGAATTGAACCTCCCCCTTTCTGATCGAGGGATCTCGATTAAATTCCTCTGCACTCTCCTTCTTTCTGAGTTCCCCATCTTCTTTGGCTACTTTCTCAATGAGGCATTGCAGTTGATGAGCCCTTAGTTCTAACAATCGTCCCTGGGCATACATGCCAAGGGTCTTTCAAATTTCAAAGTAGAGCCCAAAAATGATATGGCAAAGCTGTGCCTACTGAGAGTAGCCATGACCAAAGCACCAATGCAACAATGAATAGTTCCTACTCATGAATGCATCCAAGGGTTCATGATTCCCTTACTTCCAACCTTAGATTTGCCATCTTAGATTCACCACTTTGGAGTATGTTTGATACTTGTCATTGAAAATCTCAAGCATCATACTGCATCTTCTAATTGATTTTGGTTCCAAGGACTGGTATGAGCTTTCTACTTCCTTGATGAGTGTGTGAGAGAATAGCTTCAACTTTTTCCAATCATTGTCAATGTTCTATAGGGTACAGGTGTCATGGAATGCTTGTAGGTGAGTTTATGGATAACAGTTGTATCCCCCTTCAAATATGGGGATGTTGTTCATATTAATGTGCTTGATCTGGCTATCCTTCATGTGCTTACTAGGGATTTGAACTACCTCGACGATATGGAGGATGCTCTGAGTATCCAACAATGGCTCATCCAATTCATAGTCCTACTGAGGACCATGATGTCTATGATGATTCCAGCTACCCCTCCTTTCATGATGACGAGCCTCATGTGATTGGTTGCATATTTCCTCACATTATTCCTTTTGATCCTTTCAACCACCATCCTTTCGCTCCTTTCTACCTCGGTTACGATCAAAGCCTAAACTAGATGAAGGTATAGGAGAGTAAGAGCATGGAGAAGAGGGCGAGGAGTCACCACCTCTCTAATGTTGATCTCCCCCTCTACCTGATGATAGCCTCGATCATCCTGCCCATCCTTGCTACGTGACTCTCCATCCCCTTGAGGATCTTGGTCACTTGAAGGCTTGTTTTGGATGATGGACTAAAGGATTTGCTGCCCCAGAGGAAGCTCGAATGAATGAGATTCATGAAAGATGGGTTCCCCATCATCCTGTAGCCCTTGCAAGAATAAGGGATTACTGAATTTTTTTCCCTTTAGGTGTTCATATCGATCTACCTACTGTTGGTCTCATTCTCATTGAGACTTAGTGGGACGATAGTCTCGGTAGTCATGGTCCTCCATGACGTACTCCACTCCATGGTCCTGAATGCCCAGTTTGGTAAGATTATGAAATAGCATTCTAGGAGCTGATCGGTTGGGTGGTAGTATGATGTTGCCCTCTATGTCCTGCCATCACAGATGATCCTCTAATGCAGGATGAATGTGAAGCTAGGAACATATTCATTGGGATGCTTGTATACCACCCAACATTCTTGTGGCACTGGTGGGTTGGATACATCTTGCCTGTGAGAAGAAGACATATTGGATGTTAGATGATCCATTTAATCAGTGTACCTTACTTTTTACTTTAATCCGCCTAGCGTGTGTAAATGTTACTATCCTAGGTCCATTCCAATGACGTGAATGATAATTTTGCTAAGGTTAGATGATGCATGTAAGACTAACAATCCCCGACAATGGTGGCAATGATGAGCAGCTAGGTACCCCTATGCCCAACCATACGAGTCATAGGTGTTCACACGTGACTCGATCGAATTCTGTAGACTGTAAGCACTTTGCATACACCAAAGCCTAACTAGCAAAACCTTGGGTTAGAATGATCATCATCTTCCCAATCTCGCTTGTGATGTTCTAGTGGTGATGATTAAGTGAGATTGAGGTAACTGATTTTTATAGCTTTTTACTTTATCTTTTGGTGTCTAATTAAGGTATGGAAAATAAGGAATGAACTATTATCTAATCTATAATTATCCTAATCTATATCCTAACTATTCCTAGAATAAGTATCTGATCCCATCTTCCAGGCACATTTTGAGCATCCCCTAACCACTACTAGGTTACCAGACGTTAAGCGTCATTGGGTTACCAAGTTTTGGATTTGCATTAAAGATGGTCATACTTATCGTTTCTATGAACTATGAATGAGCGATAGCGATTAAACTAATAATAAGAGAAAATTAAGTAATTATCAAAGCATAGAAATACATTAAATAGCTAAGTCCAAATGCTTCAAGGAATGTTTGAAAGCTCATCTTTATTTCCGTTCACGCTAATGGGCTTAGATACATCAACACTCAAATAAAGAGCCAAACACCTTCTTTACACCTACTGTGGGCACTTGGAGAATATTCTAACTCTTGCAGGAACAAACTATATGAGCTTCGCTACAACTAACAAAAAGGTACCTAAGAGGGGCGGGAGCCCTCTTATTTATAGGCCAATAATTGTGTCACGTAAACGGGGCCATGTCAATGCATGGAAGGATGCATCAATGGGGCTGCATTGATAGGGCCACATCGACGCATCCGCGTAGACAGGGTCCCGTATATGCAGGCTAGTAGACGCAACGACCAACAAACACTTCATCAGTATTGATTTCCAAGTTTTATTCTATACACCAATTTATTTCTAATGGGGTTTCTATCTAGTAAAAGCTCAACCAATTTCCAAGTTTTATTTTTATGAATTGATGATATTTTAGTATCCATTGCTTATTTCCACTATGTATTTTACATAGATAAACATCATCATCATTATCCTAGCCTTATCCCAATAGAATTAGGCTACTATTCACCTCTATGAAAAGCAAGATATTTATTTATTTTTAGTTTTTTTCAAATAATCTTTGATCATTTTTTCCATGTCTTCTTTGGTCTTCTTTTCTATGGCATTTTTGGAATATTGATGTACAAACCTTTTCCTATGGGCTCATTGTTTGATCTTCTTTGGATATGTTCAAACCATTTAAGCCACCATGCTTATAGCTTATCTAAAATAGAAGCCACTTAAAGACTTCATCTAATGTGTATATTATTTAGTTTATCTCTTTTAGTAACATTCAACATCCATCAAAGAATTCACATTTTTGCCATGTTGATTTATTGTTCATGCCTCTTTTGTATTGTCCAACATTCAACACCATATGAGATAGCAAGCCTAATTGTTATTTTGTAAAATTTTTCATTTACTTTTATTGGTATTATTTTATCACATAGAAAACCATTAGCATATCTCTAATTTGACCATATTGCCTCAATTTTGTTTTGGATATCTTTATTAATTTCAGCATATGATTGGAGGATTAATCCTAGGTAGCAAAAATCTTTGCAGCAAGGGACAGTTTACCTTGAATAGCTACTTCTATTTCACCACTATTTATGCTATCATTAAATTATATTCCATACATTTTTTCTTACTTTTACTAATCTTTAGGCCTTCTTATTCTAGAACATGTCTCAGTTTCTTCATTTATGACCAATAGCTTCTTAAGATGTATCCACCAATATAATATCATTTGCAAATAACAAATACCAATGGTTTTTATCTTGTATTTTCTTTGTTAATTAATCCATAATAATAGCAAATAAGTATGGTCTAAGTGAATGCCCTTGAAGTAGGCCTACCATGATTGGAAGATCAGATGTTATTTCACAAGATGTTCTAATTTTAGCAGTAGCTCCTTCATACATATCTTGAATCACTTTAATATATTTATCAGGGATTTTTTCTTCAATAATGCACACCAATTAATATCTCTAAGCACTATGTCATATTCTTTTTCCAAATTAATAAAGACTGTCTTTATATTTTTTCTATTTTTTCTAAATTTCTCCATCAGTTGTTGTATCAAAAAATATCCTCTATAGTTGATCTCCCTAGCATAAATCCAAATTGATTTCTTGAGACTATTGATTCAAGTCTAAGTGCAACTCTATGACTCTCTCCAAAACCTTCATAGTATGGCTTATTAGCTTGATCACTCTATAGTTTACACAAATTTGTACATCTTTCTTATCTTTGTAAATGGAAATAATAAAAAATTTTATTTAATTGTTGGAAATTTTTCCATCATTCAAAATTTTGTTAAATAATTATATCCAAGAAACTCCTATATCTTCTAATGCTTTTCAAGCTTCTATAAGAATATTATTTGGTTCAATAACTTTTCCATTTTTCATCTTTGATAAGGCTATCTCTACCTTAGAGAAGGAAAGTTCATTAACCAAACCAAAATTTGGTTCTTTTTCTTGGATGTCTTTTCCTGGATGTTTCTCATTTAGTAATTCTTAAAAATAATTTTTCTGCTTATCAAAAATTTGATTATCTTTTACCAAAATTCTATCATTTGCTTCCTCGATACATTTGACATGGCCAATATCCTTACATTTCTTGTTTCTCATTTTTCCAATTTATAAATTGATTTTTCTCCTCCATTTATTCCTAATTTCTTATCAAATCTATCCAAGTCCTTATGTTTAGCTTTAGCTACTACTACAGTTTCCTCCTTCTTTGCCATTTTGTATATTAGTTTGTTTTCTAAGCTACTAATTTGCTGACATTCCTTAAAGCATTTTTCTTATTTTGGATAGCATGTTGCTCTTCATCACTCTACCACCATGTCTTCTTTGGTGTTGGTACATTTCTAGCCATTCTATGAAGTAGACTATATAAGGTTGTAGTGGAGGAAGTAAATTATTACCAAAAAGAAAGAAGAACTTAAGACTAAAAGAAGATTCCACACTAAAATAAGAGATCATTTTAAGCTAAAAGGCTATGGAGGTGTTAAAGCTTGAACAATGGTTTATGTTTCTTGAAGAGCTTTTAGATGTCCATCCAACAAGCTCAAAATGATATTTGGAACAATAGCTTTTGAAATCTAGTTAAACAAGAAAGCTTAAATTATTACTTTAAAACAAAAGCTTCACTTCTATTTTCTTTTTGGCTCTAGCACATAAGCTATTATTCAATTAAAGTCTTAAAATTGTAAAAGGAACAAGATGAGCTCTGGTAAGGCTATTGGATCTAGAAATTATTTTAGCCATGGAAAACCTTATGAGAAATATGCTTTATTACACTCTAAAACTAAGACACCCATTAGCTATATTTTATTTCACTTTTGATCACACAATTAGCTCCTTATAATAAGTGATTAGTCATGAATTTTTCGGCTCCAAGTACCTGTTGTCAGAGCCCCAATGTTCAATACTGATGTTAGAGCTAGGAAGCGATGTCAAATATCTGATGTTGTCTCCTCTATGCATGCCTATAAATACAACACTTGGAATCATGGTTTAGGAGGGACAAGAGAGAAGATAGTTTTAGTTCTTAGATTTTGATAGTCTTTCTTATAGTTGTGTTATTCCTAGTACATGCCTGCAGTGTGATGTTTATAATCGTACAACACCTTTGTTCGAGTGTGTCATACTTGGACATGTTACATGATTGGAAATAAAGATCGATATTACTCCCATCATTGCAACATCTACTTAGATTATTATTGCTTTTAACTATCAATTATTAACTTTTTCCTTTAGTTAACATTTTCATTTATTATTATTTACTATTCCTATCATTAAGTAAAATATGTATGCCTTAATCATGAGCATTTAAGTGTAAGTACTTGGTAATCCAACAGTGTATCATTTGGCATATCCAGTGACATACACTTGGCAATCCTAGAGGTAGTCTCATGAAGTTGATGGCATGTATGGATGATTAAGAGCAAATGCTCACTACACATAGGCTAGTTTAGATCTTATTTTCCATTGTTCATTAACTTAATTAATTTATCTCTTTATTACCATTAGGAGAAACATGGAATAAAACAACATTATATGCCTCACTTTGGACAAAACCATATGTGACAAAGATACCACTATTCCAAGTGGGAAGACAACAAACTACAATAAGAGCATAACGATCTAGATACCACAACTAGTCCCATCCATAAAATTTGACTAGATCATGCATAAACGCTTGTGATTCATATAGTTGGGTGTAGGGGTACCTCAATGCTCATCAATGGCACTATTTCCAAGGATGATACTAGTTATCTACATTAGTTATATTATACATGATCACTATAAAGGTATTAATGATATATCTTTTCGAAAAGATTAACTCACACACACCATAAACCAACAACAATTTCTCTCTCACATGGGTATGAAAATTCACTATATAGCAAATGCATTCATTGGAGAAATAATGAGATATACAATGAAGAAAATTGAAGTGACCAATTTTACGCAACGATTTCTTATGATCATGACCACCCTAACAACACTCAAAGACTACATTCACCTAAGATGGAAAATGTTGAAGAAGATGACATAAGTCCTAAAATGGGAAGGTCTTAAGGCCTAAGAACTCCTCAAAACCTAGAAATGATAAATCAAAGGACCTTGAAGAACCCCATAGTAGCAATGACAAACCTTTCAATTCCTCATCTTCCTCTTCCCCTTCAACATCAAGTTTTGACAAAGATGAACGTAGGTATGGAGATAAGGATCCACTAAAGGGTTGAACTAAAAATCGAAATTGAACCCATGGGAAAAGTAAAAGACATCACCAAGAACATAGACAACATCATCACGATCAAATGAATAGAGATAGAAATTTTCCTCAAAACCTATTTTGTGATGATGAACCCTTGTTGGCCACTAAGAGCTTGATGCATATCACAGAGGTCATTATGATATCTTGTAGGCATCACAAAAAGAGTTGTCCAGCCAAGCGTGATATGGATTATATTCCTAAATTTTTAGGAGGCTATGATTTAGATCCACAACATCGTTTACAAGCCTTCCATGATGCCTGTGCTTTCTACAACATTGAAAGTGGATGGCAAAAGCTTAAACTCTTTCCTAGGACACTAATTGATAAATCTGAAGTGTGGTATAGATCATTGAGACTAAATGCAATCTGATGATGGTCCACAATGATAGAACTTTTCAATGAGAAATACCAAACCTATGTGAGGGTGTCTAACTTGAGGAGACAGACCCAAGAGTAGAAGCAAGAACAACATGAGCTAACCACAAGTCATGATTAGGTCATGGCACTGAAAAACTTTAAATATCTTTGAATTCTAAAATCAGATTTGAACATGACTTGATTTAATAGAGTCACCCTTAGCTATTTAACAACCTAAGATGAGGAATTGGTCTAATTAAATTGAGTTTTATGGGTAAAATAATTGTTCCCACTTCAATGATCATTGATCTTCCACACTAAAGGTTGAAACTAAACTGCAATGGATTTGGTAAAATGACTTTGATGAAATTGATGATGAATTAAAGATGAAATAAATTTTAAAACTATTAATGATTGTTGGAAAATGAATGAATGTGATGGATGAGATGTTGATAACTCTGAATTGATGAATTGATAAAAATTGATAGAGGGGTGATGGAATGTGAAATGTCAATGACTTAAAAAAATTTATAACACAACCAATCTTATTGTTGTAGCATCAATTATAATCATGTTTTGCCCACATATTTTTAGTTGAATGATGGGTACATAATAGTATATGATGTGATAAAGAACTTTTTATGAAAAATTGGTTGGAAATTAAAGGGACATGATAGATTTGGGCCATTATTTAATTACAATTTCCCATAAACATTTTTGTTAAAGTAAAAATAATAGAATTTCCTATCTTATCCTATGTGACACAAGAATCCAAATATACTTTCGATGGCTTTGGTTCCTATTAAAAATGCTAATTTTTCTTCTTTATCAATTTGATCTTTCACTTTATGCTTTTACTTTATCTTGTTGTACTTCTAAATGTATATATGACCTTCTGTTACCCTAAACTTAGGCATGTTGAATTCATTTCTTTATCTTATGTGTAACCCACAACATGGGCATGTAGAATGAGTGGAGTATGAGTATTCAAAGTGCATGCTAGAACCAACAAAAGTAAGATTATAACTCTATTCTTTAAGATAATTTTGGTTTATAATTCTTTCTATAGTTATGAGTATCATAAGTCTCGCTAACTGATTGTTTACAAATCCTAGTACAATGAACATAGTCACATTGTTCTAACTCACATATTAGAGCTTATCATAAGCTATTGTAGATAGTCTATAATAAGTACTATTTATTATTCTACATCATAACATCATCTTTGGATATGCTAATACTCTAGATAAGGTTATATTAAATTCATAAGAACTTTTTGTGTTCCAATGTTGTTGCTCTTACTCTAGTAGTATGATAACTTTGATCTTGTTATGACATCTTATTTGCATTGTGGGCTCATGGCACACTTATAATGCTCTTGGGTAAACTGATATCCTTAATCTTATATGGGCTAGGTCACTTTGGACTTCTTTAGGGCATGCTTGATTACTTGATTCTTAGGGTGTTCCTATAGATTCCATTGGTAATATTTAAAAAATTATTTGGTTTTAGTTGGTCTATATAGTTTTATCCAAATGAATATTCAAATTCATATTAGGCCTATCATTTCTATTATCTTTTTGATTATATTTAGATTTCACCATTTAAACTGTAATCTTCTCATATTCATGAATCAGTAGACTTAACATCTCGATAGATTCAATATCTCTAGATTCATGAAATCAAATAGGTCCTTAGTAATCCACTAGTAAGTTGGTTTAATTGTCATATGATAATTAATGGACTACTACCTTAACCTAGCCTATCCTTCTCATCATACATAGCCTTGTTGGCTACTTCTATAATGACACCTTGGCTCAGTTCACTATGCTAAATTTCTTAGGTTTGTGATGCACTAGGATGTCTTTTGATACTAGGCATGTCTAGGACTTCAACTTCTTTTACTATGTTTTCCTTAGGTACCATTTAGTAGGGTTGAGATCTTCTTTCATCTTTTGTTGTTTCTTGGATTCAAAACTTGGAGCTTTTTTTATTTATATTTTTATGAATCACCACCTTTGTTAACTTTTGGCTTATGAATGTTTTTTTTTTCAACTATTATTCTATTATTTCTTCTTTTCTTATTCATTCACATGATTTCCTCTGTTTTTTCTATATACTTACAAAGTGAAATCTTGGGTTCCTATATACCTTGTAAAGGATTACATTTCTTGATGAACTATCATAACCTTCCATAACTACTAGTCACTTAAGCTAAGAAACTAATTATTATATCTTAACTTAAGTGCATATATTCTAACATCATTTTTTGTTAATGAGACATTGCTCACTTAGTTGGTTAGCACATCGTGAAAGGCAAATAAGTCAAGAGTAAGTACCAGGAAATAATAATTGGTTTATTAAAAAATGTTTCCTAAAAATGAAACATTTGTAAAAGATACAGAATAGACTTATTAAAGTTTTTTAAAAGCACTTTAAATAGATTTATTAAGATTAGAATATTTTCAAATATTTCTTTTATTTAGCATAGTAAACTTATTTCACCCTTGTTATTATCCTTTAAGAGATAGTAATTTTTTTTTAAAATAAAGATACTGGTTATAAAAATAATTGAATGATTTTCAAATTAATAATTCTAAAATAGATTATAATACATAATTCATTCATATAAAATCTTGTGAGAGAGTTATTCTATAAAGAATGTTTGGAAAAATTTTATAAATAAATAACATGAGGAATTTAGTTTTCTAAATATGAAAAAGTTGTGACAATCCATATTAGTAGAATATGAGAAAGGATTTTCAAAGAAAAATTTTATTAAGGATAGTAAAAAAACTCTTCTTAGCATCAAGAATGTTAATTAGAATGAATTTCACTTTATTTGATAAATATTAAGAAAAAAGGATCTTAATCTTTTTAGAATACTTAGAAAAGTTTGATTTTACCAAGAAATATTGCATAACATATTTTTTAATTAATATAATAAATTTTTATAGGAAGTTCTTTAGCAAAGATCCTCACTGATTCATCCTTCACTTGCTGCTACTCTAAAGACTTACCTTACCTTGCTGTCTACTAAAAGAAAGCATAGGACAATCATGGATAGTATAATTAATTTCTTTACAAGTTCGACAAGCATAAGAGAAATCCATAGCTTTTGCTTCTTTTTGTTGTGCATCATGAATCTATCATAGATATATTAGCATAGTGTTAAATTTCAAAAAATCTTTATAAAATCAAGTGTATAATAGGTATCACTGAATACATATTTTAGTTACTATAAATAATATTTTTCTTGAATTGATTTTGCCTTATACTCTCATTATATTAAATATACTTAGAAATTTTAACTATTTTAGAACTTGATATTGTGTTTTGTGTGTATATGTTAAAATTAGTGTTAATTCAAATGATCCTTAGCTATTTTAATTTTATATTATTAGTTCGGTTGATATTTTTGTAATTCTTTTAGAATTATGTTCATTTTAACCACTCCTATTTTACAATATTGGGTTCTTATAAAATTTATTTGGATTAATATTAATTCTAAATTAATACCTAAAATTTTAGTAATAAAGATTAATCTATTTGATTCATATTAAATAGGAAGTCATCACAATTATCTTGAGACTCTTCATAAATAGAAACATATTTAAAATTACCTTATGCTTGTTTGAATTTCCAAGTCATTCTTCCACCTACCTACTTAAATATTACCATATCTACATGCTGCCTTTATTGATTTACTTACTTCAAATTACTTATCTAGAACTTGAATAAGAGGAAACTCTAAATTGCAAGAGCATGAAAACTTCCTTACTATGTCTTTAATGCTCCTGCCATCACATGGACATAACATGTAAGCATGCATGCACTAACAAAGAAATTGTGAAAAAATTCTTAACAGTTTTCAAGAGAAGCAAAACTTAAAATGTAAAATTTGTAACCTCTTGTCATTTCAAATACATACCACTATTCTTCTCACTTCAGTGTTGACCCAATTTATTTTTTATAGTATTTAAACATATATTTCTAGGTCCTACCCCTGCCTAGCAACACACTATGAGGAACACATAAAGATGATAGATGATTCCTCATAAAGATGATAGATGATGGCCACGTGAACCAGCAATATGACATACTAAGAAAGTTTTAATGCACTTCCCCTGACCATGAATGATTCAATCAAACATCAACGTACTTTGCATTTACTGTTTCCTTTTGAAATCGTTCGATAGTCTTCTTTCCTGTTTCAATCCACGTGATGCAGCGCGATAGGAATTCAGAGTAAAGAAAGAAACTCTGCCGACAGATGATAATTCAAACGTACCAATGTGGTAGGTCGTGAACTATTTTTCCATCTGTACTCACGTTAAGGTACAGAGAATCAAGACTTCTTGTTCGTAGCCAGGTTCACACAGCGTATTGCCTTTCAAATTTGCCTTTCAGGCACAAATTTGAGATTAGTCATTCTACCAATATAGAGATAAAATAGTCCATAAAAAATTCTGCTAAGAATCTGAAATTGTAGCGCTAGACTGGGACATAAACTTCCCAAAGTATACACGAGCAGAGATGGCTGTGGATAACAACAGAAGCATGACCACATGACCACACAACAGGGTAATTGGAACCATTCAATTTAACAAGTCTAAGAAAACTTTGGCTATAACCTATGCATCAAAAGAATCTGATTTGTGAAAGTGAGGAATGGAGGATTTGTGATTCTAAATGTGTTCGGGTATGTCTGCCTCAACAAAAGGTGGGGATGGGTTTGTAGCCGGGAGGTGATAGAGAAAGTTTAAATATATTAGTTTTTTAAAAAATTAAATCACATATATCACAAGAAAACATTGTAGAATATAAAGCAAGTACAATGTAAATTCAAAATATTGTTCATGCTGAAAAATTGCACAGAATATTGCAATATCACCATTAAACTGATGCAAGAAAATTTGTATAGCTATGAGGGCATCAAATCCATTTGCTTACTATGAGCCACAATCCAGCCAAACATATAATTTCTGCAACAAGCAAAATCACAGCAATAACATGAAACCCTTTTGTTGCTCAATCCAATCTTTCCTGGAATGAAATTAAACCTCAAGCCTCAAGGAATTTATAACAAATTACGGCTGCTAATACTTTTATTCAAGGATGACCTGTGAGTAGCACCATAGGGCCATGTTGAAGACAACCACATTATAAGAAGACAACTTAACTAAAATAGGCACAGCCCAGTAACTCACCTCACCTACAACAACCCAAAACCTTTCCTATGCGGAGAATTGGAACTAGTCATTATGAAAGGGAAAAGTAAAAACAATGTCATGATGAAGGAGGAATGCAATGTTTTCCTCACATGCCCGATCCCCTCTCCATGACCGAAACATGGCCCTTGGGCCTTCGGTTACCAAAGTAGCCCTTTCGATTTCTGTGTGTTTGTTTATTCATTTGTCCTCCCTGTTTTCTGTGGTCTATGTGTCATGCCGATGCCGTGAATCTTGATTGCTTGCTTGCCACTTAACAATGAAATGAAGTTTCTGGTAATATTTAGATTTAGAAGAGGAGAAGCTAGGTAAGATTTAAATGCACAATGCATACATTGAGAAAAAGGCCGAAACAAGAGGGAAAGAACCAATTCAACATAAACGGTTAAATCTAGGAAAGGCAGGAAATAATGGCAAAGTATGGTAACCATTGAATGTATATGTATAAATCCAGACAAAATTTCATTGGAAATTATGAAATACATATCCATTATGGATTCAATACATGCTTCCAAATCCAACCTGAATATCCAACCTGAATAGTTTATCAAAATTTATCCAGAATTGCAAATCTTGGACACAGAGGCTATAACCATATTAAGTACCATCTACACGTGTAAAACTGTTCTAAGTTCTAACCCGTGAAGGTAAAGTATTTTGGCTGATTATCAATGTCAATTTTTTTTTTTATCAATCTTAAGTAAGAACAAGGATTCTTATTTCACATTTATATCATGTACTTGTATTGGTGAGGCGCTCAGTCATGAACCCACACATTTAACAATTATCTTGCCTTGCAAAATTACAGATTGCAAATTTTAGCTTTCCCTCAGGATCTTGCTTTCCACCTCAAAACTAAATATTATTTAAAGAATTAGACATCTATCACAAACCTTCACAGAGGACCTTGCTCATTGAAATTTTAATTAGAAACTAGTTTAAACCTAATACATGCAACTCATTCCAAATTTCAAATACTAAATTATGCATTCTTTNTGCAACTCATTCCAAATTTCAAATACTAAATTATGCATTCTTGAGAAATAAATGGTTGGGTTCACTGCTTGACAAGTGTGGCTTTTAATCTGCTCTGCGAACCAGGGATGCAATCACCACATCAATACTGTTTTGCATGAATTCTTGTGGACATTGAGAAGCTCTTTTTCTAATCCTACTAAACAGGCCTTCTATCCTTTCCCTTTCCATGAAGTCTAGTAATAAGTTCTCAAACTAAGATCTGTATATGAGCTCCTCTGAAATTCCAAAAGCCATTTCCTCACCCTTTTTCACTTCTGTTAAATTTTGAAGAGGAAATCCTTTCAAAAGTTTCACTTCTTTCTTCTCAAAAGCCTTCTCTGCATCAATGATACCCTCCACTTCCTCCACTGCNTCAAAAGCCTTCTCTGCATCAATGATACCCTCCACTTCCTCCACTGTTGGAACAAAGAGTGGTACATTGAATTCGTCCAAGATCCTCTTCTCAATTAAACTTTGTACACAAAATTAATATCATTTCATTCAGAACTGTCATATGTTTACGAAATCCTAGTTAACTAATCATGACAAGAAACTGAAAGCAATGATAGAAGGTCCAGTTACTAGTCTTAACATTCTAGTTTTATGTTCAATGAGATATTTACAAGGAATAAACTATAGATCGTACTTGTTCAACCATCTCCTTAAGCACAACTTCCATGTGATGTATGAAATCTGCAAGGCCGTCCTGGTTAGTAGGTTGGGCAGAATGGCGGCCAGGCATAGCAATGAAAAGGCCTTCACCTTTGACCATTTCTTCAGCACGGCAACTGAGATATAATTTCAAATCATGGGAGAACTGCTTCAGATAAGCTTGGGCCACATGTTTGTTATTATTGGATATATATATGTGTCCTGCATTCCATGCTTTGGAATTCCTGTCCAAAACTTCCTCTGGAACCTGCAAATCAATCCGACATAAATACGCATGTGAATATTTGATTATTTAAGTCTTAATTGGGATTGATTGTTGATCATGTAATCTAGTTATTTAGTTCCGTTGATCATGTGAAATGGTACCAGCTTGTATAGTGTGTACGAGAATAAAACAAAAGCGCTGCTCAGATGAGTCCAGATGGAAACAGTAAAAAGAAAACGAATCAAAATAAAGGAGACTGTTAATCACCGCCGAGAGCCACTGCAAAGCGATAGAGGAATGAAAGACTGCGCGGGAACAGTCGCCCATCGTGTGAACCCACTAACTGCAGCAAAATATGAAAGCGTTGTAGATTCATGATTTTCAATAGATTGCTTGTGGATTCTTTGGGGCAGATCTCTGAGCAGTGTGTTGAAGTCATTGACTTGAAATTCCGGGGGTGAATCAATGGAGCAGTTGAGAAACATTCTTGTCACAGATTGAACGATGGTGGAGGATGGTGGAGGCTGTGCTGTAGGTGTTTGAGCCAGTGGCACAGCCTGTGTCTGCAATGCAAAATGTGGTTGTTGCTATTGATGGAGATGATGATGACCATTTTTTGTCAACAAAATTTGGTGGTTTGCAGCAAAACAGATTGCAGCATGGGTCTGGCTGCTATGTTCATTCTTCTCTGATATCACAAGAACAATCAAGTTTTCAAACAAATATTTATTCTGAAACTCAAAAATTTTCATAGTAACGCTATAGCTGTCAATAACTAGCTTTAACACAAATATCAAGGGGACCTTTAGACAACTCTTGGCTGAAAATGCCCGTTTACATCTCCTTGGACAAAAAAATCGACCCAATACAAATAATACGACTATCTCCTAAACGGGAAAAAAAAGATATTTCATGCTCTAACACAACATAATCTGCTGCTAAAAGTAAACCCGTGTGTGTTTATGAGAGATTTGAAATTAAAAAAAAAAAAAAAACAAGATCTGCTGCCAAAAGTAAACCTGTGTGTGTGGTTGTGAAAGATTTGAAATTATGCATCCCCCTAACCCATGGCCTTCATCGTAGACATGAAAATAAATAAATAAACAAAATCTGCTGCCAAAAGAACCAAAGGCCAAAGGACAACCTTATCAACTTTTTTATAGTTTTTCATTACATGATCAAACATAATGGTCATTGAGTGTGCATTTTTCTATTCAAAACTTATGTTACTAAAATGGTATTAAGCTTTAAAGGTACTTAAAGTTGCTATGGTGGTGATGTTCTAATTCTTAAATAATTGTAATACAAGTACATCCCAATATATATAGTCTAATTAGAACTTTATAAGTCAACAATGTTCACCATAATTAAATCTATAACTTAGAGTTTTTAAATTAAGAGTCTTACAACTAAGCTAACACTTCATTGTTTTCTTAGTGATTGACATGATTCGTGCATTATGCATGACTTTTTATGTGAAACATTTAGAGTGAAAACAAAGGCAATAATCCTTAATCTAAAATGTGTTCTATGGAGATATAGGAAGCTAAGTTATTATCTAACCCTTTCCATGGTGGTAGGGCTTGTGCTTTTAAGGTAGTAAAACAAATAGTTAGAGTTGCAAAGATGTTGGTCCTAAAACCAAATTATATTAAAAGAATAAAAGAAGAGAGGTGAAACTCTAACAAAACATAAAAGAAAAGATGTAATAATTTTAGAAATTAATTTTTAAGTGTTCATCCTTGCAACCAATCCTAAATGCATTCTAATCATAGATTAAAACCAATCCTAAATACATTCTAATTATGGCCTAAAAAATTTTAACAAAAAAGTAAACACTCTCTAAATACATTCTTCACCACTAGAAAACCATAACCTAGATTTCATTATAGTTAAACTCACAATGAAATTAATTATGCACAAGAAATAAGGAATAAACCAAGATAGACAAAAAAGAAATAAACAACAAATAAAGTAGCATAGTAAACACCAATCTCTTTCTTTCAATACTAGAATACAATTCTCTCAATCGAACATAGAATAAGCAAACACTAATCTCTTTCTTTTGGTTCCAGGATACAATTATCTCAACTGTGCATAGTATAATGGCCAACATTTGAATTTATTTTTCTCTCCTTAGATAAATCAACTTACATAAATAAATATGGGATGTTTTGAGCTTGGTTGTAGGTTTGGCTTTGTTGTAGAGCTTTGGTCCAAATGTGTTGGAGCTTTCTATCTTTTCTTTCACAGGAAAACTTTTATTTGCACAAGTTATTCATGCCATATTAGCATGTAGAACTGGCTTTTACAAGAGCATATCCACATTAATGTTGTTTTAGCAAATGGCAGATTTGTAGGATGAATTTTACCAATCAATATGAAACAACTTTACCAACAATCATTATGGTGGGTGTGTCTTGCAGAATGCAATGGTTGGTGGCTGAATTTTAGCCAACAATATAAATGAGTAGGGTAGCTAACCACCATAATCTTCTTTACAACGAATCTAGATCTTGAGACTATTAGAAAAGTTAGAGAGCATAGATGATGCAACAAAAAGAAGAAAAACCTTTTGGAAAATGGAAGAGTTACATCGAAACCCCATCCAGAAGCAAAAGTAAGAATAGATTTAGGAATAGCTATGTTACACCTATAGATTTAGAAATAGCTATGTTACACCTCAGTGGCATAGCGCTAAGTCCCAATGCTAACTCCCAAAGCATAAAGAAACACACTTGCTTGAATGACTATGGTTCTCCTCCTTCCCCCACAAACCACACCCCC
>MNCI01005444.1:40282-74991 GCA_015680685.1 Gnetum montanum | reverse complement strand
TCGATTACTAACCAAACCAACTAGGAATGTTCAAATTAGAAATAGAAAACCTTGAATGTGAACAATGAAGGAAGGAGCTAGCACAGGAGAGACCATTGAGCCCTCTACCTCATATTAGAAAAGGGTGGCCCCCGTCCCCATCCTCCTACTAGGAATAGAGTAGATACAAGGATAGCAATACTAAAAGTAAGTAATACTACTATCATGTTATCATTGAATGCCAGACTATAAAACAACCCACCTATACTAAAAGTAAGTAATAGTGTTGTTGTGTTATCATTGAAGTAATACTGTTGTCATGTTATCATTAAACACCATATTGTAAAACAACCCACCTATACTAAAAGTAGGTAATATTATGAGAGAGGTAGTAGGGTTGGTGGTGGCTTGCTACCCACCCCCCCCCCAATAGTTCAGGGGCCATGGGGGCACAAGGGGTCCTTCACTCCTTATGTCTTCGAAACCATACTGGCATGTTAGTTCCATGCATTAGTAAGAGGAGGCTATGACCTACCTCATTACCCCACTCAGTAGGACCTTCCCTGGAAGGGTTGCATAGTTCAACTCTATGTTGGGGTGTTTTAATCGATTGTGTCATGGGACATGCTATGGGATGTTGCATGCACTCTTTGGAGCATGACACCAACTACCAGCATGCAATGATGAATCTGGAGGGTTCAGCTGGTAGTCCCCATGATATCCACATGAGTGAAGTAAGGGAGTGCTATCTGGCTTGTTAGTATATCACAAATATCATATTTGAAACACCACCTCGGAGACATGCTAACACTAACACATTGTTTGTTAGCATGTGTTTTAGGATTGTTGATTGTTGAGGTGTATTCCTCTTGAGTTTCGTTCTGATTCAGAATCTACTTGGGAAACTCTTGGGAAGTCGAACAATGTTTTTAGGGACAACATTTTTATAGATGGTATAAGAGCCTCATAGTTTGATTTTCTAGTAAAAATTTCTTGATAAAGACTTGAGAGGATTTGTGGTTTGTGAGGTTTCCATTTTTAACTTTTGCTAGCCACTCTTCCTTTGAGGATGGCTTTGTGCTAAAGCTCTTTCTTTGGCAACATGGAGCCTAGTGGACCTAGTGATATGACTGATGATCAAGTAAACCTAGAGATTAAGGTTGAGATAGAACTTGGTCAAGATGAAACTAAGTTTCAAACCATATAGAACCATGTCAAAGCAACTGATGAGGCCTTAGCCTACCTTGGACCAGAAAACACGGATGTGATCCATTACATTCTTAAAAATGTTGATTTACCACAAGACAAGATGGATCTTTACTCCAAGGATAGGGTGAAAGTGGAAGAGGCTAAGGTTTTGATCTTGGAAGGTCATCTAGATCACATGATCAATCTCTATAGGGATCTATTCAGATCCTTAGAAGAGGCACAAATGAAAGCATCTTTGGTTAAGAACCTAATTGGATCAGTGAAAGTTCTAGAGGATGCCCTAGTGAGGGTGAATTAGAAGCTATTTGATTTGAAAATTAAAAATACCATCCTAAAATCCTCATTGGCAGGATGCTTGGAAGAAGAGCTAGTACCAATGGATCGTATCAAAGCTAGAGAACTGAGTTCTTATGATGGCAAGAAGAAAATTGATGCCTTCCTCCATAATGTGAAGATGTACATGAATACCAAGGGTGTTTTTGTAGCCTAAAATGTCTCCAGAGCATCTTAGTTTCTCATAGGAAGTGTTATACTATGGTGGCTTAGCCTCCTTTATGCTCAAGAAAAGGGCACTACTACAGAAAAGGTAGAGACTTGGGATAGATTTAAGGTAACATTGATTAAATAGATCCACCCAGGGAACTTCGAATGGGTAGCTAGAACCAAGCTAGAGACATTAAAACATTTAAGGAAGCTTGAAGATTATATTAATAGTGTTGGTGACCATTTGGGACGTGACTGCCAATGAGTGTCCTCAAACAGGATTTAGGTGTTTGCTGGTCTCTGGCAACACCAAGGCCCAGATACCTCGAAATAGACTCAATAGTTAATGTGAGTATGTGTGTGTGTCATTGTTTAAAATGAAAAGATTGGGTTGTGTGTAAGACTATAAATGACTTATTTTAAAGAGATTCAGCCAACTTTGCAAAGTACTATGAGTTGTTGAGAGTTCTTATTCTATTTAATTGTCTAGTCTATGCGGTCCTTATAATACCTACTTGTAACAAATAAATTTTTGCAAAAAAATTTGAGCACAACCTTGCGAATATACTTCTAATTTTCCTTAGAGAAAGAGATAGTTCCACAAGAAAACTAGAAATAGAGCGAGATTCAATGGAAATAGAAAGAAGAGAACAAGAAAGCATATATGTGTAAAGATCTCAAATGTTTAAACAAGGTAAAATGATACGAGTAAACACTTCGCAATAAAGCTATCCCAAATTCAATAACTACAAATTGTTCAAACTTCCAAGGCTCAAATAAGCAATTTCTTCAAGACAATCCTACTATGCTACCCAAAAATTGCTACTTAAACTATCACGTACCAGACTTTATTTTGCCTAGATAATGGATGTCAACAATTGCATTCAATAGAACCATCAAAATACTTGACAATTTTTGATTTAAATACCATGGAGATTCACTTTAACGATAAAAGAAGCTATTCTAGTCCTATCAAAATACCAAAGATCTTTTAAACCCTCTTGACTATTGAATCATTCAACGACTTAACTACATGCAGAGGCTCTCTCACAACAATCTTAATAGTGGTTCTTATACATTGCACAATAATAAAATTCACAACTAAAATGCTCTTAAGGCTTTCAAACACAAGCTCTTCTATGGCGAAATTTTAATAGAAATTTTCTATCATGCAACAAGAATAGTAAGAGCAATCTAAAAATCCAAAAACTATTTTCCAAGCATGATACTATCTAAACCACTAGCTAAACAATTTAAATAAAATAAAAAATAAACATAACTCATAGGACTATGACAAAGAGGTTGAAATTTTGTCTTTAGCAAGTCATCTTACAAGCCATCTTTCACAATGTCTTCTTTTTCCAATGCTCTTTTCAAGACCCTAAGTGTCTTCTTCAAGAGTTAGAGTGAGACTGTGAGACCCCTTTTCCTTCCTACACTTGAAGCCCTTTTATAGGATCTCATAGGTAGTTAGGTAAGTTACAAACATTTTGGGTGGTTATAACCACCATAGAGATAAAAAAGCTACAGTTGACAAGTATCCCATTTAGTTGTCAAGTGGTCACCATGGAGATAAAAAAGCTGTATTTCACAAGTGGCCTTTGTAGTGGTTATAACCACCATTTCAATTGAAAGGCTACAATTGTCATGAAATTACAACATTTATAGGAAATTACAACATTCACCATAGGGTTAAATGTTTATAGGTGATGAATATCTTGTAGTTGCAACCATCATAATCACAATTGACTAGTGTTCAATTCACATGGGACTTTGAACAGTTGTCCCATAACTTTCTTTTATTTTTTAAATCATAAAATATTTTATTGTTATTTAAATCATAGCAATAGAGATAGTAACCATGGAGTTGATGCATACATGGATGGGTTGACATATAAATATATATGTATGTGTAATATTTGTCCATCTTTCTTATGCTTGGGATCCATGATTTGCTCCTACCCGCTACCAACCTCTGTCTATCCAAATCATCTACAAGTTGAAGGATGGAACCTACAAAATGCATTAAAACGAAACGCTACGCAATAGTAGTTATATTCGATAACAATTCTGGCATAAATGGTGGGACCCCTCATATTGATTCAAAAACTTTGATGAAATAATTCCTGCTAAAAACATGGTGAATCCCAACGTAGATTTCTTGTCGTAGTCCATAGACAGACATTCAAGAAGAAGAGATCCAAGCCCAGATCTAGTTCCTCCACCTACACCGTTGAAAACCAGGAAACCTTGAAGACCAGTATAGTTGTTAGCCAACTTTCTAATATAGTCCAGGCACATGGGCAAAGTTGTTAGCGGCATCCTCCTTTTCACTGCGGAACCAAGCCCATGCCCTCATTAAGCAAGAAAAATTAAGATAAATTAGCCTCCTTTCATAGCATGGTGGGGATGAGGATGAGATTATGTTTCTGCATAGGGTTATTCCATAAACCTCTATTATATCCATCAGAGTTGCATCAGATCCAGGCTCAACACATCAGTCACTGTGAAAAACTAGAGCCCCAAGAGCAACCCTGAGCTACTGCAAAGCCGAAGCCATGCCAGCCAAATTCTTCTTCCTCCACCGAAGGGAATCATCTAGAATTCCAACAATAGATCTACTGCATTTTCATGCTCCTTCATCATAAATTTGTTCAGCATGAATTACAAAGCATTTTTCCACACTCTTGGACTTTGGCCAATGGCCCAGAGATTGAAGATGTTTTTGGATCATTTGGCGGATGAAGTCGCAGAGTTTCCTTGATCATGTAGTTCAGGTATTTCATTTTTGGAGGGATTCCAAGTCAAAGATATGCATTGATTCAATTTCTTGGTGGAGCTTCTCCATGACTCCTGAATTTCTTACGATCTCACTTTTCACCCACTCTAGAGCTAAGGCAGTTGTGTCAGTCTTTGCTCCATACAGGTTCGTTGAAAAGATATTGCATGACAGGTCTGTAATCTTCCTGGGAGCAAGCTTCTGCATGTTATTTTCAATTTCTTGAATAGGATACTTTCTAGATCTTAAAACAAAAAAGATGGCAATCGTGATGGGATTGAAGAAACCTGTAAATCTGCCGCCAGGTCCACCTTGATTCATGAAAAACCCTTTGTAATAGAAATTGCCCGTTATAATAGGAATGGTATCCTCTCTAAATGAATAACTAACAACCGTCACTGCACACATTCTGGTCTATGACGTCTCATCTTCTGTGAGGTCCTTTCCTTATTGAAAGCTTGAACATAAGCCCTAATTTTCTCCATAATTTTAGTAGCTTTAATAGACATGATTGTGAAGTAGCGCAGAATTTTTCTCTGAGATACATCAATGCCATCGGCCTTGATGATGCTGCAAAGGTCACCATGCATGTTAACGTTGATGGTTATGTAGGGATATCCTTCCACGTGGGTAGTGGGGTCACGTGATTAGTTCCATATGCCATGGCTGTAGAGGCAACATGCCAAGTATTTAACACGGCCACCGCCCTGGGCATGCCCAAACTCCGCATCCTCAACATCGATGGTGGTTTCATGGCCGAAGCATTTTCTGAGACATTTTTGGCTTCCAAATGGTCTGTTGCATTACCATAAGATGTTATCTATTCATTAGAAATATGGCTCCATGGAGGCTATCACGAAGCTCGTAAAATCATAGTCCTGATTCTCATAAAATGATTCTTCAAATTCCGGATTCATGATACTTCTCAACTTTGTTCCATGAAATGGCCAAAATGTGCCAACAAATAGCTTCCATGAGCTCATGTTGCTATTTCCTGATATGGGAGACCAGGATCACTTTTTTAAGTTTGTAAATGGGTTACAGCCATGGGTGTAGATGGAGCTACGTTGAATAGGCATTGACTCACTCATAAAGGCTATTGCTGTTGGTGGTACTTTTTTGGACTTCAAGGCAAAAAAGCCAGATAAGGGTAAGCTTGGAAAGGAAAATCAGGTCATACCCTCCCTCTTAGAAAATAGATATAAGTTACATCAAAGGTGGAAACACATTCAAATCAGTTTAGCAAGGCAATTTCTCGATGGGTGATCCTCCAGGAAACCAAGGCTCCCAACAAAAACATAAAGATATAGGGAGCAAGTGGTAACTTGGGGCCAAGAAGAAACAATTTATAGGAGGTCACTTTAAGGGAATTCTTCTTGTGTCGAGGGAACCACCTAGCAAGAAATTGCCCCTTAATCTTAGGAAGGATAGAAAATAGAAAAGAGCAAGCTCTAGGGAAATAACTGATGGCTCTCAAATATTTCCCTGACCCATGCCTTCATATTATAGATGGAAGCACTCTAGGGGAATAGCGAAGACTAGCGGTTATGATGGTGTTGTCTAATATGGTTATGCAAAGGTCAGGAGCTAGAAACTCATAAAATACTAACCTTGATAATTTACATCAAGTTTCATTGGTTCCAATCATAGTGAGCTCAAGTTAGATAAGTGCCCCCATTAATAATGGGGCCAAACACAATTACATGGTTCTAGCTTTAGTAAAATACTTGTAGCTAAAGATGGAACTAGTCCAAGCCTCCTACAAACTTGCTAAGTTTAGACCCCCTTCAATGCATCGAGGTGTGACATAGTGTCCCAGTTCAAGTGGGCTCTTGGCAAGGAGTTCTAGATTTCTTAATTCTAGATATGGACTCTTTTCAGGTTATATTGGGGTAAGAATTCTTACACAAGGCCAAAGTCTTTACAGTTCCACACTTAGACCTAATCTTCATCTCACATGAAAGCTCCCCTTGCCTAGTTCAAACTCATGAAACACAGATTGGAAAGGATGAGGGCTCTAGCCCCCAAATTGTGTCACCAATGGTGATAAAATGTTTGGCCAGGGATCCCACAAGAAAATTTTTGCTAGCTATGCAAACAGGTGATCCTTCTGAGGCTTGTGGATCTCAAAAAAATATTAATCCATGCATAGCACAGGTGTTGGATAATTTTAAAGATGTGATGCCACCTGAATTACTAGGAAGTTTGCCATCTTGGAGGGCTATGGATCATAAAATAGAATTGCAGCCAAGTATTGACCCAACTATTCAAAGGCCATATCAGTTAATAGGAGCAAAATTTGGGGAATTGAAGAAGCAACTTAAGAGCTTGATATCCAAGGGATACATTCATCCCTCAAAATTACCTTATGGGGCATTGGTACTATTTGTCACTAAGGAGGATGGAACACTATGCCTTTTTTATGATTACAAGTTGTTGAATAAACATACTATTAAGAACAAGTACCTAGTACCACTCATTTTAGACTTGTTTGATCAACTCGTAAGGGCTCATTATTTCACTTGGATAGACCTCTGACAAGGGTACTATTAAGTTCACATTGCAAAAGGTGATGAAGAAAAAACTACATGTGTAACTCGATATGGATTATACGAGTGGACAGTAATGCTCTTTGGGCCTTGCAATGCATTGGCTACATTTTGTACATTGATGAATTAGATATTTCAACCATTCCTAGATAAATTTGTGGTACTCTATCTTGATGATATCTTGATATATAGCTATACCATGGAGGAACATGCCCTCCACCTATACTTAGTCTTTGATAAGCTATGGGAAAATTAGCTATACATTAAGAAAGAGAAATGTGAATTCTGTTGCTTAGAGCTAAAATTTCTAGGACATCTCATAGGGCATGGGTAGGTAAAGCCAAATCCAAAGAAGGTAAAGGTTGTGTGCCAATGGCCCACTCTCACTAATGTGCATGAGGTTATATAGTTTATGTGGTTAGCCAGCTTCTATCGTAAAGTCATCAAAAATTTCTCAGGTATTGCTGCTCCCTTGACCAATTTGCAAAAGAAAGAAGTTCCATGGCAGTGAGATTCAAATTGTTAGCAAGTCTTCAATAGAATCAAAGAAGCTTTAATATCCCATCTAGTGTTGGCATTGCCAAATTCCCAAGACCTTTTGAGGTTCATAATGATGCCAGTGAGAATGCAATTTGTGGTGTGTTGCTATAGGAAGGTCATCCTGTCGCTTATAAGTCTTGAAAGTTGAATCAAGTAGAGCAAAGGTGGCTAATCTATGAGAAAGAAACATTCACTATTTTCCATTGCTTAAGATCATGGAGACACTACTTGCTAGGAAGTCATGTTCTTGTAAAGATGGATAATCTAGCCACTAGGTATCTACTAAATCAAATGAAGCTAAGACCCAAATAATCCTGATGGTTGGCCATGCTATATAAAATTGATTTACAATTAACTTAATATCTTGGGAATGAGAACATGGTGGTAGATGCATTGAACCACAATCATTATCCTACCTCCTATCTATTTTCTATTAATGGATCACAAACTTCACATGTTCAGTGTGATGAAGTGTTGTTGGCTTGAATTTAAGATAGCTTAAAAAGGGATCCTCATAATCATTGATCTAAGGAAGATGATAGAAATTAGGCAAGCATGACAGTTCAAAATGAGTAATGGACTACTTTGGTTTTTTGATAATCAAATATGTGTTCTAGATTAGGATGGTCTACGTAAGGATATAATCCGAGAGTGCCATGACACATAGTGGGTTGGGCACCCTAAACAACAAAGAACCTTGGCACTCATTGAGAGAACCTTCTTCTAGCCAAAATGTATCAAGATGTGATTTCTTATATTTAGAAGTGTTTGGTGTGAAAATAGGATAAAGGTTCTACAGAGTGTCTAGGTGGTCTTCTACTCCCCTTGGAAATCCCTCCATTTTCATGGACTATAGTGACTATGGACTTCATCATAGGATTATCAAATGTTCAAGGCTTAAGCAGCATCATTGTAGTGGTGGAAATTTTTTTCAAAATTTCCATATTCATCACTTATCCATCATAGTGCTCAGCTAAGGATACTGCAGCATACTATTTTGATAGGGTGGTTTGATATTTTGGGTTACCCTTGAGCATTGTTTCCAATCGAGATCCTCGATTTACAAGTGCTTTCTAGCAAGCCTTGTTTGGCATGATGGGTACCACCCTCAAATTATCAACAACTTTTCATCCACAAATAGATGGTCAAATAGAATGGATGAACTGGGTACTTGAAAAGTACCTTCAACACTATGTCTATAGTGACCAAAAGAACTGACATGTTCTATTGGGGATTTCCCAACTAAGTTACAACATCTAGAAGTAATCAACTATTGGGTTTTCTCATGCAAAACATGTAATGGGAAGGTATCCCATTACCCCTCATATGGTCTACCCATCATTATAGGGTTGGCATTCCTCAATAGATGAATTCTTAAAAGTGTGTGTTGAAAATGTTGAAACTATAAAATATCATCTGGAGAGGGTAGTGTAGCGAATGAAAAAGTATGTTGATCAAAAACACCAGTACCATGAATTTAAGGTGGGAGATTGAGTTCTCTTAAAGTTGGACCCACATCAATTTAAATTGAAATAAGGAACTACCTCCAAATTAATGAGGCAGTATGATGGTCCCTTCTAGATCATTGACAAAATTAACTTTGTGGTATATAAGCTTCAACTACCTATCGATATGGACCGAGTCCATCTGGTTTTTCATGTCAGTATGTTGAATCCATTGTTGGATGGATTCTCTTATCCGAAAAGAAGCCTCTTAATCCAAGAATGACCTTGTATACAATATATATACAAGGATAGAGAGAAATTGCATTTGAAACTTTCAAATCACTAGCCATGGTATAGATTTGAAAGTGGAATTCCTTGTCCAGTAGAAACATTGTCCCAACTCATATGATAGTTGGAAAGCACTGGAGCATTTGAGATCCTAAGAAAACTTGATCTTGGACTTCTGTCGAGAACAAGCAATCGACTTCCCACCTTGGCTGCTTTGATGATGGATGGAGAAACCTCCCATGAAAAAAATCAGAAGAGGCATGGCATGTGGTGCCTTGTATGATTCAAGAGTGAATTCCTATGAGAGCCTATCTCAAATAAGGGAGGAAGGTTCCTAGAGCCTTTTGAAGTGCTCTATAGGTGATGGGGCTTAAGTTTCAAATAGAAAAGGAGCTATGTTGAACTTGAGATTCCTAGAACTTTAGATACAAATGAGTTAGGGGATGCCCTAGAATCCATACATCCCTAGGTCGGTGTATTCTATCATGTCACAATGGTAGACCACCTGATGTCCTTCCATAGCCTTGCATTTCAGGCTAGGTATGGAAGGATGGATACGCCAAGTCTTGAGGGGTAACACTATTAACATGGATGTTGGATGCTATGAGTTCGAATCTTAGGAAGATGGTCGAGTTCAACAAAAATGTTTTATGGCCTCAGTCCTTAGCAGTTGGACCTTCCAGAACCTAAGGTCCCTTTGAACTTGACTCAGAATAACATGGGCTTACATCCCTAAAAGTGATGGAATCCTCCCTCAATTTTGGTGTAGCTACCTTATGGGTTACCTAGGCTATGCTCTAAGGTCGTTGATCATTTTAACTAAGGAAGGATTGTGAGAGAGGTAGTAGGGTTGGTGATGGCCTACTACCTCCCCCATAATTTGGGGGCTATGGGGGCATAAGGGGTCCTCCACTCCTTGTGTCTTTGGAACCATACTAGCATGGTAGTTCCATGCATTAGTAAGAGGAGGCTACAACCTACCTCATTACCCCACTTGGTAGGACCTTTCCTAGGAGTGTTGTGTAGTTGAACTCTACATTGTGGTATTTTAACTAAGTGTGTCATGGGATGTGCTATGGGATTTTTCATGCACTCTTTCAAGCACGAAACCAACTACCAGCACGCAGTGATGAATCTTGAGGGCTTAGCTTGTAGTCCCTATGGTGTCCACGTGAGTGGAGCAAGGAAGTGTTATCTAGCTTGTTAGTATATCACGAATATTGTATTTGAAACACTACTCAAGAGACATGCTAACACTAACAAATTTTTTGTTTCCATGTGTTTTAGGATTGTTGATTGCTTAGGTCTATTCCTCTTGAGTTTCATCCTGATTCAGAATCTACTTGGGAAACTCTTGTGATGCTGAACAATGTTTTCAGGGATAATGTTGTTAGAAATATTGTTGTCATGTTATCATTGAATGTCAGACTATAAAACAACCCACCTTTTCCATCTTATAGACAAAACCTTGGATAGCTCTTGCACAAACAGAGATAGTTGAAGCAGTTGAATTGCTGACACCTAGAAAAATCATACACTTACTAATGTGAGGGCCTAAAAGAGAACTTTGAAGCATAGAGAAAAGATGGGATATGAGCAGCTATGATAGTGAAGATTGCGTAGCCTAGGTTGTAAGAAAATGTGTAAGAACTATAACCACAAAATTATGCCATGTATCAATGAATAACAAAAAAGCACCATTACTAGTATTACACATTTGAGCTGACCACTAGGAAAATGCTTTGTTCCATAGGTTTCCCATGCGCACCTGCCTCTAGCCTAAAGCCACGTGGGTTGTTCTAATAGATTTGAAATTATGCATCCATCCTAACCATGTAAAAGAAACAAAACTATGAAAATATCAAAAGATCATTAGATAACCTTATCCATCAACTTTTTTATGGTCTTACTATGACCTATTAAAACAAAACATAATGGTCATTGTGTATCCCTCATGTTTAATCTTTTTAGTCATCTTTCTATTGTAAGACATAGAGTTCAATTAGAATTGCATAACTTAACATTGCTCATTAAAATGGAGCTTATGACTTGGAATTTTCAGATCAAGGTTCTTATAACATTTTTTCTATTAATGATTAGCATGATTCATATATGGCTTTTCATGTGAAGCATCTATAGTGAAAACAAAGACAATAAATTTTTATCTAAAATGTATTTTGTCGAACATATAGCAAGCTAACTTATTATCTAACACTTTCCATGGTGCTAGTGCTTACACTTTTAAGGTAGTAAAATAAATAGTTGAGAGTTGCAAGGATGCTGGTCCTAAAACCAAATTATATGAAAAGAATAAAAGAAAAGAACTAAAACACTAGCACTTTGTAAAAGAAAACACCCAACAGTTTTGGAGATGGTTTTTCATATGTTCATCCTTATAACCAATCCAAAAAGACCTCTCCTTTGATATAGGAAAAGGATAAAAAATAACCCTCTTTTACCAGCATCCTCTTGAATTTTCTTTTCATCAAACATGAAGAGAAGTGAAATATAAACTATATTTTTCATTGATTAATTAAAAAATTGGAAATTTTTTCCTTTTTATATTTTTTCAGCTTAATCTCTACAAATAATTAATTTCTTTCACTTATTTTTTCAAAGTATTAAATGCAAGGTTGTACACTTGAGTGCATAGTCCTAAAATTGGAAATTTTTTTCCTTCCATATAATTTTTTGATGATGTCTACTTAGTATCAAACATGTGAGATATTTTGAATTATCTTTTGCTTATTATTAATTTTGTGTAAGGGTTTGAAGCCCCAATTAATTAAAATATGTTAATTTTAGGCCATTAGTCAAACATGGATCACATGTATTTATAGACATATGCCCAATGCTAGTTCCACCAAAGAAGTATCTTAAAACATGGGTCTCATGCCCTTCTAGTGACATATCAAGATCAATTAATTTTGTTAATTAATTAATGAGTCATCCAAATAGTAGTGCTCTCAAACATGGATCACATGCCCTTCCAATAACTTACCAAGTAATTTTGTTGTATGGTTTACCTACCCTTGCCTCTCACCGCTTCCCCAAACCCCCAACTCCCTCTTTCCTCCACTCTATCATTATTATCTATAGTTAATGTAATTATTTCTTTAAACAATTGGTTCCAAGATAGTATTTTGAGGGATCAACAAGTCCCCTTAATGCCATATCTCTTCCACCCATCCTCAATCCTTCATCATTTCATCTAGGTTTTATAATTATAGGGTCTTATTTAAAGTTTTTAAAATGATAATAATTACAGTGGATCTAGTGTAACAACATTACTCTCAAGAGAACTACTCAGCACCACTTTGAAGGTAAAAGTCACCAAGTGTTGAGAGTAGACTCAAAATGGGATATGCCTCAATAATCATAAAACCAATTAGGAAGATAAAAAAAGATTTTAAAACATTCTTCTAGAAGTAGTACATAATTATCTTCTAAACAACTCATGATGGATTGTGCATTAGAGCTATGGAAAATATTATGGCCTTAAGATTGTAAGTGATAACACTCAAAGTGATGCTAAGTAACTAAAAATATTGAAAACATTGATATACAAATAATTTGAGAAATTATGAATCAAAATACTTAACATCAAACTCCATGATAGAACATAAAGAATGCATAGAAATGAGAAGTTGGTCCACACCCCCAACAAAATTAGGGTAAGCGGTCAGGCACCACATTTCCATTTACATTGGTTCATATATACACATGATGTAATGTAATAATATTCCCTAAATAGCTTTTTACTAATTCTTTAATTTTAGAGATTCTTCCTCATCATCTCTCATATACATCATATTATTTATAGGATTTCTCTCATATGTACCTTGAATAGGTACATGTTAATATTATTATCCTTTTTCTTTGTTATATGCCATATATTTAATGTTGGAATTATCTTGACAATCATCCCCTTAATGATAACATAATACTTGTCATTTAATACAACCCCTTAATGCATGCACTATGCTATTTCATGTCATGCATTTATATAAGGATTATGCAACTATATTTACCAACTTGGTCTGTAAGCTTTTTGGCTTCTATGTTATCTTCTAAATAAAGTATTAGTGGAGATCTCCTTTATTTTTATCGATGGCAACACCATGCTAGCTTATCCTTTGATATTATTGCATAGTGTTGAAGACCTGATTTTTCTCCTAATTACTCCTCATATATTTTTTCCAACAAGAGGAGTATGATCTTATTATGCATGAGCTCTATTGCACAATGTTTAAGATCAATCTTATCAATAATGCATCTTCTTATGTATTGATCTTGCCATCTAAATTGAAGTTGTATTCAAGTATAGTATGCCTTGTAGTAACTTTGAGGCCATATCTTCAACTAGCTTTGGCTACCATAGGCCTTTTTTCTTCCATCTTATTCTTCATTTTGGAATAAAATATCAAAAATACATGTCTCCTAATTTTGAAGGATAAAATTACTACACTTTAAAATCAAGGTTAGATGCCTTCTTCAATTCCAAGTACCTAAATACAAATATAGGATGGTCAATCTTATGGTTCATTACCCAGTTAGGTAGATGGGATGATAAACATGGGGTGAGAATATAAAAATCTTTTCATTGACTTGGATTTCTTCCCTGCTTTGTTGGGAAGCTTTTTTCTAGAAAAAAATTTAATTAAATAAAATGGTAAAAATACTTGCCTCTCTTAATATAGTTTCCTCTCCTGCTTCATTGGATTTTGATGGTTTGGCATGACCATTGGCAATTCCATTTGGATTTCTTAGTAGGCGATCAAATTAGGGTTTTCATACATAGTTAACTGACAAGCATAGGTATTTGAAACTACTAGTAGCACCACCAAAAATAGTGCCAGATTAGAAACAACCTTTTTTCTAGTAGAAAAAATGAACATGTTTGCTACTTGCATGGCCTATACAACATTTTCTTAAGCATCATCTTCAGAAATTGTTATTGATCTTTCCTACTACATTTTCAAAGATCAGACTTTGACTTTCCCTAGTTTAAGCCTTTGCATGCATGGAATGGAGGGCAACCAAGTTTTGGATTCATGCCATCTAAGAATGATCATAGTAACACTCTCTAAAGAAATGTTGTTACATCCATGATAAACTGTAACATGTCATCCTACTACTCTTGGTTAGGATGAATTGATGCCTAGGATCACTAGTAATAACACAACAAAAGCATGATAAACTAGAAGTTAATGATGCATGAAAATACATTAAGAATAAATAACTCAATATATATATATATATTATGGAAAGTCAAACTGCACAAAAATTTATGCCAAACCAAAGACTAAGTATCCATTTTAATTTATAAAACTACATGTCTCTACATAAATCAAAAAAAATTTGTACTACTCTCACAGTATGTAAAACATACACATCAACATATACATAAGAGTATCGTGATGGTCATACAAATATGAATAATCCACAATACTATACATGAAAATATACATTAAAAAATTCCCAAATATTTTCCTCCTCTATGCTCTCTATTAGTGCTTGTGTATACCCATGTAGCTTCCACCAATAACTAAATAAACTTAGTATAAAACTAATTAGGAAGCCTTTACACTTCTCCTACTAGATGATTAATAAGTACTACACTAGAGGAGAGGAATGGAGTATAAGACAGCCTACATAAACTATGAATCTCACACATGCTATAAGTGACACATGCACATACAATACCACACACAATACTAGCATAATCCCTACTAGAGTGAATAGATTGCTAACATGTAATCAGAAATATTGTAATTGTTAAGCATAAACAATCATATATCCATTGCACAACATCACATGTATTTTTACTATTAGGTTTATGAATTCATACCCACACTATACCATCAAGTAACACATTGACTGCATAATCATAAATCAATCATACAATATATTATGATCCACAAATCGATACTTTCATATACATCTTACCCATATGGTTACTAGCATATCCACATAGTGTAGCATGTGAAACATTGTCATGAATACTTATAACTAGTCATTGCCTACAGGTCTTTTATTCACTTGATTGGCATTAAGGTTTTTCAATCTATGATTTGGAACTAGTAGCATTCTAGGGGATTGGCTATAGGAATGAACATACTTATGCTACATACCAGCCATAGGGATGAACACACCTACACTCTCTCACTCTTAGAATGAGGCCTAAGACAAGAGCCTCATTGATTTATCATAGTGGGGGTCAATTCCTAACTATCTCTAAGATGCCTCATCATCAACCAACCCACACCCTTATGCTAGCACCATTTGTAAATGACCACTACAAGCATTGTTATGAAGACATGTATCAATCTAGGCTAGCTTAAGCTAACACAAGGCATAAGCACAACACATCCAAATAACATGACTGCATATATTCACACCTAGAAGTTACACTTATTCCATGAAAACAATACCAAAAGTTGACATAACAAAATTTTATGCCACAACCATACTCCTTGAACTATATATAATTTTATTAAAATGATCACTATTGTAACCTCTAAGATACATCTACATAATTTCTATTGTAATCTCCAGGATGATAGCTTGGTAGTTTCTTCTTTTCATCTCTTCATATACATAATCACTGGATTACTTTGTTTGAGTGTCAAAGTCTCTATGTGATAAACATCAAAGTGTCATGTTAACAAGTTCCCATTAACACAACCTTGTCAATGGGGCTTGTCGACATAGCCCTATAATAAAAACTATAAATATGAGCTCAAAACTATGTTTATGGGGAGTAGAGTCATAGTTGTAGCAATTCTCTTATAGTTTTTACATTTACAAATTAGAATATTTTCTTGAGTGTCCACAACAGGAGTCATTGAGTGTACAAATCTTTATTCAAGCACTTTTGTACCTGAGCACAATAGTGTGTGTAGCATTAAAGATTAGTTTCGTGATAAACCTTGCAGCATTATGGATAAGTTAAATGTTTTATTTATGAATTTAATGTTTTCAATCATTTATTTAATGTTCCTCAATAATTAAGTGAGATAAGTTAAATAATGAATTAAGTAAACACATAGGTATGACTACTTTGACCATGCATATGATGTTTGGTAATCCTAGTAGCACTTAACACTTGGTAACCTTGCAACATTATATGTGTTCAAGATGTGTATAGAAAGTATGACTAGATACTTATGTTAGGATAAGTTAAAAAATAGTTAGCCCATTATATTAAAGTAGACATTAAATTACTTTATTCTTTATCCTGTTTATTTTAAGCATTGAAACCATAAAGTATAAAATGACAAAAATCATATGCCTCAATTATGCTTAACCATACCTTTGTACATCACAAGTGTAATTGGGAAGACAATGAATGACCATTAGGGCAAGGTTCACTTCCTAGATGAAAAGTGTACCAGAAGATACAAAGTCCATGGAATTTGACTGGATAGCATATGAACGCTTTGTGATTAGTATGGTTGAGTGTAGGGGTACCTTTCATCATTCATCATTGGTGCCATTCTTAAGGACTCTTTTTTATTAAAATTTGTGCTATCTAGTATTAGTGAATATCATTAACATCGTTGGACAAACCCTAAGGTCAACATCATTTTCACACATAATATAATTATATAAGTGCACTAATATTTTATTTCTTTGCAAAATTTCTTCTTCTCTAAGGTGTGAGGATGCTAAACCATCGATCCCTCAATAGTGCAAGGTGGTATATACTCATCCAGATGAGTATGTGTCTAATTTCACCTTCATCTTGCACCAAGATGAATAACTATGATGGTATGAAATGAAAGGCAACATTATAATGCCTCTTGATCAATCTGTGCCTATGATGCTACTTCAAACTCTTAAGACGTTAGGCATCCATGATCTTCAAGAGGAGTATGTTGTGCACGATTATGACTACCAAGACTACTATCGCATTGAAAAAAAAAAGCTAGAGAGATTGACATCAGGAGAAACATCATGAATTTGTGAAGGAGAAATGGTTCACCAATCCCTTATTCCTATTGAACCAAGATAATAATGAGGACCCTCTCTCTAGGAGCTCTCAACATAAAAATTCTCCACCCCTTGTTACTGGTGATGGGGCTATGGCCCTAAATTTGTATTCCACTATCAACAATGTAGGTTTAGAAAAAGATGGTAGTTACTGAGACGGCTTGGACAAGCATCAAGCTGATAAGAAACTTGATGAATGTGGTTGTGACCACCAAAGGGGATTTGGAAGATACCATGGTGGTGGTAGTCCTCCTCCCTCTTTAACCTTTTCATTTGCATCTTCTTCTTCTTCCTCTTTTGGTTTTGAAAAATGCTATAGATGGAACAATTGTGATGGAGGGGCATATGAGGACAATCATACTGATTTCCAGGCCCATAATAATCAAAGGAGTAATAGAGGACATCATTGATGATAATAAAATAGTAATTATGATGAGCCTTTGTTGGAAAATTTAAGCATGCTTAACATCATAGAGGTAGTCAAGATCCCAACTAGGCATGTGAAAGATAGTCAACTAGATTCATATAGGTACTATGTTCAGCAACCTATTTCTCCACAAAGCTTTGCTAGCTACACCTCATTCTAACAACACTATTATCCTTTAGAATACCATCAAACTCATTCATGATCTACTTAAGGGGAGGACCCATATCTATACCACCCTCTACATCCATTTGCACACATCTCTTTGCCCTTAACATAGTTACCTCCTACTTTGTCTATGTAGGAAAAAACTCCTCTACAACTGTAGCAACGAAATGCTATGAGGGTTACAAATTTACAACTAGCCTTCTAGCTAAGTGGTTTAGATAATTAATCAATGAAATGACCATTTTTCCAACTTAACAGTCCTCCCAAACCCTCAAAACCTAATGCAGCTAGTTGCCCTATATCTCTAGCTTCCTCATCCTCTACATCAAACACATTTGAGGGTCCTTCAAACCAAATGTTGCCTGAGATCAACACTATGATGTTAACTCATGTTGTCTCCAATTCAATCAAGGTTAGCAACCTTCACATAAAGAGATATAACTTGGGAAGTCCTCTTATTTAGTTAAAGATCACTAGACATGAGCCATACAAGCCTCTTATTGATTCTAGTTTCGATGTCAATCTCGTATCCTATGACATGTACAAGGATTGAAACCTACCATCTCTTAAGAAGAGTAATATATGTTTGGAATTAGCAAACCAGTCAATCACTATCCCTTTGGGGTTAGTGGAGGACATTGTAACAAGAGTTTGTGGGTGGTCCTATCTTGTTAATTCTCTAGTGATTAAGGTAGAAAACTACAAAGGTGACTTCCCCATAATTATGGGATGTGCTTGGTTAAGCATTGTTGATGCACAAATGGGCATCAGGGACCTCTCCTTGAAAATCTCCAAGGAGAAAAAATTTGGACAACTTAAGAAGAAGTGAGTTTCATGCATCACCTATACTGATAATGTGTGCAATCACATGTAGAGAATTTGGTCCATTAAAAGTACATATATTAAGGCATGTAATCAGTGTGCACATGAAATGGATATTTAAAGGTGCCTATATGCAATAGCCATAAAACAAGGAGGGCACCTAGTGGCTAACAATTGACTCTAATAGTAGCACACTATGCATGGAATCCATTAAGAGCCTGAGATGTGCTTATGTCAAAGGTATGGATGAACTTGAGCAAGTTCATCACCAACTCTTTGATGATGAAGTTGATGATACTTATTAGAGAAAGTTGGAAGTCCCTGATAATTTTAAGCTAGAGCCCTTAGAGTTAAAAATTCTACTAGATAGCATAGAATATGCATTTTTAAAAAATGGTAAGCTGGTTATCATTAATGTAAACTTTGCTCCTTGAAAAAAAGACAAGCTGTTGGAGGTGATTAACAAAAGTCCAAAAACCTTTGCTTGGTCATATCCTGAACTAATGAGAATTGATCCAAGGATATGCTCGCATTGTATCTATATTGACTTGACCATGAAGCCAAAAAGGCAACTATAGAGGTGGCTGAACCCAATGTTGAAGTAGATCATCAAAGAGGAAATGGAATAACTCCTCAAGGTGGGGTTCATATATGCCATTGTAGATAGTGAGTGGGTTAGCCCACTCATAATTATGTTAAAGAAAGATGGTAAGTGGCAGCTCTAGATCAAATTTAGGCTATTGAATATGACAACATTTAAAGATCATTTTTGACTACCATTTGTTGACCAAGTGTTGAAGACAATATCTGAGTATTGTTATTATAGCTTCCTAGATGGTTATAGTGGCTATAACCAAATCTAGATTGCACTACAATATTAGGCCAAAATAACATTCATGAGTCCCTGAGGAACTTTTGAATATTACAAGATGTTGTTCAATCTATTGAATGTCCCTATGACATTTTAACACTTGGTCCTTAGTCTCTTTCAATAGCAAATTGGTAAAAGAGTAGAAGTCTTTATGGATGACTTCTCTACCTATGGGACAACATTTGAGCAACCCCTAGACCATCTTGAGTAAGTATTGAAAATATGTGTTGAAAAAAACCTTAGGCTCAATTAGCTATTAATCGATTTAATGGTCTAGGAAGGCATAGTACTGGGGCACGGATTTACTCAACTAGGGATTGAGGTAGACTTGGAAAAGACAAGGATCATCCAAAGAATCACATGCCAACTAGAGATAATCAAAGGTGTCTGATTGTTCCTTGGATACATTTGCTACCACTGATGATTTATTGAAAATTTCTCTAAGATTGTAAAGGTTTTGGTCAAACTTACAAAGAAAGATGCTCCATTCATCTGGATTGAGGATTGTGAACATGCATTTTAACAACTAAAGGAAAATTCGTAGAAACTCCAATTCTATAGGCACTAGACTAGTCTAGACCATTTCATAGAATGAGGGATGCATCTAATTATGCCTTGGGAACCATGGTTATATATTTGGATGATAAGAAACATCCATATTACATCCACTATGTGAGTCAATGCATTGTGGGTGCATAATTGAATTACATCACAACTAGGAAAGAACTAATGACAATGGTGTATGCTCTTGAAAAGATCAGGTACTATGTGCTTGGCTATAAGATGTTTGTGCACATAGATCATAATACCATATGCTTCCTAATGAATAAGCCAATAGTAAGCCCCCATATCATATAGTGGCTCATGATCTTGCAGGAATTCAATCTCACTATGGTAGATCAAAAAGGAAATGATAATGTGGTTGTTGACCATCTCTCTCATTTAAGATGTGATAAGAAAGAGGAGGAGAGCACGTTCTCTAATCAATTTCTAGATAAAATTCTCTTTACATGAGCGATAAATGACCAAGTGCCCACCAAATCAAAATGTTATGATGACATCCTCACTTACCTTCTCACTCAAGAGATGCCACAAGATCTAGACTTTAGGAAGAAACAACAATTTCTTCATCAAGCTAAGTTCTTCATGGAAATCAATAGACACCTTTACAAGGTGTGTGCCAATGGCCTAGTTCATTGGTATGTCCCTAATGCAAACTAATTACACATACTCCAAGATGCTCACAAAGGCCCTTGTAGAGCCACTATTAGGGAGATGCATGGTCATAAAAATATTAATGGCAAGATACTATTGACCTATAATCTTCAGGGATGCCCACCAATTTGTCTGATCCTATGAATGCTATCAACAAGATGATGGGATGAATAATTGAATGGAGGGTCCTCAATAGTGGATTCAACCACTGGATCCCTTTAACATATGGGGCATAGACATCATGGTTCCCATTACATCCATGTCTAATGGAAAGGCATACATCATCATAGTAGTTAACTACTACACTACAGAAGCATCAATTGTCACTGATTGTAAATCATCCATTGCTACTAAATTTGTACAACAACATATTGTAAAAAAGTTTGGTGTGCTACATGCATTGATTTCTGACAATGGAACCCATTTTATAGGTGCCACCTTTGGAAAGTTGATGTAATGCTTGGGGGTTGAACATAAATTAACAACATTGTATTGCCCCAAGCCAATGGTTAAGCAAAATTCACCAATAGGGAGATCACAAAGATCCTAACAAGGACTATAAGTAAATATAGGAGAGACTGGAGCCCTCTAGGCCTACTAATCAACATGGAAACTTCCTATAGGCAACTCTCCCTATGAGCTGATGTCCAAAAACTTCCAACACTTCTATTCCAATCTGAGATCCATACACTTTCAAGGGCTTGTAACTTGGACTTTGGCTTGAGCCTAGCACAAAGAGAAAGATTAATTAACCTAAATGTGCTAGATGAAAATCAATTAGTGGCCCTATCTTCGAATGGAGTGCATAAGGCATATAACAAGAAATGTCATAACCTTAGAATATGAAAAGTAAAATTTCAACCTAGAGATAGGATTCTCTACTAGAACCCCACACATATATCCTAGAAAATAAAGTTTCAAACATTGTGGGAGGGATTTTATATAATTTTCAAAACCTTTTTCTTTGAAGCAATGTTAATCTAGAAACCTAAGAGCCTAAATAGAAAGCAACTGGTCAACATCCAATAAGTGAACCCTTTCCATGAGCCAAAGCAAGCTAGTGCAACAAACACCTCAACGGATGGATAACCATGCTCAATCTTTTAGATCTCTTCCTTCCAACACAATCATGGGGGAGATGGCCATCCATGCTAATCATATATATGACTTCTCAGTTTTTCTATTTTTTATTTTACATATTTTTTTTTGCAAATTATTTACTTTACACCTTTTTTATTTTAAAACTTCCCATTTTACACCATTTTTTCTTTTACACCATCATTCATACATTTAAATATTTCTTGAATATTTTACACTTTCTTATATATTTTACTTTGTTTAAGTGTGATTTTTTAATTTTTTCTAATAAATGTGCCTTGTTCCAATACGACACAATGGTGTTGTAGCTACCACTAATGGTAGTTTATTCTTAATATTTTTTTGCTAATGTCTAGTTTCTATTTTTTAAATTTTTGTAGTGATGGCTAAGTCATAGTTTCTTTTTCATAGAACATACACTGAGTCCACAACATCCACCCATTTACAAAATCTATTATTTTCATCATTTTGGAAATATGAGGTTCCTTTTCATTAAATAAACCTTTATAAATTAGTGACCTTGGGTAGTTTCTAGAATTGGGAAGGATTCAAAGGTTTGCATAGGGTGTGACTTCAAGGTGACTCAATACTCTTTCTCCTTTTCTACTTGCTCGAGTGCATGAGTGTTTTCATCAACTTCTTATCATTCGATGCCAACCAATAATAGTATGTTAAATAAAGTATTTTCATGGTGTGGTTCCTATCCAAAAACAAAAGGAAAAAACATGATGGAAATTCAAAGCACACCTGTTAGACAAATAAATGGGCTACTAGCACTGGTTATAGAACTAAAATGATATGTTACGAATGCCTAAAAGTCCCATCTAAATAAGGCCCTCTTTCACTTCCTACTTCTCTTTTCTTCTCTTTATGGAATCATGGTTGTTATGTGGGAGCACTCTTGTGTCTCAAGGAGGTGGATCGATCTTGGAGTGGTAATGCAAAGTCACTGAAAGAGGTTGGTTTTGGTCTGGACTAAAGAAGGATCCTCTCTGATCATTTTAAACACAAAACTCTACAAAGGACTTCTTATGAAATCAATTGTGAATTCCATTCTACCTTTCCCATCATCCATCTATATTGTCCATAACTCACTTCATTGCCAAAGTCCATGTTCTCTATTTGGTGTCTTGGTTGAATGTACTTGAATTCTTAGGTAGAATCTGTTGGGTTTTGGTCCTTAACTTCCATTCACCATTAATCACCTATGGGACCCATGGACTACTTAGGTCAAGGTTATGCAAGGGCAAACAAGGCATGTGCCTACAATGGGGAGGACCCACTTGCATCTCTCTTTGTTGGGTCTATTAAGCACCTTATCCTTAAACATTCTTGCAACCAAAATCTTTCGTACACCCATATTCTACATAACAACATGTGCTTCTTTACATATTTTGTTCAATAAACACATTCTTCATAAAATTCTTCAAAATTTGAGGTTTGAAAGATCCTCTTCAATGATTTCATCATATTCTTGGCTTTTCTGGGACTTCATGGATTCCAAATTCATTGAAAAATTCCCTATATTTTTAAAGATATTCAAAATTCAAAATTTTTCCTATGAGCTCTATATACGAGACCCTGTCGATTGAGTAGATGTGTGTACAAGGCCCCATATATGTGGCCTAGTCAATGAAGCTGAAAAATACTATATATATGTGCAACCGCACTTTGAAATTTTTACATTTTGACACAAATGCCAAGGGAGTTTTTCTAAGTTTCAAACCCTAGAACCTTCCAAAGACCATAACTTCCTAACTATTTATTAACAACATTCCATTCTTTGACCTTGTAGCTATCAAAGATAAGCTCTTCATTATAGTGGCCACAAATGTGCCATTTTGACATTTTTCTAGCTCCTACAAAGGTTTAACTAGGAAATCACTATTAAACACCAAATTACAAGGGTTAAACCTTTTCAACAAGCTCTGGTAACATTTACAATAAATAATTAATAAAATAATAAATCTACCATGGTCCAACCTTAGCCAAAGTGTAACTAATTGATGAGATAAGGTATTCAAAAATTCAAAGTTACACATTATATCTACTAATCCATGGATTTGTTGTGACCATAAATGATACCAAAAGGTAAACATGCATAGGAGGCAAGACCATCTCAACTAAGAAGGAAACAACCTCGAATGAGAAGGGGCCAAGAATAAGCCCCATAATAACCACTTATGACCCATGCCACAAGTCCTCTTAGGGAAGAGGTTGACGTAGAATCTATTCGACAAATTGTAGAACTAGCAACAATAATAGAACATTCCCACCAGGATGATGCACTAGCTCAATAAGAAAATCTTAAGGTGACCTTAATAGAAGCTTTCCTAAATCAAATCAGATTGAGGAAGTTCCAAAAAATAGTACTCCAAGAGTTAAACTTTCATCCTTTCCTAGAGCAAGAACTTAAAGAAGTACAAGACCAATTGAAGACCTCTCCCATAAGGCTAATCATCAGTTTCATTAGGGAGTGGTACATGGATGAGACATTCCTATTTTGGAATAATAGATAGGTGAGATCAATGGTAAAAATGAAGAACATCTTAGTGTCCTACCTAGTGAAAGCCATTGTTGAAGTGCTTAGTTTGCCAAAAATAGGTACGAGTCTTGCTAAGGTTCCAATGTAAGTAGAATCCAACATCAAGAAATAATGGGTGCTTTAGTGCTATGGTATTAACCATAAGGAGTTTGACACACTCACTATAAAACTATGGCCTTTCACCTCAATCCCATAGTGAGGGCAAGAAAAATCACTGCCTTTTCTGCTCATGCATGCATCACTCTAAGTGGGAGATTCCCTATCAACCTTTCATAGTTGATCTATCTAGATATGGACAAGTGATTTAAAGAATATGAATGTTGAAGGAAGGTACTCCCCTTTCCATGCCTCATCAGAAAACTTTATCAGAGGGGAGGAATAATATGTTATACGAATGATGTTTTCAAGCATGCCCTGATTACTAACTAGGAGGAAATGATGAAAGGTAAAACACCTAAAATAATTATTTAAGAAGAGAAGCAACAACCATTACCTCCACCTACCACTCAAACAACTATGCTAGATGTCATTGCAATAGTACAATAGTTGTACAAATAGAGAAAATGGCTCTTGAGCAAACAACAGAAACAAGTAGGTACGAGTGGTGGGGATCCATCTATGTACTGACCAGTAATGAGTGACCTAAATAAGGTGACTCAAATAGGCAGCTTGATGGATGGATGTGGATCCATTTTCTTAGCCCAAAGAACACAGTTATTCACAAGGTCAAATCCTAGCACTAGAGAGATCATGGTATCTCTCCCAAAATAGCAGCCACTACTAGAAATTTCTAGGAATGTCATAACCTTCTTACTATGCTTGGAGGATGGTGAGGGGGCAACAATTCTAGTGATGTAGCACCTAGGGTAGGAGACAACACTAGAGATGTTTGTTGACCAAATTGCTAAAACACTCAATACACTTATGAAATTTGTACTAGATGTCACTACACTCAAGGATGTGTAAATGTCTACAAGGACCACAAGCAACAAAATAAATGTAGCACAGCATGAAAAACTACTGGACCAACTGGTAGGAACTGGGCAATTTCTTTCAGATGTCTTTAATCTTCCAAAAAATATTGTTGCAACCTAGTTAGAGCTGCTAGAGGCAGAGGGAAAAAACTTCATCTTGGAGGGACAACTTAAAACAACTAAGGAGCTAAATGAATACTTGGCTACCAAAGTTACTAAATTAAGAGCTGAAATTGCCAATCCTACATTTCTAAACTTGGCATTGAAAAAGGATGAGTCTCTTGAACAAATTCATGTTAAACTCAAAGGGGTTAAGAGTGTGATGGACATGGTGGTGTTCTATTGACCCTTGGCAGAGTTGACACAACACAAAATTTAGAAGGCCTTGGATCATACATGCCAAAAGAATATACAATTGACCATAGACAACCATCACCTGTAGAATGTTGATGAGCAAAAATAGCAATTAACTGACTTCATCCATCAATATTAGAATCAACTAGTTAGGGTGAACATAGAGCTAAGGAGATTGATAGTAGAAAATAGAAACCTCTTCATGAAGGATGTCTGAGCCCTTTGCTAGAAGACTATAATAGAGGTAGCCACCTAGAAATTACTGGCTCTGAAATTAAGAGAGTTAAAGATCATTACAGAGATTAGGTTGGTCTATAGAAAGAAGTGAATGTAAAAAAAATCTAATTGGCAAAGGAGAAAGTAAATGAAATCATCAAGTAACTCTAGCAAGGAAGAGAATTGTGACAACCTATCATTGATGAGATAGATGCCTATAATAAGATAGAAATCCACATGAAGGAGTTGTAAATTGAGGAGAGGACGAAATACATGGATCTCACCAATCTTCAATATGTAAATCTAGCCATGTCGACTATTAGATAGCCATGGTTAGAAATCAAGAAGTAAGTGGCTAGCTCATACTTGTTCTATGAGATTGAGTTCAAGCATCATAAGGACACCAAGGAAAAGCTTGCAATGGCAAATGCTTAACTCAAAGTTCTCAAGGGTAAAGACATTGATCAAAGATCTACCATTGAGAATCTAGCCAAAAGGATGAATGAGTACCAAGACTTGTAGAATGTAGTAAAGGCATTTGATGTCGAATGCAAATAGTTTGTTGCTTGGTTACCATAAAGGAGTTCTTCCCAATAATGCCTTGTCCATGGGATATCCCCATTCTAGCCCACATTGGTGATGTTGTGTGGACTATGAATGATCCTCAAAGTAATGAGGAGAAGATGAAGGCATTATTGGATTCCTTTCACCTTTCACCAGAGGTTGCAACCATAACAAGATAGCTACAACTTCATCAGCCATCACATGTGCCTATAGTTGGTGAAGGTCCTTCAGAACCTTAGGGGCCTCCACCACCTAGGATTGTCTAATTGTCTCCACTATCTTCATGCCATCAAAGGATGTGCCATCCAATTTTGTGTATTCATGTCATGGAGTTTAATTTTATGTCCTAAACACCGTAACTTTTGTAATGTGTTGATTTGTACACTTGGGCACTTAATTTTATCAAGTTAGTTTATTATGTCAAGAGTTACTCAATAATCCCATAACTTTCCAATTTTGTAAATGAACTCGAGGATGAGTTTTAATTTAGTTTTGGGTGTATGATGAGCATCAAAGTGTCATGTCGATGGACCCCCATTGACATAGCCTCGTTGATGGGCCCCCATTGATGTAGCCTTATTTACATGGTGTTACCTTGGAAACTAGGCCGCATCAACATAGCATTTGTTATGTCTACTAGGCCTTGTCGATGTAGGCCTATAATAAAAACTATAAATACAAGCTCACAACCATGTTATGGGGAGTAGAGTTATATTTGTAGCAAATTTCTTTTAGTTTTTACATTCAAAAGTTACAATATTTTCTTGAGTGCCTATAGTAGGACTCATTAAGTGTACAGATCTTTATTCGAGCACTGTTGTACTTGAGTTGATAGTGTGTGCGGTAATAAAGATGAGCTTCTTGATAAAACTTGCAACATTTTGGATAGTTTAAATGTTCTATTCATGCATTTAATGTTTTAATTCATTTATTGATTGTTCCTTAGTAATTAAGCTAATTAAGTAATTAATCAAGATAAACTAAATAGTGAATTAAGTAAACACATAAATACAACTATGAGCATGTGTATGACATTTGGTAATCCTAGTAGTACTTAAAACTTGGTAACCCAACAATGTTATATGTGTTTAGGATGTGTATGACAAGTGGGACCAGATACTTATGTTAGGACAAGTTAAATAATAGTTAGCCCATTAGATTAAAGTAGATATTAAATTACTTTATTCTTTATCCTATTTATGTTAAGCATCAAAACCATAAATTATAAAATGACAAAAATCATATGCCTCGATTACATTTAACCATACCTTTGTACATCACAAGTGTAATTTGGAAGACAATGAATAACCATTAGGGCAAGGTTCACTTCCTAGACAACTAGTTTACCAAAGACATAGAATCACAGAATTCAACTAGATCACATGTGAATGCTTCATGATTCATATGGTTGAGTATAGGCGTACCTTTCATCATTCATCACTATGACCTTAATGTTTCTAAAAATTCTATATTTTTTAATTTTTTAGGTAGCTTAGATAAAAATGTAACTATTCAAGATTCTCATAATGGTTTTCTTGATTTTTCATAGATTAGTAACCATCATGTTTTTCCATATAGGACTAATTTTATGTATACTCTTATTAGTTCTAATGATAATATTTGGCCAAGATTCAATTATTTTTGGAAGGTTAATTACAATGTGCAATTATGGAAGTAGAAAATTTAGAAGATATGCAATGCCATTACTCCTTCAAAAATTAGATATTTTTTATAGTTCTTGATTCATCAAGGTTTTCCTATTAATATTTGGTGCTCTCATTTTGATGTTCATTATCCAAAATGTCCTATGTGCAACATGGAAGGTACATTCATTCATTATTTTTTTTACTTGTCCCTTTGCTTGTAGCTTTTGAACTTGGTGTAGTAGGCATTTACATGGTTTCCAACTATGGTTAAATGAACTTTTATTTAGTAATACTTCTCAACCTCAAGGATTTCTATTTCATAGTTGGTATTGTTTTCATCATCTTATTCTTTATGCCATTTGAAATTTTCAATGTAATCTAGTGACATCATTCAACAATTGATGCTTCAACTAAATTCCTAAATGTTTCTCTCTATATATTTTTTTCATTAATAAGATACCTTTATTATGAAGTAAAAACCCATTTGAATGCTTTTAAATGAGAGCAATGTATCATCTTTTTCCTATCCTAAAGATGAGGTTTTTTAGGATTGGTTGTAAAGATAAAAACCCAAAAAGCCATTCCCAAAACCATAGGGCCTTTCCTTTTTGTTATTTTGGAGTTTCTCCCCTACTTCTCTACTTTTGTATGTTGAACTTGATTTTTTAATATATTTATATTTTGGATCCAACACCTCGCCTAAGGAGGTGATACAGAAGATTGAGTAGGCAACAATGGTTGTGGTAAGTATTGAGGTAAGTATGATCCCTGGGTTTCCTAAATGGTTTTATTTAATGTATGTTAACCATGATTAGCTTTTGTGGGTTCAAAGGATGATATGTCTATAGAATGCTTGAGGGCCTAATCATATATTATGGTTTTTGGATCATGGCATGGTTGATATTTGTAGCGATTAAATAACCATGGCCTACATTATGTATTATATGCATTATTTTTTGCTATGGCATGGCTTTTAATTTTAAATAACGTAGTATTCAAATGAATGTTTGCAACCATGCGTATAGTTGCAACTAATTGGAAACCATGTATAATTAAAATTAATTATGAATTACCATTGTTTTGTAAAGAAAACAATGATAAATTGCATGACAATTTGCAAATATATGGCTTGGCAAGTCAAATAGCCGTGGCTAGGCATACCAACCAAAAACCATGGCATGTGACCAAGCCCTAAATAATAGACAACATGAACAATGTAGGGTTCCTTCTAAAGCATCTAGAATTTTATGCATTTAGATACATGATTTGGGTTCTAGTATAGGACCTTATTCCTTGGTTGTATTTCTAGGTTCCTAAATATCACATTGCACCTATTCTTATTATAGAACTTGTGGACTTTGGTATACATAAGGATAATCATGTGATTTTCATCTAGTGTATTCAAGTTCATCAATTATTCTTGTTGTACTATAGTGATGCACAAGCCTAAGTCACATGTAGTGGCTAGCGTAAGAAGTTCAATTTGAATAGGTAATTTTGGTAACACTAACTCATAGGGAGAGTACCCTATAGGAAGTTTCCATGTCGATCTAGATGCTTATAAGGCATTTTTAAATTTGGTGCCCTAATGATTCCTAATTTTATTAATAATAAAAGTTAAGATCTAACTAACTTCACTATCAGTGACTTTGTCTTGGCCATTAGCATAGGGATGGTAAAGTATAGTCAATTTGTGGTTCAACCCTAAGTGTTGCATGAGTATTTTTAACATTATCTTTAAGAGTATATCCAATTATCTAAGTTAAGTGCTTATGGCACACTAAATCTATTTACTACATGTTGCTCAAAGAATTTGATAAAAATTATAATACAATTACTTACTATAGATACTTTGATCCACTTTGTACAATAGTCTATAGCAATGAGGATATATGACTTCCCATTTAATGTAGAGGTGATGGAGCTCATAAAGTTAATTTCCAAAAGATTAAACTTCAATGGTTGGATCCTCTATTGCAGTTCCTTGAAGCTAGCTATTAATCCACAGTCTCTTTAAGAAAGCCTAAAGAATGTAGCAATGTGTTGTGCATCTCTATAGAGTGTGAGTCAAAAGTATTTAGCTCAAAAAGTTTTTAAGGCTATTTATCTTCTAATGTAATGATCACCATAAGGTCCTTCTTGTGCATCTTAGAGAACTCTTGGTTCTGCTTTAGTAGACCCTAATGAACTGGGTTATCTGCACAAATCTTATATAGGTTTTCCTCTATTTCCATGTATCATTTGGCGTAGTGGAAAAATTATTGGATCGTGCACTTGTCCCATTTAGTAGGGATTTTTTGTTCTTTTAAGTAAGTAAGATATTTAGCAAATCAAAAAACTATTGCATCATGCACTTGTGTCATTTAGTACCAACCTTCTATTCTTTCAAGTAAGTAAGATATTTAGCAAATCAAAAAATGGTTGCTCATTGAGAGATTATAGTAACTTTAGCAAATAAAGGCTCATTTAAGAATTGATTGAATAAGGGCTCTTAATCAACCTTGTCATCCCATTGTAACTAAGACAAATGATCTACAATATTCTTCATTGAAATATACTAAATATAGATGAGATATTATAATTACAACTAACATTAAACATAAATGAGATATTATAGTTGTAAATTTAGTTGATTTGTACTACAGGTTATCATGAATACTCAGTAACTCAAATTCATAGCAAGTATATTTTATTGTCAATTAGATATAGAGGGTCTATCATGAAGATTTAATGTTAATTTTATCTATATCATCATTTAACTAAGTATATATATTCCAATTACAACTTTATAATTGAGCATTGCTTAGCAAAATTGAACCTATAACTTAATGCTTTTAAATCAGCAATCTTACCATTAGGCCAACACCTCATTTCTTGAACCAAGATAAATTATAAGAGATGGATGCATTTTATGAAGGCAACATGATTCTAAATTTGGATGTTGATCGGCACCCAACTTTATTGGCTCATTGGTCTCCTCTGTAATTTAGTCTATATTGACTCCTCTGTGTTAATGAACCTGCATCTCTTTGAGTTTCTCTATCCTTCACTGTAAAAGGGTGAGCTTTCTTTGATCTCCACTTTACTTTCCCAAGTTCACTGGCATTGTTTTGGTTGGTGCCTGTAATTTTTAATTTCTCTGTTAATAGTTAATGCAATATGATCTTTTAAAAATGCTATTATAAATTTAGAGTTGAAAATTGATATTCAAAGGTCATTGTTAATAAAAAATCAATTTTTAGGATAATATACCTAGTGGTAATGGTCTTGGCCATGTAACCTCATGTCATAGGTTTGATTCTACTAAGTAGCATGAAGTTATAAACTTCTATAAATCTTGGGGTGTACCTATATTTCTAACATTCCACAAAAATCATTTTTAGATTTTTTCTTTCAAAGCTTATTATCTAATATTATATGTTAACAAAATTTACTAAAGAAATATAAATCAACATCAAAAATCATTAAAAAATTATAACTTTTTTTCTTTTTAGTAAGCAAATATGCATGCCAACATAAAAAATTAGCAAAAGAAATATTGAAATACAAATTGTACATACTAAATTTAGAGGTTAGAACCCACAACAATATACTACTTGTATTTGTATTTATATTTGTTAAATGAAAAATAATTTAAATGAAACCTAAACTGAAATTTTATTAAGTTCATAAACCCTGTGCATTTATTCGATTATTTGACACTTTTTGAGATGATGAGATCCCATTCATGCTTTGCTAATTGTGCATGTAATTGATGTGGAATAGCAATTGATAAATAATTTGGCTTTGAATTAGACCTACTTCTTGGAATAGGAATGCTTTTTTCCTTCTATATTTTTGAAAACTTTTTAATATAAGGCTTGATTTACCAATTCTTGGTTAAGATCACAATATAGAATGTACTCTTGCATATTTCATTTAATAAGCAATAGAATTGAGTAATCAAGTTATCCTTTGTCATGGGTTTCCATCTACCATTTTTTTGGACTATTTATTTAATAAAGATCTAGAAAAATGGCATGTAAGTTATTAAATAACAAATATAAATGTGAAGTCTATTTAATAGATCTTTTAGTTGTTCAATTTAATAAAACACCAATTTCATGATATTAACATAAACAATTATGGTTAAAAAATTTTGTTTTATTTTATGGAAAACATTGCAAAAGGAAAAAAGAAAAACAAGAAATCTACATCAATCTCGCATGATGATGAATGTGAATTCATGAATGGTGCACAATAAAAAGTCAGGAGAGGAATCCTAGCCCGAAAGTGAATGATAAAGACAATTGAAATTATCTTTTGAAATAACAAAAAATATTAGTGTGTGGGATCTCACTATCACTTCACTATGTATCGATTGAAACAAGGAGACAGATTTTATATATTGATTGATTATAGGAGATGGATTACACATTTTTTTGAATGGTCCTTTCTTTAATGCTCCTAGACTTAAATATAGTATCTATGCAATAAATTTATCACATTTAATTTATTTTAGGTAAATATGTTAATTTTGAACTATTTTATTGAAAGCCTTCTACTAAAAAAAAGATTTGTCTTATAAACACTTTATACTTTTACTAAGCTGTAATCAAGCAACATAAATAAATGAATAAATAAGAGTAGATTGATAAAATATCCTTGAGAACTAATGTCAATTGAATTGGTGTTGGCATTTATTTTTGAGAAACTATGGTGCTGATATGTTCATAACATCATTTTTTCCAATTCCAATGTTAAAGAACAGGCAACAACGGGAAGCAAGCGAGTAAGCAACTAATTTACTAGTGTGTAGTACAAAAGTCAAAAAGAATCACCAGAACTCGGTAAATGGAATATTTGATATGCGTAGGCCCCTTATTAAGGAAAAAGGAAAAACAAAACACCTCTTGTGTGTACAAATTGTGCAATGCAAGATAAGTTTTTGTGAAAAGAAAAATAGAGAATTATTTATTGTTGAGCGAGAAGAAAACGTTTTACAGAAAATAGTAGCATACTTAGCCATTATAACAATAGCAACATCTAGCATTAGTAGAATAATTTCTATACACCTTCAAATAGAAGAGTTCCTAGTCAAAATAATGCAAACAACCAATCCGGGTCATCCCAAGTAATTGCCCCACAACGACCAAACCCCCCTTTTGTACTTAGAAGAGTTCCATCTCAACAAGAAGCCAAAGGTGAACATAAGAATTATGATTTGTTCAACAACTTAAAAAGAGTTAAAGCCAACATTTTGATGTATGACCTCCTACACTTTAACGAAATAAAATAAGTGATTTGGGATATGGTTCATATACCCGTAGCCCAAAGAGAAAAATCCCCAATTCCTGAAAAGCAAGTTCACTTTGCAGAAACTCCTAACACATTATCAGTACAGAACGTAAATAATTCCATGTCTAGCAAAGAGAACCATCCCCCTTTCCTAACTAATTTCATTATTTTAGGAAAGAATGTCCATAACTGTTTAATGGATTATGGTGCAACTGTTAGTGTTATGCCTCTTGACGTTTGTAATGCTTTAGGAGCACAAATGATACCACAAACTAGAAGTGTGATTCAACTCAATGGATCTAACGTACCTGTGGTAGGGTTATTAAAAGGAGCAAAGGTACAACTTAAGCAATACCCTATATTTACATGTTATACGGATATCCTAGTAGTTGACATGAAACCCACATATGGTGTGCTCTTATCTAGAACTTTTGGAGCTGAGTTTGGGGGCTTCTTTCGGTCAGATTTCTCAGAATTATTGATCCCTATCGAAGGAAAATCTAAATACATGACTATGCCCCAAGAACCCTTCTAAAAATAAGTAGTAACAACCTTGGATCAACAAAATCAATCTCTGGAAGATCAAAATGCTAATCATTATGTTGGGGTTATTGAGATCAAGTGTAGTGAACATGTTGAAAATGACTATGTGAGTGGAACTATAGAACATCCTATCTCTTATGCAAATCCCATCCAATCCTATCAAAGTTCTAGAGAAGGTGAAGAAAACTATGGAGATACCTTGCCTTATCAACAACATGATGGATTTTGTCTAAGTGATCCACCACCTTTAGGGGAAGACAAAGATATAAATAAGACCTTACCTCTTAAAACATTTGAAGGTGTGCTAAATTTTAATAACACATCCATGGAACGTTCTCCTAGAAAAGCTATATCGGATGACCCACTAAAACCTAGACCTATCATTGAAACTTATATTAAAGAAAACCTTTACAGAAAACAATCAAGCAAGATAAGTGTAGATCTTGATTTTCATAATCTTAAGCATCAACAAATTGTCAAGAGATGGTTTGATAAAAAACATCTGGCTAAAAAGTTTGAAGTTGGTGATCTAGCCCTTAAGAGGGATACAACATCTAGTCAAACTAGCCCTCAAACTAAGTTTTCACCTATGTGATCAGGTCCATTCCAAATTGTAGACATCACTGCCCCAAATGTGTTTAAAATTGCTGATTTGCAAGGATATAGGTTGAATAGGAGTTTTAATGCATTTCATTTGAAACATTTCTACTCAGGTACCCCACGTG
>MNCI01005444.1:29426-39451 GCA_015680685.1 Gnetum montanum | reverse complement strand
TGAGTTATAGCTCATCCTCCTCATTAAGTCTTGTATAAGTCACTTGCTCAAAATAGTCTGCATACTTTTACTGTTACCTTGTGAGAATATTGAGAGTGAGAGCTTAAGCATATATCTTCATTCATATATATATATAATTATACATATATATCTATAGATCTTAGTTAAAATAACAATAAATTATATATTTAGCTTTTAATGGTTGTTTGGATGGCCTATGTCGGTGTCTTTTTCGATTATTTGGTTATTTTGTTCATATTTAGAACATTATAGTTTACCTTCAAATTTGCATTTTTTGTTTCATGTTGTTTTTGTTTTTCCATTTGTTGCATTTTAATTCAAAATTTTATGGTCCTTGCACTGGCATGCAATTTTTAGTTTGGGGGCTAAGTGTTGAGGCCATCCTCACCCATGCTTGACCAACAAGTATTTGACATAGCTGAAATTCAGTAACACAGGAATGTTTATTATAGGTTAGACAGGAGTTTGGAAATTGAAGTACATGAGAACTTACCAAAGTTCCTTTGACATGAATTGTAACATGGCCTCTTATTGCTGTTTGTGTAGCCCCATTGTTGGTCAGAATTTTGGAAAGCCCAAAATTTGCAACTTTTGCATTCATGAACAAGTCCAGCAGAATGTTGCTGGACTTGACGTCTCAATGTATGATTGGTGGATTAGCATTTTTGTACAAATACAAAAGTCCTGTGGCTGCCCCCAATGCTATTCAAAGTTTCCTTCGCTAGTCTAGACGAATTCCCATCTTTCCTGTAACAAGATGCCAAGCGTGTGCATTTTCAGACCCTTCTAAGCAACAAGGGGCTGCCCCCAATGCTATTCGAAGTTTCCTTGCTAGTCTAGACGAATTCCCATCTTTCCTGTAACAAGATGCCAAGCGTGTGCATTTTCAGACCCTTCTAAGCAACAAGAAATAATTGGTAAGCTTTCTGGTGAGATTAACAAAGACAAGGCATTGAAAAACAAAACACACAAACATCCTTACCTTTACTGTAGCGACTACAATGTCAATGCCATTTTCCTCCATCAACCTGAAGACTACGAGCGTAGGAAATCAAATTTTCAAACTTTGCTTTCTCCACAATAGTGCATCTTTATGTCTCTAGTTCTAGTGGGAAATTCATTTTTATGTATCTCTGCCTTATTATAATTTCTGATTCTCTTTCGTTTAGATAGCACCTTGGTTTCCTAATTGAAGGCAAATCTGCCGGATCAACTATGTCTATCACCCATTCTAACAAACCCATGATTTCACTTCCATGTGCTATCCTTTGCTTATTAGTCCAATGGGTATTATAGTCTGCTTGATTTCCACATTATTTGCCACCGATTTCTTCAAAATACAAGACGTCAAAGAAATTGAGCCTTCTTTGAAGAGACAGCTGATAATTTCTACCGTGTTTTCTGCATGGGTACTAGCTACATTTTCAAGAGGCCTTGTCTGGACCTGTTCATTTCTTCATTAATTTCTTTTTGCTGTGGTAATTGCATGTGAAATATTTCTGGTAATTTACCGGCACAACCACTCATTCTTCTTTCTGCCCTGACCTCATACTACGCCAAAATTTTCAGGCTCCATTGGCGGTTGTTATATGCATTCTTGACTATCCAGAACTTGTAATTTAGCCATCCATATATTATGCATTTGCTATCAACATGAGCTAAACTACTACAACAGTTTGATTCTATTGGATTATAACAATCAGACTTGCAGCAGATTAAGGTTTCTGGTCAAAAAATCCAAATCCATACGTATATGTTTCTTTTCTGTGTGTTTGTCGATCAAGCTGGGTCAATAGAAAATTAAGAGGTTAACGTAAGGCAATGATAATAATTAGTATGCATGTGTCTGTGTTATTGTTGTATGCATTTTATGTCAATATAGTGCGTTGGGTTTTCATAGTTTAGAGGAGCAATAGGGGATCACATAAGCATATAGTTTAGAGGAGCAATAGGGGATCACATAAGCTTGAATCTCTATTTCTTCACTGTTTTTGATTATATATATATAGTTAAATATTGAAAAATGAAAAAACAAAACGTTTAACGTTCCCTGTTTGCCTTTAGTGGTGGTCCAGCTTTCACTTTTTGGACTTTTTTTTTCTGCAGGTTTCCAGCAGGATGGGAAGGAGAGGCGACTCGCAGACANTGAAAAATGAAAAAACAAAACGTTTAACGTTCCCTGTTTGCCTTTAGTGGTGGTCCAGCTTTCACTTTTTGGACTTTTTTCTCTACAGGTTTCCAGCAGGATGGGAAGGAGAGGCGACTCGCAGACGTAGGTAGTTGGGTGTTGCAGAACTCCAAGAATCAATGGTGCCAAAGCAGAAGACTAGAAAAGGGATAGAACCTATGTGCATGCCAGAGGGTGCAAACTTTTCCAAAGAGGTGTGCTTTCAAGGAGAACAGACAGACAGGCTTGTAACAGAAGATATTTGTTTCCCCAATCACGTCTAGTGATCAATATTGAGTTTTCTGGCGTTGCAGTTGACGTGGAAAAGGCAGCTGGCGGTTTAGGGTTAGGGTTCTCTCCCGTAGGGTCGCTATAAAGAGGAGGGGAAGCCAAAGTTTGAGAGCAGGGAAGCCCGCAGCCAGCGCCTATTCTCTGCCAACAATCAAGGACAGATGTTTCTTGTGCGGTCCTCCTCACATGGCCAGCATAGCAGACAACGCCATCAATTCCTTGCAGCAGAAGGGCAGTCTTCTATGTTTTGCACACACAAGAAAACATGGTTTCTCTCTACTTGACGTCACCTTGACAGCAACTAGGGCAAGACCTCTTTGGAGATGCACACGCAGACCCGACGAGAGGCATGTCAACAGCGACATGAACACCGTGACAGGTGAAAAAATCTGAAAATAGCTCTCTCTTTTTCCTTCCCTTTCACAGCATAGCATGCAGAGAAGGAACGAGGGACACAGCCTCTTCCCAAATGTGGGAGGCATCCAAGCAGTTAACAGACGGTAGGAAACAAGTGTTCTCTCTTTCTTCTGCCCTACATTGATCGGCTACGCTAGGGGTGGCCAGCCAGGAAATAGTAGGCAGACACATAGCAGAAGCTGGTGCACACGAACGGCATGTGGTTGATAAAAACTGCCGACAATTGTAGTGGATGTGATGGCAGACAACGGAGGTCTCTTCTCTCCCAAGCAGTAGGAGCAGGAGATCTTGAGTAAAACCCACATCAGGAACCAGAAAAAAAGAGCACGNCTTGTGTGTGCAAAACATAGAAGACTGCCCTTCTGCTGCAAGGAATTGATGGCGTTGTCTGCTATGCTGGCCATGTGAGGAGGACCGTNTTTCAAGATATAATAGAACTTTTCTAAGATATAATAAAACTTTCCTAAAATATTTTAATATTTTTCTTAAAAATATTATTATTATTGTTTTGCCCCATATCCCTTTCTAGTTGAGACTATTCTCGGGTTTCCGTACCCATATGGGAGGCGCCCTAGACGATAGTCTCCTAAAATGAGTTTTGACAGGTGTTCGCATGTCCTTCAATTTACTTTAAGAAGACACCTTTTTGGCGCTAGAAGGAGGGCAGTTTCTCAACCTTTTCTTTATTTTCCTTTTATGTTTCCTTTTTTCTTTGCAAAAAAAAAATTATTATCACTTCTTTTACTGTTTGTTTTATTTTTGCCTCCCTATTTTCAGTTTTATTGCTCTATTTTAGTTTCATTTTCAAATCTCCAAGTTTTTATTCTAGCAATCCTTTCTTTAATTTATTTTTCTGAAATTTAATTAAGGTGAGCAAGGCGCTCACAGACTTGGAGCTCACGGGCTGCCGGTACACCTGGAGCAACCGGCGTCGCGGCGCTGAGCGGGTGCAGTCCAGGATTGACCGGGCCTGGGTTAGCCAGTCGCTGCTCACGGGATGGAACGTGCACGCGTATGGTGGGGTCAGAATGGCTTCAGACCACCGCGCTATTTTCTGTCAACTGGATAGACACACGGCGCAGAGCCCTAGGCCTTTTCGATTCGAACGATCATGGCTTCGGAAGGCGTGGCTGGAAGAGATGGTGCGGGAGATTTGGACCAGCTACACAGGCGAGGCAGGTGTGGCGCACTCAAGGCAGGCCCAAGGCACGACGCGGGAGGCGCAAAATACTAGATGGCAGGCGCAAACGGCGCGGCTGGCGCAGTCCACGATATGGCAGGCGCAGCACGCAAGATGGCAGGCGCACACGACGCGGCATGCGTAGGACACGACGCGGCAGGTGCAGTGCTCGAGGTGGCAGGCGCCGCTCACGGTGCGACAGGAGGACCCTCGCGAGTTCCTGCGGAACGCACTACAGCTGCTGAAACAGAAAATTAAATCCCTCCCCAAAGATGAAAAATATAATTTCCGTGAACAGCGGTGTCAAATCCAGGCGCGGTTAGAGGAAATACAGGCCAAACAGGAACAGGAACAGAGCACTGACAAGGATAACGACGAGCTCGCCCTACTGATGCGGCTGCAGGTCTTGCATCACGACGAGGAAGAGTATTGGCGGCAACGGGCCCGAATTCAGTGGCTGCAATTGGGGGACAGACATACGAAATTTTTCTTTTCCCAGGCAGTGGAGCATCGCCGAAAACACCATCGCCCCCTGCAACGGTTCTTGCAGGACATGCAGACGCCCTCCCAATCCGGGGAGGAGGGGCTCCAGAGCTACTGGCAGCAGGTGTGGGCTTGGCAGGCTATCGACCCGATCTTCGTGCCCATCCTGCAGGTTGTGACCCCAACAGAAAACGCCCGGCTGCTTTCCCCATTTTCCCGTCAGGAACTTCGCGACACGTTGAAAGATATGCAGGCAAATAAGGCGCCTGGACCGGATGGCTGGCCCATTGAATTTTTTCGACAGTATGAAGAGGTGTTGGGTGCCAACCTTCTAGATGCTTTTAACTACATGCTGGCCTGGCGGCAGGTCCGCAAAGAAATAAACTGCTCCCGCGTGGTACCCATACCAAAAACCGAGACGCCAACTGAACCGGGGCACTTTCGGCCCATTGGTGTCTGCAACTCGCTTCTTCGGTTGTTCTCCAGATTGCTTGTTGCCAGACTGCGCCCTCTCATGCCCCGTTTGGTGGGGAAAAACCAGGCTGCATTCATCACAGGCCTTCACCTTCAGGATCAGGTCCTGTTATTGCAGGAAATCCAGCACTCTCTCAGACTCGCGAAATTTCCAGGCCTCTGTATCAAGCTAGACATCACGAAGGCCTACGACACCGTCTGCTGGGCAGCCCTGCGGAAAGTGATGATGGCCACCGGTTTAGACAGGGACTTCGTGGAGCTCTGCTTACAGATCCAACGGAGTGGCAGGTACTCCCTGGATATTGATGGACAATTAAGGGGTTTCCAGAGGACTGGGCGTGGACTACGGCAAGGCGATCCCCTCTCCCCCCTCCTATTTCTTCTGCTAATGGATCTCCTGCAAGGTTATTGTATGGATGAAGGCGTCCAGGGTCTCAAAATACAGGGGATGCGTTGCCTCACCGCTCACTACGCGGACGATACAATGATCTATGTCAGGGCTGCCGTGCCGCAGGTCAAGGCGCTGATGAGGGCTCTTGACAGGTTCCAGCGGGAGGTTGGGTTGCAAATAAACACTGGGAAGTCCGCGCTTTACTTCACACACACGCACCTGGCGGTGCACAGCAAAATTATTCAAATCCTGGGGATTCAGCCAGGTGCGGAGGCGGATCAATATTTGGGCATCCCCATCCACAACTGGCATCGGAGACAAACCTGGCAGGCCTTACTGATGCGCATTCAGCAGCGCACGGCCCATTGGACGCACCAATTCCTCTCTCGGAAAGGAAATTTCGTGCTGGCGAGCGTGGTGCTGGGGGCAATGGCTAGATTTGGGGCTTCAATCGCCGCCCTGCCGGCCGGCGTCGTCTCTAAGATTGACGCGATCCTGCGCCACTTCGTGTGGTCTGGCGGGAAGGGGGGGAAGAAGATGCACCTGGTGGACTGGGCTACCACTGCGCGACCTCGCGAGGCCGGGGGGTTGGCATTCTCCCCTTCGTGGAGGAAGTTGCGTTAGGACGGCAGCGCCTGGTGTGGAGGCTCTCCACCACGCAGGAGGACCCCTCCACCTGGGCACAACTTTTGCGGCGGAAATACCGGCCCTGGAGGGCAATTGGCTCGAACTCTCTTGTTTGGAAGCATCTATGTGCACATCTGGTGGCGATGGGGGGCGCTGACGAACCCCTTCATCCACGATAGTATCTCAGGGCGCGGTTCCCATCGGACCCTCGCTGGCGGCTGCTCTGGCGGGGGTCAATACCGGAGAAGATCAAGGTGTTTGGGTGGCTGATTCTTCAAAAGGCCCTTCCCGTCCGGGTGTTCCTGCAGGACAGAGGCCTGGGGATTAATCCTCATTGCCCCCTGTGCAATCATACTGCTGAGACACTGAAGCATTTTATGCAGGAATGTCCCGTCACCCGTCAATTTTGGCACACATGTGGATTGCACCCCATCACGATCTCTGGTAACTCGCCGACCCTCACCGCACTTTGGATTCTGTGGAAAGCTCGAAATGCTTCCGTCTTCAAAGATGTGGCATGCTCCCCCCCCCGGCTACGTTATGCGCCAGGTTCAGGAAACTTTGGAAGGAGATTCTGATCGCAAAGGACGGGAGCACCTATACGGACTGGCCCAGAAGGGTGGTGGAACCTGCGAGGGGCGCTCACCCACCTGCGACTGCGAGGCCCAGTAGAAGACAGACCCACATCCCGGATGGGTCGGCAGCGGGTGCCACGGGACAGGCAAGTGGCATTTCTACTGCCTCGGGGGCTGACACGATGCAAAATACCCGATGCCCGGACGCTGATCAGGATCAGCATCGTCCAAGGCCGCCTCAGGTGAAAGACCCACCAGCCACCACGTCCAGCAACTCGAAGAATCCGACATCAATCCCTCGTCCTCACCCATCACATCCCTGGTTTGAGGGCATCCTTCAGAATTGCAGGTCAGGAATCGCCTAGCTGATTGCAGAGAATCGGCGTCGCCTAGCTGCGGGGAGGGCAGAGCATGGACAGGTTGGCCTGCAGCAGCCCGACGGGTAGTTGTTTCTGCCGGCTCCTGCTGGTACTGCGGGGACGACTTTCGGACGTGGGGACCCGACGTTGAGCGCGGGGGGGTCTTTCTGTTTTTGCTTTTGGCCGGCGTGAAATTGTAACGTTTGCCAGCGGGGTTTATGGTGCACGGGTGCCTGCCTGCGTGCGGGGATGCCTGCGGCGGGGGAGGGTTTGGCCCTTCGGGTGGGTCTTTGCCGTCTTCCGGCGGTTTGTGTCTTGGTTGGTGTGGGGCCAACGGTTTCTGGTCTGCGCTACCTGCGTGTGTAGCTCAAGTTTTTTTGGAATATATTCTCTCGACCTTTTCCGAAAAAAAAAAATCATTTCACTTTCAATTTACTTTTTTGAAATTTTGTAATTTCAAATTTCTTTTTTTAAAAATAAAAAATAAAAATAAATATATAGGATTCAAATGTTTTTTCCATTTTCTTTAATTTTCACAATTTATTATCATTTTACATTTCCTGTTATTTTTCAGTTTATGAATGACTCTTCTTACAGAACATCTCAACAAAGAACTTCTACTCCTACCCCTAGTTAACCAACTACTCGTCAATTTACTTTAAGAAAACAATGAGCTTCACTTTTTCCAAATTCAATTCCTAAGAAACCTTGGACTAAGATGGCAGCCCATCAACCCCCGGCTGCCTTAGTAAGAAACCCTTTTAATTTTCATAACTACCATGACATACCAAAATCTCTTCAGAACATAAATCTGTTCTTTGATCCTACAACCCCTACGAATGATGCCCACCAACACAAACAATGTTTTGAAACCTTATTAGGGATCCTCAACATTGTACATAATTATTGGGCATGCAGAGTGTTCGTAATAACATTTAGGACCAAAGCAATCCAATGGTTCTTAATATTTCTAGATGCCTCTATTAACACATGGAAAGAATTCAAAAATAAGTTTTTGAATCAATTTGACAAATTTACTAGCTCTGCTATCACATCAAGCAACTTTACCAGCCTAAGAAAGCTGCCTAGGAAAAATGTTAGGGATTATAACCTTAGATTCCTTCATCAACTTGTCTATGTGCCAAATGAGATGCAACCACAACCAGATGGTATCCTCAACTTCTATCTCACTTCTATTGATCCATTCTTCGCTTATGCTATCAAATATAATCCCAACATAATGGAAATACAAGGTGCAATGTCAAAAGCTATGGAATTAGAGAAAATAACTCTTATGAACAGCATCCAAACCCAATTTCGGATGATGAGTTTTAGTAACCCTATGCAATCAAACCCACTCCTACCAACTTTTTAAATGTTTAATGTTATGCCTCAAGCTGTTTCTCTCTTTTAATCAACTCAACCTTTAAGTAATTAATCACAAGGCCCCATGTCCTCTTCATTCTTACCATCCAACACTGGTTTGAATGATGAGCAATCAAAATCCTTAATCCAATCCATTATAAACCTAAATGGGACATCAAATTCTATTAAACCACCAACCCAAACTCAAAATTAGATGACCCAAATACTAACTTCACTACAAAGACTATCGAATGAAGTGGTTGAGCTAAAGAGGAATAATAACAAAGGCCCTATACAACTAGAAAAACCAAGTGCATCAATCAACGATGATTATTGTCATCTTCATAATACGAGGCAATATTCTGAAAAGACTTGTCCTCAATTCACGGCATTATATTGTGACAATATCCAAGGGAAAAAAATGAAAAAACCCTATCATGGTCCTTAATGTACCTCATAAGATAGAAAATGAAGAGGTTTCCTCATTAGAACAAGTTATGGTAGGCAACCCTAACCCACACAACACTCACTACAGCAAAATTAGTGACATTATGAATGCTACACAACAACAAACTAGGAACAATTTCTATACACCTACAAAGAGAAGAGTTCTTAGTCAAAATAATGCAAACAACCAATCTGGGTCATCCCAAGTAATTGCCCCACAACAACCAAGCCTCCCTTCTATACTTATAAGAGTTCCATCTCAACAAGAAGCCAAATATGAACATAAGAATTATCATTTGGTTAAGGACTTAAAAAGAGTTAAAGCCAACATTCCGATGTATGGCCTCCTACACTTTAACAAAATGAAAGAAGTGATTTGGGATATGGTTCATATACCCATAGCCCAAAGAGAAAAATCCCCAATTCCTGAAAAGCAAGTTCACTTTGCAGAAACTCCTAACACATTATCAGTACAAAACGTAAATAATTCCATGTCTAGCAAAAAGAACCATCCCCCTTTCCTAACCACTTTCATTATTTTAGGAAAGAATGTCCATAACTATTTAATGGATTCTAGTGCAACTGTTAGTGTTATGTCTCTTGACGTTTGTAATGCTTTAGGAGCACAAATGATACCACAAACTAGAAGTGTGATTCAACTCAATGGATCTAACGTACCTGTGGTAGGGTTATTAAAAGGAGAAAAGGTACAACTTAAACAATACCCTACATTTACATGTTATACGAATATCCTAGTAGTTTTCATGAAACCCACATATGGTGTGCTCTTATCTAGAACTTTTGGAGCTAAGTTTGGGGGCTTCTTTAGGTCAGATTTCTCGAAATTACTGATCCCTATCAAACGAAAATATAAATACATGACTATACCCCAAGAACCCTTCTACAAACAAGTAGTAACAACCTTGGATCAACAAAATAAATCTTTGAAAGATCAAAATTCTAATCTTTATGTTGGGGTTATTGAGGTCGAGTGTAGTGAACATATTGAAAATGACTATGTGAGTGGAACTACAAAAAATCCTATCTCTTATGCAAATTCCATTCAATCCTATCAAAGTTCTAGAGAAGGTGAAGAAAATTATGGAGATACCTTGCCTTATCAACAACATGATGGATTTTGTCTAAGTGATCCACCACCTTTAGGGGAAGACAAAGATATAAATAAGACCTTACCTCTTAAAACATTTGAAGGTGTGCTAAATTTTAA
>MNCI01005444.1:9799-29402 GCA_015680685.1 Gnetum montanum | reverse complement strand
TAGCAATCCTCACCCTAACCTCTGTTTCCCCTTTTTAAATTTAAGTTTTCAAAAAACAAAAAAAAACCAAAAAAAAACCCAAAGAAAAATTTGAAAGTTGTGACTTACTATGATCTAACATGAGTTTTAACTCATCCTCCTCATTAAGCTTTGTATAAATCACTTGCTCAAAATAGTCTGCATACTTTTACTGTTACCTTGTGAGAATATTGAGAATGAGAGAGCATATATCTACATATATATCTATAGATCTTAGTTAAAATAACAATAAATTATATATTTAGAGTTTAATGGTTGTTTGGATGGTCTATGTCAGTGTCTTTTTCGATTATTTGGTTATTTTGATCATGTTTAGAACATTATAGTTTACTTTCAAGTTTGCATTTCTTATTTCATGTTATTTTTGTTTTCCCATCTGTTGCATTTTAATTCAAAATTTTATGATCCTTGCACTGGCATGGAATTTGTAATTTGGGGGCTAAGTGTTGAGGCCAACCTCACCCATGCTTGGCATAGGGCCTCGACCAACAAGTATTTAACAAAGCTGAAATTGAGTAACCCAGGAATGTTTATTTTAGGTCAGACAGGAGTTTGGAAATTGAAGTACATGAAAACTTACCAAAGTTCTTTTGACTTGAATTGTAACATGGCCTCTTATTGCTGTGTTTGCGTAGGCCCCCCATTGTTGGTCAGAATTTTGGAAAGCCCAAAATCTGTAACTTTTGCATTCATGAACAGGTCTAGCAGAATGTTGCTAGACTTAACGTCTCTGTGTATGATTGGTCGATCAGCATGTTCATGCAAATACAAAAGTCCTGTGGCTGCCCCCAATGCTATTCGAAGTCTCCTTCGCCAGTCTAGACGAATTCCCGTCTTTCCTATAACAAGATGCCAAGCGTGTGCATTTTTGGACCCTTCTAAGCAACAACAAATAATTGGTAAGCTTTGTGGTGAGATTGACAGAGACAAGGCGCTCAAAAAAAAACACACACAAACATCCTTGCCTTTACTGGAGCGACTACAATGCAATGCCATTTTCCTCCATCAACCTGAAGACTCCCAGCCCAGGAACTCAAGGTTTCAAACTTTGCTGCTGTCCACAATAATGCGTCTTTGTGTCTCCAGTTCTAGTGGGAAATTCATTGTTATGTATCTCTGCCTTATTATAATTTCTGATTCTCTTTCCTTTAGATAGCACCTTGGTTTCCTAATTGAAGGCAAATCTGCCGGATCAACTGTGTCTATCACCCATTCTAACAAACCCATGATTTCACTTCCATGTGCTATCCTTTGCTTATTAGTCCAATGGGTATTATAGTCTGTTTGATTTCCACATTATTTGCGACCGATTTCTTCAAAATCCAGGACGTCAAAGAAATTGAGCCTTCTTTGAAGAGACAGCTGATAATTTCTACTGTGTTTTCTGCGTGGGTACTGGCTGCGTTTTCAAGAGGCCTTGTCTGGACCTGTTCATTTCTTCATTAATTTCTTTTTGCTGTGGCAATTGCATGTGAAATATTTCTGGTAATATATCGGCACAACCACTCATTCTTCTTTCCGCCCTGACCTGATACTGCGCCAAAATTTTCAGGCTCCATTGGCGGTTGTTATATGCGTTGTTGACTGTCCAGAACTTGTAATTTAGCCATCCGTATATTATGCATTTGCTATCAACACAAGCTAAACTACTACAGCAGTTTGATTCTGTTGGATTATAACAATCAGACTTGCAGCAGATTAAGGTTTCTGGTCAAAAAATCCAGATCCATAAGTATATGTTTCTTTTCTGTGTGTCTGTCGGTCAAGCTGGGTCAATAGAAAATTAAGAGGTTAACGTAAGGCAATGATAATAATTAGTATGCATGTGTCTGTGTTATTGTTGTATGCATTTCACGTCAATATAGTGCGTTGGGTTTATAGAAAATTAAGAGGTTAACGTAAGGCAATGATAATAATTAGTATGCATGTGTCTGTGTTATTGTTGTATGCATTTCACGTCAATATAGTGCGTTGGGTTTTCATAGTTTAGAGGAGCAATAAGGGATCACATAAGCATGAATCTCTGTTTCTTCATGGCTGTTGATTATATATATACAGTTAAATACTGAAAAATGAAAAAACAAAACGTTTAACGGTCCCTGTTTGCCTTTAGTGGTGCTCTGGCTTTCACTTTTTGGATTTTTTTTTTTGTGCAGGTTTCCAGCAGGATGGGAAGGAGAGGCGACTCGCAGACGTAGCTAGTTGGGTGTTGCAGAACTCCAGAATCAAGGGTGCCAAAGCAGCAGACTTGAAAAGGGATAGAACCTATGTGCATGCCAGAGGGTGCAGACTTGTCCGAAGAGGTGTGCTTTCAAGGAGAACGGGCAGACAGGCTTGTAACAGAAGATATTTGTTTCCCAATCACGTCTATTGAGTTTTCTCGCGTTGTGGTTGACGTGGCAAAGGCAGCTGGTTAGGGTTAGGGTTCTCTCCCGCAGAGCGGCTATAAAGAGGAGGGGAAGAGACAGTTTGCGAAGTCGGGAGCCCATAAAGAGGGGGGGAAGAGAGAGTTTGCGAAGTCGGGAGCCCACCTATTCTCTGACGATAATCAGGGACAGATGTTTCTTGGGCGGTCCTCCTCACATGGCCAGCATAGCAGACGGCGCCTATCAGTTCCCTGCAGCAGAAGGGCGGTCTTCTATGTTTTGCACACAAGCAAACACGGTTTCTTTCTCCTTGACGTTACATGGACAGCAACTCGGGCAAGACCAGCAACTCAGGCAAAACCTCTTTGGAGATGCATGCGCAAGACCAGCAACTCAGGCAAGACCTCTTTGGAGATGCATGCGCAGACCCGATGNAGCCCACCTATTCTCTGACGACAATCAGGGACAGATGTTTCTTGGGTGGTCCTCCTCACATGGCCAGCATAGCAGACGGCGCCATCAGTTCCCTGCAGCAGAAGGGCGGTCTTCTATGTTTTGCACACAAGCAAACACGGTTTCTTTCTCCTTGATGTTACCTTGACAGCAACTCGGGCAAGACCAGCAACTCAGGCAAGACCAGCAACTCAGGCAAGACCTCTTTGGAGACGCATGCGCAGACCCGACTGGAGGTGCGTCAACAGTGACGCAGACACCATGACGGGTGAAAAACTCTGAAAACAGTTCTCTCTTTTTCCTTCTCTTTTGCAGCACAGCACGTAGAGAAGGAACGAGGGACACAGCCTCTAACAGACTGCAGGAAACAAGTGTTCTCTCTTTCTTCCGGCCTACATTGAGGGGCTGCGCTAGGGTGGCCAGCCAGGAAATAGTAGGCAGACGCATAGCAAAAGCTGTTGCACATGAACGGCATGTGGTTGATAAAAACTGCCTTGCAGCGGATGTGGTGGCAGACAACGGATGTGGTCTCTTCTCTCCCAATCAGCAGGAGCAGGAGGAGCAGGGGATCCTGAGTAGAACCCATATAGAACCAGAAAAGCAGTAGAGATACACTTTAATATAATTTATATTATTGTTCTCAAAAATTGCACAAACATTTAATTTTGATTTTTAATTATTTTACTATATTTTTCAAGATATAATAGAACTTTACTAAAATTAAATTTAAGTTTTTAATATTTTACTTTAAAATATTATTATCATTGTTTTGTATGGGAGGTTTCTTAGGCAATAGTCTCCTAAAATGAGTTTTCACAAGTCGCGTGTCCAAAATTTACGCACCAACAATCTCCTAGTAAGTTCTTAAACAAAGTTCTGTATATTAGCTCCTCTGATCTCCCAAAAGCCATTTCATTACCCTGTTTCACTTCTGTTATGTTTTGAAGAGGAAATCCTTTCAAATGTTTCGTTTCCTTCTTCTCAAAGGCCTTCTCTGCATCAATAATATCTTCAACTTCTTCCACTGTTGGAACAAACAGTGCTACATTGAATTTGTCCAAGATCCTCTTCTCAATTAAACCATGAAAAAATAAATTGCATTAGAATTGCCATACCATTGCCAAATCTCAGTTAACTTAAACATTACAGGTAATATCATATTATCCCTTCATGTACAGTCATTTAAAGTTAGGTTTACCAATATTATATTGCATATTTGAATCCATATTTTCTACATTAGTTAGAACCCAGTTCACCTACAATTAGGGAGACATTAACGGTTACCGTTGTTACTCTAGAAGTCCAAAAGGTACCATTTTTTGAAATAGAAATCTAAGGAATACCATTACTAGTCTTAAAACTGTAACTAGATGCATATTTTCAATGAAAAAGATCAGCAATTAATCAAGTATGGAATGAAGTACAATGGACTATGAGCATACTTGTTTTACCATCTCCTTGAGGGCGGCTTCAATATTATGTAAAAAATCTGCAATTACGTCTTGATACCGGCGGCCAGGACCATTTCCTCGGCATGGAAACTTAGATATGATTTCAAATCATTGGAGGACTGCTTCAAATAAGATTGGGCCACATGCTCATTATTATTATTATTATTGAATATATGTATGTGCCCTGCATTCCATGCTCTGTGGAATCCTTGTCCAAAACCTCTTTGGAATCCGCAAATCCATCAGACATGAATATGCATGTATTTATTCAAAATATATCTTTGCTATACTCACAAACCAAGGTAAATAAAGCGATCTCCGTATAAAACTGCTCATAAAGGACCAACAGCGGCGAGATCACTGCCTGGATCATGGCTGCTGTCCAAATTTACCAAAAACAAACACCAGTGTTTGACATATGTTGCTCGTGGATTGTTTCCCACTTTCCCTCCTAAGGCATGCATGCATTCCGCAACTCATTGTTGAAGACCTTTCAAATTACAGATTACTTATTAGCAAACTATTCATGAATCCTGAACCATATACAGCATTACTCAACTATTCATGAATCCTGAACCATATACAGCATTACTCAAAGACCTTGTGATTTTCTGGTCTTAATGTTTTGGCTTGTAGTATAATAACAGTAAGATAGCAAAAGAGAACATATCAAAATAAAGAAAACAAGTAGTCAGTGGAGTATTCACCGCAGAGAGCCAGTGCAAAGCAATGGATGAATGAAAGAAATGGATGGATCTACATGGGACAGCCCATTATGGTGTGACCCAGAAATGGATGGATCTGCGTGGGAACAGCCGATTATGGTGTGACCCAGTAACCGCAGCAGCAAAATAGAAATGGCTAGATTCATGATCATCCCTGTGCTGAGAAGTTTGATTGTGGGTTCTGTGTGGCAGATCTCTGAGAAGTGTGTTGAAGTCATTGCATGGAAGATTGCAGAAGTATAGTTAAAATTCCGAAGGTGAATCTATGGAGCTGCTCAGAAACATTCTTGCCACAGATTGGACGATAAAGTCAGCAGTCATGTAGGTGTTTGAGCCAGTGGCACAGCCTGCGTCGGCAATGCGATATATGGTCGTTGTTGTTGGTGGGGATGATGAAAAGTTATTGGGAACTAAATTTTGAGCGGTCTGCAGCAGCACAGATTGCAGCATGGGTCTGGATGCTATGATCATTGTTTTTTGAAATCACAGCAGCATGTTAAGTCCAATGATAATTATAATTATATTAAATCTTAGAAAACATTTTTCCAGTTTCAAGTAAAATCTAAGACTTGCCATAAGAAAAAAAAAGTTACGTTGTCGCACTCAAGATTTGGAAGCGGCAAATAACACTTCAGGAAACTACGTGAATGAAACCTTCTTACGCATAAAATCATTGTTTTGGAACATTACAAGGTTATATACTTATACAGGATTAAGAATCACTGTGCACTATAGCAGTCCAGAACCTAAGAAATCAACTTTGAAATCAACTTTTTAGGCTGTAGAAAAGCAAGTTTTCCTAAACCCAAAAGCTTTTATGGTTAGTAATGGTAACTATGCAACAAAGTGCTTCAGGTATAAACAAAACGTTCAGTAAACATAGTTGCTACGTTCAGTAAACATAGTTGCTTATATTTCCTGAAGTACACTGCTTGAAACAAAAGTATTTAGTTTAGATCTTTTCAGTGAAACGCCTTAAAAAAAATGTAACTAGAATTAATTAAAGGGCAATCCTGAAGAAGGGAATTGGTGGCATAGCATGATCTATCATGTCTGCCGTTCATGGCCAGAACTGAGTAAACCGGGTTATGCCTAAGTCCCTGACTCTCCTTGATCTCCTGCATTGCCCCAGCCATGATCGTTCGTAATTACTTGCACCGAATAAATATAATGATGATAAAAGGCTCGACTCGATGGACGTTGATTATGCTTGTATTGTATTGGGAACCAGAACACCAATGAGGGCCACTTAAACATCACGACAACCAATTATAATGCCTTATTTTTAATGTATTTATTCAATCTATAATTATTTAAATATTCAAAACCCAAGTATCTAAAAGAGTTCATGATTTACACATTCTAATAACTAAATTTAGTATTATATTGCATATTTCTTGTGCCCCATATCATCATTTTAGTTTTCTCTACATTGAGTTGCAATCTAGAAGATATGCAAACTTTTTCTATAATTTCTAACATATTAGATATACATTTCTCATAAGTGGATATCAAAGTAGCATTATCTATACAAAGAAGTACATTCAGTATTTCTTTTAATCTTCTCCACTTTTAAATTTATTTACTAAAATTGAGAATTCAATCCTTTCAAAGATCCATAAAATATTCATTTCTTCCTTAATTTCATTCTATTCAAAAAAGATGTACATTTTTTATTTTGAATTATGAGTTATTTTTATTTTTTCTTTTTTCTTTTTGAAAATGATGCTCAATTACCTATGCATCATTGGGCACCTTTCTAGGTTTTCAAATTTTTCTAAGACATTCATGGTAAGTGTGTTTGGACATAATCAATTACGATAGACATGAAAATTAAATGATGGATTGCCATACTCTTTATACAATGCCTCTTTAAACTGGATGATAGCTTCTTCATATAACTTTTGAGTCATTGGTGTAAGTTTTCCATAAAGGCCTATTTCATTAAGTAATAATCATAATTTTTTCCAACTCACTAAATCATAAAACTTTGTAAATTCAATAAAATAAATAAATAGTTTTTTATTAGGCTTCTTTACAAGTTTGATGCATGGTCTAAGAATGACAAGATGATCCATAATAGAATAATTCTATCTAAAATTTCAAACCTACTTGACAAATTACTTGTACATTGTTTGTTTATGCCCAATTGCCTATTCTTTTTTCAAGATTAGTACATAAGAGCTTAGCAAAAATACTACTTATGATTATCATATAATAGTAGTTTAGATTATTTTTATTACATTTCAGCAACTCTAGTATCAATTGCATTCAATTTTTCCCAAATTTCTTATAAATATGTGTTCCAATTAATTCATTATATAAACCATTTGAATCTATAGTTTTACCACACTCTAATCTATTAATGTCATCTATAACTTTTTCTAGAAAAAATGCCAAAAGACTTGACAAAAATTATGATAATAAATATTATCTTTGCCCATATAATATTATTATAAAATGCACAAACATCATTAAAATGACAACTCAACTATGTAGAAACTTTAGATTAGAAAAACTTCCAAAAATTCTTAGACTATTTTTTAATCATGTAAGCAAACTCGTTTTTTTTTTCACTCTTGAAAAACATCCTTTTTTAGTTTTAAAAAGATACTTAAATGTTTTAACCAAATGATTTGTTTGTTCTTTTATAGTATTTTTTTTATAGGGACTGTCATTTGGAGTATTAATAAGGTGCTTATTTCTCAAGTTGAAGATCTCGGTTCAAACCTAGGCATGGCCACTTGAAGAGGTTAAGCTTTCNCCACTTGAAGAGGTTAAGCTTTTGCTCATCTTCCAACCCTCCTAGGACCCACTTAGTAGGATGACCACTGTGGCTCCAAGTGGTGATCCGTTTGTTTACATTTTTTACATCTTTTCTAGCTTGGACATATTCACCATGAAACTAATTCTTATGAACTTTATATTTGTTGGCATTATTAATATGTTTAGCTATCTCAAGTAATATTTGCTTCAAGTTTTTACTATAGTGGTATTGATATTTTATTACACCCATGTAGACTGAAATGATCTGTGAAATAAATGAACTTGTTCAAAATACATAAATAGCAATAAATCCTTAATGTAATAGATGTGTCCAATATTCATCAACTTGAATAAGTCTTCTATATAATTTCCTAGAACTAACACTAGTAGCTTGAATAATTCATATAAACACCAACCTTATATTTATCACTTTTTTCTAAAGAAATCTATTCTGCAACATTCCAATAATATATGTTGCTCATCTTTTATAATTTCCAATAGACATAACTAACATATTGTATCTTTATGCAGGTTATTTTTCCATCTTCCTCTTTCAACTCAATGATGGTGTGATCCCATTCTTACTCTACTAATTAGTACTCTCATGGATATTGGAATTTTTGCATGTAGATATTCTATTTCATAATGTTTGCTATCTCTAATATTTTGCTAATAAAATGAATCTATTATTTTTTTTGTATTCGTGCATCATTTTGATATCTTTGTAAAAATTTCTCTCTAAAAAGTTTCCAAGCTTGTTGTAAATTTATTATTTCATCAATATTATCAATGCCCCTTTTGGTAGCCATAATTGTCCTTCATGAAACCACCCCTACTATTGAGATTTTTAAATGATCTTTTTTGAGATCTTCTTGCTATTTTCTATATTAAGTATAATGTTAAAAACTAACACATTACTTCACCTTCCAATAGCAATAAATTAGCTTCTAATAAAAGTATTGCATATGGGACTTGAGTCTTTGCCTTGAATTTATCCAATAAGAATTTTTTCAAAAAAATTTCAAAATTCTTCCATGATTCCTGCAAAAGTTGAGCCCCACGCCACACATTCATAAAGCACTATAGTTTGAACAATTATTTGAAAAAGACATTTTTGAATTGTTCAAGTCTAAATATTATGATTACTACCTTTCTTCTTCATTATAGAAAAAGACTTCAATCTATTTGCAACTTGTTGTGATATATCATGCTTCTACTTATAAGTTTGAGAACATTCTACCTTCAGATATATATAAGTATCTACTATCTTAAGTCTTTTATTACTTAGCCAAAAAGTGTAATCTCTCTCATTATTTCTATAAATTAGTACTTTTAACCAGTTTCTAAATTTTTTATTATTGCTACATCATCTACAAAGATTAAAAGTCATATCCATGGTTGTTCCACTTTAATAACATGGTGTGCAAGTACCTCTTTAATCCACTTTTCTACTCCATCAATAAAAATGCCAAACAAAGTTGGTGAAAGAGGATAGCTTTGCTCTATGAGGATTGTTGAACTTCGAAAGAAAGCGAGAGGGAAAGGATGAATAAGTTCCCCAAAATAAAAAATACTTTCAAATAAAGCACACACCAAAATTAACGTGGTTTCCCAACTTGGGTATTCCACACTTGAAGAGTAGTTCTCAAGCACACCTCTAGACTTTGTTGCTCTTAAATGTGGTTTGAAGGGTACCACATCCCCTATACAAGCTCTAAGCTTTACAATAGAGTGATTCGACACTATGAATCCAATCAACCATGCAAGGTCCTCACAAGCTTAGAATGTGGTTTTTATGATCCCAAAACCCTTGTAACTTAAGCTTTGGTTTGGAGTGTTGTGACACTACACTAGCACTTAATCTTGCATGGTCCTGACAAGCTCAAGAAAGATGCCTTCTCATAAGAAGCACATCAACCTTGCAAGGAAACAATAGAAAACAACAATCACAAGGAAAGAATGCAAATAATTTTGTTGATCCTTGAACTTTAAGGTACAACTCACTTTGACTAATTACAACAAATAAAAAATTGTACAATGACGAACAACAATGATTGCTTGATGAATACAATGAAAATACACAATGCTTGTTCTTTTCTCAATGATAATGAAGCCTTCCTATAGCTAATATGTTTTCAAAATCACCTTGAAATCCATGCAACAACTAGTTAATGGTCACTGAAGACATCTTCTTTGAGACAGAGATGTCTTTCTATAATGGATCTTCATTTTAGAAAGATGTTTTCTTCACGAATGAGACATCCTTTTGCATTAGACCTTCATTCTACAAAGATGTCTTCTTCTCATGAAAGATGTCTTTCTTTGCGAAAAGACATTTATTATTTTCCAAAAACATCTTCTCTTGTGCTGTCTCTAATTTTACCAAGATATCTTCTTTTTCTTGGAGACATCTTCACTTGATGGTAGATTTCTACTGTTTCTACAAGACATCTTTTCTAAAAATAATTCTTTAATGCTCAGGCTTCCTTCTAAGCTTTGAAGTCTTTGTTCCTTTTCCATGTTCTTAAACTTCCACATGCCTTCTTGTCTTAATCCAAGTCCTACAAACACAACCACACAAGCACACAAACATCCTTGTGGTCCATTTTTCTTAACATTTTGACATACCAAAAGGTCAACACTCTACTCGTACATTATTGTAAAACTAACAAGATTATGTAATTTCATCTTTTAGTTTAAAAATTATTTTTCTATATAGGTTTTTGGTTGCATTAAGTAAACTAAAATCAACTTTAAGTTTGATAAGCCTACTCCATAAATTGTTTTCACAATAGAGTCAAATGCTTTAGTAAAATCTACAAAACAAATAAATGTTTTACCTTGTTTCCCCTTGACTTGTTCAATGTAATATCTAAGAGTAACCAAATGATCTTACTAGATCATATTTTGTTTTGAATTCTTATGAAACAACATATAACTTATTTCAATCTACTCATAATCCAAATTTTTTCTTCAAAATGATACCTAACAATTTTACAAACAGGTTACTAATCATGGTTAAGTTATTATTATTTAAATCTAATTTCTCTCCTTGTTTAAAAAGCATAATATCTCTACTAATCATCCACTATCTAGTATAAGCATTTTGAAGTCCATTAAAAATTTTCCAAATCTCTCTATAGACTACCTTTCCTCTATATTTTAATTTATCTACATACAATCTTTCTCAATCTACAACTTTTTAGAAGCTAAATTCTTAATTTCCTCTATTACTTCATCATACATAAGTTGTAAAATAGCTGGGAGCATGTAACTTGTTATGCTATTTTTCTCATCATAAAATAATTTTTCATAGAACCCTTTTATCTTTGCAAACAAAATATCATTGTATGGAGAAACTTTATTTGTAGAAAGTTTCCAAAAATTTCATGGATATTGCTTTATCATTTTCGTTATATTATTTTGATGCTTTGTTACAAATTTATCTTTTTATTTAAAAGTAATTTCATATAGTTCTTTTTCAAATTTTTTATTACAAAACTTTTTAAGAGCTAACGTTTCTTGAAGATATTCTTCATCAAACGACTTCTTCTTACCCATAAAATTCTATTACATAGGAATATTTTTTATAGCCTTTAGTAATATGTCTTGAAACCAATCTTTAGACTTTTTTTATTTTTAACAAATTTTGCACCTCTTACTAGAAAGATATTGTATTTGCAACTATAGTACATGTTCTTATTGTTTAGCATTACTTATAATTAAAATAAATTTCTTTTATGGAAAATTATAGAAAATGGTATGGAAATTCTATTAATTTACCATGAACTTGTGTGACATATTGTCCCCAGATAATCATGGCAAACATCAAATATACAATATATTAGACATTATGTGTATGAATAAAATACACCAAATGACAAATATATGTGTTATTCGACATTATGTATAAACAAAATAATAGAAAAAATGCAAAAGCAGAAATAAAAGGATGCTTTATTGATATGGAAAAGTGTATCCCAATCATGCTCTGAGAGTGTTTCTTTGGGTTTTCTTCCTTTGGCATCTATCCCTTAAAGGCAATCTACCATTGCCACCATGGTTAGGCCTATAACTCAACCAAAAGGGATGGCCAATCCACTTCTTGTCCTACTTCACCTAGCTTCCTATGACTTGCCTATACTAGCTCTGCCACTTCATGTTGAGATGACCTCTAACCTTGGGTATAAATGTCTTAGGTCAAAGCCCCAAAGGTTACCTTAAGAAACACGTCTGTTATTACAACATGTTGTTTCAGGTTTTGTTAAGATAACAATAACACTTGTTACGAAGAGACACCATTTTCATTAGGAAATAACATCATTTGGGAATGGGAATGTGACAATATACCCCCCTTAGGTTTCGTTCATCCTTGAATGAGTCCACGTTCTCTATCTCTTTCCAGCTTGAATGCATCCTTTCATGACTTTGTGCTCTAATAATTTGATTTCTTCTTTGAACTTGAAGTTGTTTCTTGCTTATTTTGTAAACAAAATATATGCGAGAAAAATATATGGAAAATTAAATATTACTTTCTTGATACTTCATTTTCTAAAATAATGACAAAGGTAAATTAAAGATTTATCAAACACCAATCACCACTCTTGACCAAGATCACACAAAGTCCAACTTAGATCCACTTACCTAAGTGAAGGTAGGGAAAATTCTTTATCCCCTATCTTTATTATCATAGATATTTTACTTATCTAATTGAAATATAAATTAAATAATGAATAAAATAATAAGCTTAATCAAATAAAAGTAAGAGTGAGATACTTTTTGATCTTGATCAACCTTATGAACTAATGGGAGTAATTGTGATTCCACCATAAGTGGTATATGATCGGATGGTCTTGTTCAGGATGACAAGGCTTGATCTTGTTTCTTCTCAACTTTTTCTTTAGAAATCAACTCTAGTAACTTGGTAACTTGAAAGAATCAGGCATCATAACAAATATAATCCAAAGTCTTAATTAAGAATGTTGTTAACCCATCTTCATTAATCATAGCAAAGTAATTGGTAAACTATGGTTCTTGATTAGTGTTATTCATCAACATCATCTATTCCTAAATTCTAGAATTTCATTTATCTACTAAAGATTCAAAATAAGTAACATATGCCCTAGCCAATGAAATTGCATACTGAATATATGAAAACATCTTCTTCAGGTCAGGTTCATCTTCCAAATATTTCTTTACAGATCCATATTTGAAGAATAGATAAATGCTACTTCCAAGTTTTGCATTGAAGTCTCCACAAAGAATAAATGGAACTGGATCAGTATAACTTAGTAATAAGTTATTCTTCAAACCTTTTTTTATTTTCTTAATCAAATATGCCACTTGACATAGTCTAACATCTAAACATGTTGGTCTGGCAATCAAATGTGTGTTAACCACGCATACACATCTTCTTGATAGATGAACTTTTAGAATCATTGCTAGGGCTATGTGATTTTTCCAAAATCTTAACTATTCGTTCTTGTCCATCTCTTGAAGTTTTGGAATTTCAAAAATCATATTTTATAAACTCCATTCAAATCTTTGTACCAATTCAAACTTGTCTTCTTTGTAAAAGATCACACAACCATCCATGTTGTGATCTTTGAAATCTGATAATTTGTATGGCTCAAAAGAGGAACTCCCATAAGAACCTTTTTACTTATAAATAGCTATGTATCTCATCTTTTCCAAATATGGTTGTAATTGGTTTAGAAATTTCCATGGAAAAACTTCTTGTAAGCACAAGATATCAGCATCCAAATCTTGTAATTCTACTAAAATGCATGGATATCAATATTCGTGCCAATCTAAGGCCCATGATGGACACAGTAGATATTGTTTCTCACTCACTAGGGATCTTGCAAGCATGTTGTATGTTGCAATTTTCATTCTCATTCTTGGATTCTTTTCTAAATCATTTCTCTTCATGAGTACCATACTCCTTTTCGAAATGAGATTTTGAATCTCCAGTTTTTGCCCTATGTCTTGATTGCAAGATGGATTAATATACCCTTTTCTTCTTCATGGTTGAAGATTATTTTGTTTCTTCAACTAATTATCCAACTAATACATCAACTGATTCATTAACTAATAATCAAATAATATTGATATAGCAAATGATTCTCTAACTAATTTAACTACATTATCGAATTTTATTATTACATTATCTAGTTTTAGTAATATTTAAATAAATAATATAATTTTACTAATATGTAATTATATAATCTAATTCTTGATGCCCTTTCTACCCCCCTTAAGAATACTAACTCTAGCAGTGTAACTAATGACATGCCATAGTGATCTTAAGACTATCTGCAAGGGTTATGTACTAAATCTTAAAGCCCAAAAGGTTTAATTTATGATATCATTGAATTATCAAGTGCCAAGATGATAAATCTAACCTCATCATTAAGTTTAGAAAGGTGAAGAATGTTGGAAATGACTATTCATATGTTGAAGAAGAACATCATATGCTCAAGTTATGTAGAAACTATATTGGGCAAGGAGTAGAAACTAATTTCTGGGGATTCTTGGGATGGATCTAACTTCATCATTGTGTCCAAAAGGTTGAAAACTATAGGAAATGACTATTTTTTTGCTGAAAAAGGCTTTCAAAATCAAAATTTATGGTTTCTCGAGTTTAAGACCATTGGCACGAAAAATGAGACTTCCCGAGAGGTCATCAATTCTAGTTCTACTCCATGACAAGCATGCTTAATTGTGGAATTTTTGTCTTTATTGCTACTAGTGCACCAAATTCTAATTTTGGAAACTATTTTTACATACATATTTTTAAAATTAACTATTTGATGATGGAAATTTGAATTTTCCATGAATTGATGAAATTTTCAATTTTTTCGTTAATTGATAGGCAATTCAAAATTTTTCATCACGCAATGAAGATTTTTCCATTTCATTTCAATGGAAACAATGGCTGTAGTGGTGCACCGATGGTGGCCTACATGGTTGCTAGGCAACTTTAAGAGCAAGTTGATAGCTAGGATGGCAAATAGTGATGTGTGTTGAAGACCTACCCTCGATGGTGGGCAGCCATGGGGAAGGAGCACTTGCATCAATAGTGGCAACAAGGGTGGTGAAAGCAGTGCTAGCAACAAATGCATAGATCAAAGCAATGGGTGGAAGAGTGTAGAGTGGCAGTGCAAAAGGTAGTTGTAAGGCTACGTGACCCTTTCATGGGCATGTGTGACCCTCCTCACAACCTACGTAGCCCATCTCAGGGCTTGCGTGGCCCTCTAATGGTCTTACACAACTTGTCTCAAGACCTACATGGCTCCTTGACTAGACCTATATGAATTTAGCATGTTTGGTGGTGTTTGAAAAGGTAGTTTCTAACGACATTCAGAGAGGCCATTTGTGGTAGCATGAGAGGTGGTTTATGGTGGTGCGAGAGGTAGTTTGTGGTGGTGCGGGAGGTGGTTTATAGTAGTGCATGAGGTGATTTTTGGTAGTGCAAAATGTGGTTCATAGAAACATGGGAGGTGGTTTATGGTGGTGCGAGAGGTGGTTTTTGGTAGCATGGGAGGCAAGTTATGGTAGTGCAAGAGGTGCTTTGTGGCAGCATGGGAAGCAATTTATGGCAACTCAAGAGGTGGTTTATGGCAACCCCAATGGGTAGTAGTGGCATAGTCAATGGTGGTTGCCAAAAACATGATGAGGATTTCTACAAATTGTAGGTGCAGGTTTTTGCAATATGTGGTAGAGTGTGATCTAGGGCACAACAAATGTAGTGCTCTAGGGCAATGGTTGTAGTGGCATGTATGCTTGAGGTCATAAGGTGGAGAGCACAACAACATCCAAAAGGTAGCGATGACATTAGTTTAGGCAACAACAGCATGTCTAGCAATGGTAGGGTGGAGCATTATAGTAGTCAATGTGTTGTGGTAGCCTTGTCTAGCTATTGTGGCCTACAGGGTTAGTGTAGCCATTGTAGGTCTTACGTAGCCTATAGGCCTTGCATGTTCCTCCCTTTCAAAGCTAGCATGAACTACAGAGCCTGTGCAGCTCCTACTAATGCAATCTTCTAGGTTAATGCAACTTGCAAATTTTATTTTATTTAATTTTTTTCCCAATTTTTTATTATTTATTAAATAATTTAAATTTTATTATTTTTATTTTATCTTTTAAAAATAAAAGTAAGTTAAGGCATGAGGTCAAACCCACGACCTCCCAATCATTTTTTAATAAATAATAATCTTTTTTATTTATATTATTATTTTAATTTTATTTAATTAAAAGTATTTTGGGGTGTGGGATTGAACCTGTGGCCTACCACTTAATAAGTATTTTAGAGATTCTTTTGTTCAACTAATAAATTATTATTATTACTATGATTATTATTTTATTCCACTTTGCCTCAAACGTTGACATGGTGGTTAGGCTAATGACAAGGTAGGGATTTGGTATGGGTAAACAGAAATTCCAAGTTGATTTTTGACCCTAAAATTTTTAGAGGTTTTTGGTTAAAATAATAAATTAGTAAATTAATAAATTAATATTATTTTAATGCATGTATAAGAAGAATATTAAACATTAATATCTCTAAAATCGTAAGTCTAATCAAGACAAAATTTGTACCATTGAAATCATATTAACAAGTACTATGTGTTGGACATACTCTTAGGGTTCAAAAATGAATTTAAAATTTTAGGAATTAAAATACCAATAATAGCCTATTTTGTTAAATTAACATTTCTAGGCTGACATATGGTACCTGAAGGTGTTTTAGATTACTTGGATAGTGAATTTTAACAAAACAAGATTAATTCAGGCCATGGTTACCAAATTTCTTGAAAAAAATTTAACAATGACCCTAATCAATTAATAATTATAGTATTAAGATGGGTAAGAGTTACCTAGACCAGTGTATCATTATCTTATGCACATCTCTTGTAATTGATAAATTTTGATGAGGTATGATCAAATATTTGTTAATTAATGATATCCATGAAAGAATTTTGTTGGTGGGATCTATGTATTTTTGTAAAGATCTAATCCATTGTTTATAAAATTAATGGAATAGTATCTTCTAGCTTACATCACAGACATATGGTACATCTAGTGATGATCAATGGCCTTCCATGTGTTGTGGCTTCAAGATTCATTATCAAGTTCATGTTGTAGTTAGCCCATGGTTCTGAATGACCCTTGGGTCGTGGTTTGCTTCAATACCAATTGTGACATCTTGTTCCTAGATGTCATGGAAAACATCAAATATATGATATATTACACATTATGTGTATAAAGAAAATATAGCAAAAGCAAAATGTATGTGTTATTCGACATTATGTATAAAGTAAATAATATGAAAAACTATAGAAAGAGAAATAAAAGGATTCTTTATTGATATGCAAAACTATATTTGGATCATGATCTAAAAATGTTCCTTGGGGTTTTCTTCCTTTGGCATCTATCCCTTAGAGACAATCCAACACTACCGCAATGGTTAGGCCTATAACCCAACCAGAAGGAAAGGCCAGTCCACTTCCTATTTTGCTTCACTTGGCTTCCCATAACTTGCCTGTACTAGCTTTTCTGCTCCATGTCGACATGACCTCTAATCCTAGGTATAAATACCTTAGGTCAAAACCCCAAAGGTTACCTTAAGAGACACATCCATTATTACAACATGCCCTTTTGGGTCTTGTTAAGATTACAATAACACTTGTTATGAAGAGAAACCATTTTCATTAGGTAGCAATATCATTTGGGAAGGGGGATGTGACAATTTGAAAGTCAATGGTTCCTAGTGCATTTTGAGATGTGGTTAGTAGTAAATGAATACATGAACATCTTTCTTTTTCTTCAACATAAATCTTGAACTTGATGGAAATGTTTGAGTTTTAATTAAAATGATGATAAGATCAAGGACTTGTTCCTATTTTAATATGTGCTTTATTGTTTGATTTGTTTTAGTATCCTCTCATGTTCTATCCCCTCTAGTCCTACTTTTACCATAATCTTACATATTTTTCCACCCTTGATTATCCTACCACTCTAAAATATTAATTTACTTAGATCTAGTCCTTGCATTAAAGTCATTGCATATATAAAATTTACCTTTTCATTTAAATTTCACTATGTCTCATCCTAAGTATAGAAAGGGTTATTGTTTTAATAAAGCTCACTTCGCATACTATGTTGCGTCCTATGTTGAAAGTGATAAAAAGAAATGAATATAGAGCATTTTCTCTTAATAACCTTTAACCAAATATATAGGCTATTAATTGGTAACACATTAATCTTATGTTAATATTTAGGCTGATGTATACCCTAAATATTATAATAAATCTTATGTTCATCAATCTTATCCACCTTAATCAACTTTTGAACCTTTTTAAAAATACAAGTTAATCCACATGATGGACTTCCCCATTTATGAGATCTAACACTTACTACCTTTATTCTACTAAAACTAGGAAGATCAAAATTTTTAGAATCTTTCTCTTTCCAAGTGTTAACTCCAAAAATATCAATTTTTTTGAGAAACTCAATATTATATAGTGTATTCAATTTAGTGGCAACACCACCATCTATATTCATAAATCCATAGTGCAACATGTTTAGGCATTTTTTAAAAATCTCCTATCTTTAATTATTACAATATACTTAAAATTTAGAAAGACTATTTTACTTTCTACTCTTGAAGCTTTTAATTTTTTCCATTCTTATGTCTTCTTTACAAGCTCATTTTTGGTGAGATCTTTATTTATCTAATTTTTTTCTTTATTCAAGTTACTATGATAACATGATGTGGTTTATAATCTTTGAATCTTGTGCAATAAGTATCCAAGACCGTGTCAAATAAGATGTATAGGTGCATCATTTTTATTATAATATCATGACAACATTTTACTTTCTAGAAATGCTAGTAAACTAGAGGTTTTTATTTCTTTTTCATGTTTCTTCTTGTTCCTTCACTAAATCACACAAAGCTTCAACACATTGAGGTATTGCTTCAACAATGGTTTCTTTCTTCATAGTTATATCATATCTAGTTTCTTGATTTTAATTTAAAGTTTAAAGTTTTACTATTATTTTTTGCTTTGTAATTTATTCTATTATCATTTGTTGTTATGTCATCATAGGTTCTAGTTGATTATAGATTGTCTCTTACTTTGCAACTATAATGTTCATGGTATGAACAATATTTTCAAAGTTATTATTATGTTAATCCATCACTATAATTTGTTCTCTCATTAGCATCTTTTATTTTTTTTCAATATTTCCTTCTATTCCAACATCCATCTAGACACCATTTCTTGATTCTGAATAATTTTTTCCTACCTATTTGTAAGAGTTTTTTTTCCTTTCAACAAGAATTTTTTGGTTTAGTGAAAATCTCTTACAATTTAGACTTAATAATTGATGCCTTATCTAATCCTTTGCATAGTCTCAAAAAACCCTTTGTACAATCCTAGATCCTCTCTATAGTCTTTAAAAACCCTCTACAAAGCCTTAGATTCTATATTTGTGAGAACTTCAATGATTTTATACTACTAATATTTATCTTTTACCTCTATAAGTAGTTTTTTATGATGAAAAATTTTGGTTAGAAAATAGATTTTTGAGATTTTGACAAATAGGATGATATCAAAATAAAATTAAACTCATATGACATAAAGTAAGTATGAAAATACTCTAAACATAAGATACTAATGTGAAACTGAAAACAAATTATGCAAATTACTAAAAGAAAATCTTTTTTTTATCTTAATTAAAAGTTAAACTATATAACTTTAAAGAAATGGGGTAACTAAAATTCAAAACGTAACTATAAATT
>MNCI01005437.1:13886-24333 GCA_015680685.1 Gnetum montanum | reverse complement strand
ATCAATTGATGGAACTTTCAAATCTTATATAAATTAATGAAAAAACTCAAATTTTTTGTCCATTGACAGATAATTTTCTCATCACTTGCTAGAAGTAGGGGTAATGGCAATGGTTGGGATGGCCCTGGCCTGTGCTTGGTGTTGATGATGTTTGCTCAATGGTGATGACCTATGCTACTCAAGTGACAATTTTTGCTACTAAGGAAATGGTGGTGATGGAGGTGCATTTCATAGGAGGAAGCCATTGCAGCAACAATGGCAACATTTTCATCTTGGTCCACATGAGGGCTAACGCAATTACACGTTGGGGTGGAGGGGGGAGGCAGTGTGGGCTATGCAAGGCTAGCACAACTCCCACATGGACCATGCTACCCTCAAGGGAATCTATGTAGCCCTCAAAGAGGCCTTCATGGCCCCAAAATGGGGTCTACACACCCAGCCCTAAGCTAGCATGGCCTAAGCGTGGCCTACACAACCCATGATTTTTTGGGTTTTTAGCACTAGAAGGCACCAAAATAGGCTCCTATTAGTGGTGTCATTGGTACCGTCGAGCTGTGAGAATGGGCTATTATCAGTGACATTGTTGGTTCTAGCAAGGCACCAAAATGGATCATAATGGATGAAGTGCTATAATGGACCATTATCAGCGGTGGTGGAATAATCTATTAACAATGGCACCATTGATGCCTGTGGGGTGCTGAAATGGGCAATTATGGGTAGCACTATTAATGTCCGTAGGATGTTGGAATGTGCCATTATGGACAGCATCATCAGTATTATCAAAGCACCAAAATGGATCATTATGGATGGTGGCATCAATGTTTGTAGAGCACCAAAATGGACCATTATGGATAGCTCCATTTAACAAAAATAGTCGAGTTGTGGTCGATGGTGGAATGTGACATGAAAAGGTGCATGATAGGTAATGGTAGGAGGCAATAGGTGCACATGATGCATGGTGAAAAGAAGTGGCACTAAGTAGTCATAATGGGTAGAGTAGAGCAGAGGGCTGAACTATGGGCATTAGAGGTAAAGAAGCAATGTAGAGTGATGGCATGGTAGGCAAAGTGATAGGGCTAGAGGAAGGGAGGATTTTTGCAATAGCAAGTAGTAGGCACCAAGAGGGCAGTGCAGTAGTGGTTTAGCCATTAGGGCTTGCAACTACATGGTCAAGATTGAAAGCATGGTAGGCTTGCAACTACTGGCCGATGGCTACCTACAGGTCCTACGATGGTTGGCTAGAAAGAGTGGTTGTGGCCCTCCAAATTTTTTTAAATTATTATTATCTTTTCATCATGGAGTTTAATGGGGGGTGGGGCTAGGGTAAAACCCATGACCTTCCACTTAAATTATTTTTAAATAATAATTTAATATTATTTTAATGCATGCATAATTAGAAAATTTAAACATCCATATCTCTTGAACTGTAAGTTCAATTGAGATGAAATTTATACCATTGGAATCATCTTGACGAATACTATGCATTGGACATAGTTTTAGCATTAAAAATGAAGTTGTATTTTTAAAATTCTAAAAGATCCAAACTAGCTTATTTTACCAAAATGACATTACCAAGTTGATATATGGAAGAGATGATGACTTATAAATGATAATATTACCAAACCTTCCCTTTTTAGTTTGAGTTCTTGATTCCTTTTTGAGAAAATTAAATTTAAAGGAGAGAAGAGCTTTGATGGTCAATTTTTTTTTATGTACAACTCAACATCTTGTAAGATCAAGTGTAGACTTCTTGGGATTTACCAAGATTTTTAATTAATAGCATCCATTTAATAGATTTTTGTAGCACTATAATTTCCATATTTAACTAATCTAAAGTAAGTGAGGTAAGTCAAGGAATAGAATGACAAATCATACCTAACATTTTTCACCTTACTTTCTTCTATTAACATGATTAAGTATGTTGAGGATGAGGTCCTCCATTACAGAGTACCTTCCTTGCTTGCATTTGACCTTTACATTTTTTGACATCAATGTATTTGTTTGAGTCTCCCATTTCATTTGAGGTTACTTCTTCATGCTTGTGTTCTTTAAAATGAGGGGATTGATATTTTCTTCTAGTCATGTATTTTGATCCTCCAATATCAAATGTTATTTTGTGAACTAGGAGAGAAACATGTGTAGTCATTCCTATCTCTCTCTTTTCTTTTCTTTTTTGCCTTTAGGTCTCCAAACTTTTCTACATTTAAGACATTCTTTCTAGAATCCTTTGGATAAGACCATGTAATCAATTCATAACATTGTAACCATAAATAATAATGAGATTGTTTATGCCCATATTTTCTACAATAATAACAAAATTTTTCTCATTTGGCCTACATGTTCAAACCTAGATTTATACCTCCAATTTGGTGAAGTTCTTGTAGATGTCTCATAGTGGGAATAATTTCTTATATTATTTGGATCTTCTCCTTGTCCCAGCATGAATTATAAAGTCTCCTTCTATTTTCTAAATTTATTATTAATGAGCTTCAAATCTTCAAGATCCTTGTTAATTTGCTCATGGCCCTTAGGTTTGAGTTTTCCTTTTCAAGATTTGAGCACTTCATATCAAGTTGAGCTATCTCTAGTACTTTAGTATGCAAGACCTTTTTCATTTTGATGCATAAGCTTTAAAAGGTGTTTACCTCATTACAAAGTAACTCATGCCTTTCTTCCAAAGTAATCTCATCTTATTTAGCTTCATTATTAGAGATCAGATCATTGATGGATTCTTCATTTGCCATGGCTATGCATAAAATATGTGAATCTTTAGGTGTATTGCTAGTTTCTTCTTCTTCATCCTAACTTGTATAGATGTTCCTTGTTCTTCTTTCTTCACCAAACTATTTCTCTTGTAACCTACAAGTACAAGGACTTTTGAAGGTCATATGGCCTCTCCCGCCACATATCTAGCATTCCATAGAAGAGGTATCATGATAAAAAATTTTGGATTACTTACCTTTGCCTTACCTTTTTGCTGATGAATTGAGTGCATCTGTTCAAGATGGATTCAAAGAACCCTTGCATTCTAGCTTTCTAGTATGTGAAGTTAACCAATAAAACATTGGTGGCTTGATGTGAAAATCTCCCTTTATAGTTCACTCCTGAGTTGTTACACAGAATTTGGGAGAATCAGGCTTTCATACCACTTGAAGATTAGGAACTTAGAAGGGGGAATGAATAAGTTCCACCAATTTAAAATTAAAACTACACATAAATCTACATGGTGTCCCAACTTGGATACTTCCATACTCATAAGGTAGAATCTTTACACAACTCTAGACTTTGTTCTTAAAAATGTAGATTCAAGAATACCACAACTTTTACAAAGTTTAAGCACTAAAAGGGATTATTTCACATAGAAACACACCCAACCCTACAAGGTTCCAACAAGATCAAAATGTAATTTCAATGATCCTACAACCTTTACAATAACTTGAGCTCCACACAAGGTGTTTTCTTTCAAGAAACACACCCCAACCTTGCAAGGTCCTAATAAGCTCAAGAGATGCCTTCTCACAAGAAGCACATCAACATTGCAAGGCTTACAAAGGAAGAAAAGAAATATCAAGGAGATAATGTTCTCAAATTAAGAGATTTCTTGATTTGAGGCTTTCAACAATTATAATAATTAACTCATAAAAGATAAAGAATTGAAGAACAAATAACATTCAAAATTAACACCACATTTTTCTATAATGTAACATAGATGAGATATTATAGTTGCAAATTTGGTTGATTTATTCTAAATGTTACTATGGCCACTTGTAATTTTCTTGATGATGTTTTCAAAACCTATAGAATGTATATTTCTATATCCCAATGGGTCTATAAGCATAGTAAAATTTAAGCTTTAAAGTTTCATTAACAAGCATATTATATTTAGCTTCCAAAATTAAAAATCATATTAAAATATATTTGATAACTTTAAATTATCTAAATATATGATAAATTTTAGGGGATGGTAGTTCTCAATTTCTACAAACTCCAAAAAGATTTCATTTTATTAGTATAAGCTTTGTATTTTACAAAAGATTTTAAGATTGTCATAAGATTTCAGACTTATATATCTATATAATTAAGATTCACAAAAATTAAAGACACTTCATTAAATCTTTATTCATTTTTATTAATTCTAGATCTATATCATGTTATGTTTTTTGAAGATCTAATATATAATCGATTTTCTAATTATTTCACATCATAACATCTCCTTGTTATCATTTATTCAATTTTCCATTGATGTAATTTAAAGAGTTCTAATCTAATTCTATTGTTTTAGGGATAGAAGAGCCCAATGCATGTTAATGATTATGTTAATAAGGATGAAAATCAAAATAAATTATTATCTTTCTTCATATAGTGAATTTCTAGGAATTATTTATAAGTCTAAATATGGCAATTGTTTATTTCACTACTATTGTCATAACATTTTCTTTGATAAATGAATGTTTTAAATAGCATGGATTAAAATCTAATTACCTTCTTTACAACCCTTGCAATAAGTATTCTTAAACATAAGATGCATTGAATTATTGTAAAGAATAGAAGTTCTTTGATAATTCCAACTAAACATGAATATTTTGATTTTAAATGCACAACATTGATTTTACATGAAAATGAAAAAAAAAATCTATGTAGAATAAAGAACAATAGCATTTTACAAAATCTAGTATGTTTAAGGAAATTATCATTTTGATACACACAAAAAATCATATATTGTCATGCCTAAAATACATTAAATTCTAAGTGTGACTATATTATGTTTTTCTCATTTAATTTGTCCTTTTATTTGATTATACTACTGATGTAAATACACATTTGCTTGGGTTGGACCCTTACTTCTTCTATTTTGTATTTTTATCATCAGATCTTTTTCATCATCACCTCTATCAAGATCTAAAGCTTGATCTATTTACATTCTTCTTATCATTCTTTGATTGTAAGCTAATATATGTGTTTGAACAAAGCTCCACACATGTATTTTTATATTTAGTTTACTTTACAAAGGGGCTCTGTTTCTTTTGTCTTCTTGTTACTATAGTCTAGCTTAAACTATGTATTTTTGTTAATGCTAAATAAATAGCTTGTTTGCATTACCAGACCAATGATTCTTGATATATAAATTATGTATGGTTACATATCTATTTTTTGTAATCAAGATATCAATGAGACTATTTGATTTTATTAGTAACAATTCTCTCTTTGTAGTCGAATTGTCATATGTAACAATAATTATGCTATAATACTTATGTATACAAGTTATTTAAGTAACCATATTACAATAAGTCTTTCCAATAAAATTTAGGATAAAGTTTTAATCATAAAAGAGAAAACAAATTCCACATAGAGTATACCATTAACATACATTCTAATGTTGGAATAAAAAAATCATGTCTCCCAATATTAAGCACATTCAAAGAAATAGAAAAGAAAACATAAAGTAATTATAAATTTCATGTTTCTTTTTATTTATGATACCTATTAAGAGGTTATTCATATATTTATCTTAGAAAAAATAAAATATTATGGTGTTACAATAGGAAGTCTATAAGATTGGTGGTACATATTTATTTTTAAATGTTTTGAAATGTATTTAAAGAAACTCGCTATAAAAAAGAACATGAATTGCATAAAATAATGAAATTGAAGCTCTATTATGTCTAAACTCCCATAGGATCTATTGGACATGTATTGCACTTACATGAAAAATAAAGATGAAATCTATAAATTGGCCAAGGACTAATGGATGCAATCAAGACAAATCATACAAGTTTTTTTACTGTAACATTGCAATGCTATCTCAAATGGATAGTCATAACACAAGAAAGAAACACATGTAACTTATATTTAAGGACTCTAAACTTACATAACTAAAAAATGTGCTCTTCTCAGGAAAGTTAAATCGATCTTCCACCTTCAAAAATAAGATGATGAGAACTTGATCAAAGCTTTCTCATAGCATTCCAATACTGGATTGGAATAGTAGCTAAGGGATAGTGAGCTTGTGCATGTAGTTTAATAAATCCCCTAATGTGATGTAAATAAAAATATCTCTTACCTTCTACATTAGACCACATCTATGTTAAAATCTTTTAAATCATCAAGAATTGCTTTAGAGAATTTGTCTTTCCTTGAGATATGTAAATTATGAAAGTATGTAATGAATTGGCATAGGACTTTCGTTTTTAAAGGTAAATAATCACATTAACATAATGAAAGGCCACGTGGTCAGCATGAAACAGCCGGCACCCAAAGAGGGGGCTCAACGGTAGGGGAAGGGTGCTGCCCTGAAGGGAGCAACCTCCAAGGTTGCCACTCGTAGGGGACCACTCTCGGGGGAACAAATGGAGCCAATAGTGCTGGGTTCGCTCCCGGTAGAGCCTTCGGGAATGGGGCAGGGTACCGCGGCCAACGCGGTGAGTAGGTCATATATCTCAGCGCTGGTCGGATCTGGTGCTCAGCACTTAGGGGGAAAAAAGCAGACGCCCTCTCTGGCAGGGGCAGAGCCGTGGCATGGCCCACATGGAACACCCTGCACCCCCAGGTTGGGGGGTAGACATGTTCCAAGGGTGTCTATCCCCGCCCCCGGTCACGGACTGGATTAACGCCAGTCGGGGGTCGGCGTGGCCCAGCTCCCCTCCCAAAAAGATGTTGAGCCAATGCACACCAGGAATGCTAGTATCCCTTCCTGCGGCAAAGATCGGAAGACCAGACAGCCTCACCTACTGGCAAAAGGCCACGTAGCTTTTCGTGGATTTGGGAGTGCAGCCCACGCTCCAAGAGGTGTATTAACACTCCCTGTCTCCATGAAGGTCATTTCCTGGAACTGCAGAGGCCAGGGTACCCCTTACAAGCGACATACCCTGCATTGTTTGGTACGTGACGAGAAATATGACATTGTTTGCCTGCAAGAAACGAAATTGCAACAGACGGAGATAGAGACTCAGACTCTCCGGTCGTCGGGGTGGCACAGCCACCTGGCACCCAGCAGGGGACGCGCGGGTGGCCTCGTGATCCTGACCAAGGCCGACTCGTACGTCCTGGATACGTCTGACTGGAGCATCATGGTGCATCTACCCAGATAGGACGTGTGGCTTACCAATGTGTACGGTGCCCAAGGATGGCAAGCACGTTTCCAAGAGCTCTCTCGGGTCGCGGCGCTTGTTCCCCAGAAGGCCTGCTGACTATTGATTGGGGATTTCAACCAGAGGCTCTTCGCCTGGGAAAAGACTGGGGATACTTTGGTAGAGCCCCCTAGGGAAACCAAGATGCACGCCCTATTGCAGCAGTATAATCTGACCGACATGGAAATCGTCGGCTGCGCTTACACCTAGAGCAATCGCAGGCAAGGCGCCACGAGGGTTCAATCCCGAATTGACTGCGTTTGGGCCAGCGAAAAATTGCTGACAAAATGGGATTTTCATGTGCACGGTGGTGCCCGCATGGCCTCCGATCACCAGCCCATCTTCTGCCAAATGGAGCGGGGAGAGTTCCAGAAATAGCGTATCTTCCGCTTCGAGCGCACCTAGATCCGGACGCCGTGGCTTGGGAAAATGGTGTAGGACATCTGGCAGAATTACAGCGCCTCGGGGGACCCACGTGAATTCCTAAAAAATGGGCTGAGAACGCTGAAACAACAATTAAAAAATTTGAGCTCAACAAAAAAATATCGGTTCCGTATGTGTCGCAGACAGTTGCAGGCCAAACTGCAAACTATTCAATCGCTGCAGGAACAGCAGGGGAGCAGTGTTGACTTTACTTGGGAGGAGCTCGCCCTGCAGGCCGACCTACAACTCCTGCACCACAAGGAGGAGGAGTACTGGCGGCAGCGGGCCTGTGTGCGGTGGCTGCGGGCAGGAGATCGACAAACAAAATTTTTCTTCTCAGTCGTGAAGGCTCATCGCGGCTCCCGGAACAGACTGATTCAACGCCTCCTGCAGCGTAAGTCACCACCGCGCGCTGGTAGCCTCCTGTAGTACTGGCGGCAAGTGTGGGACCGGCAACCAACAGACCCAGTTTTGGTACCTGTGGGCAAAGTTTTAAACCAGGTCAATAATTTTCGGCTCCTAAAACCATTCACGCGCCAGGAACTGCACGAGGCGCTACAGAAAATGCCTGCCAACAAGGCGCATAGGCCAAACGTCTAGCCCATTGAATTTTTTACATATTTCGAGGAGGTACTCGGGCAGAATCTACTGGACACATTTAATAACATGCTGGCATGGAGACAAGTTCAAAATGAAATTAATTGCTCGTGTGTGGTGTTACTCCCGAAGACGGAGAATCCCACATCCCCTGGCCATTTCCGCCCCATTGGGGTCTGCAACTCTGTGCTGCGGTTATTCTCTCGCCTGCTCGTGGCCAGGCTGCAGCTGCTCATGATGCAGCTCGTGGGGAAGCACTAGGCCGCGTTCGTGAAGGGACGTTACTTGCAGGACCAGGTTCTGCTGCTCCAAGAGATCCAGCACTCCCTTCGGACTGCCAAACTTCTAGGCCTATTCATCAAACTGGACATCACCAAGGCCTACGATTCTGTTAGTTGGGCCGCCTTGAGGTCTATTTTGCTCACCAAATGGTTTGACCCATCCTTCGTCGACCTCTGCCTGCAGATCCAGCAGGGAGGACGGTTCTCGTTAGATATTGATGGGCAATTGTGGGGCTTTCATGGGACCAGCCGCGGGCTGCGCCAAGGAGACCCACTCTCCCCGCTCCTCTTCCTGATGCTGATGGACCTCCTACAAACTTACTGTACGGAGGAAGGGGTCCTAGGGTTAAATGTGCACGGCATTCATTGTCTCTCTGCCCACTTCGCGGATGACACCATGATCTACACCAGGGCCGCGGTTCTGCAGGCCAGGGCGGTTCTGAAGGCGCTAGACCGGCTGCACCGGGAAGTGGGCCTGGCGCCCAACCCCAGGAAATCTGCCTTATTTTTTACCCACACCCATCCCTCGGTGCGTAGCAAAATCGTCCAAATCCTGGGGATTCTCTCGGGGGAGGCGGATGCTAAGTATTTGCGCATTCCCATGCACAACTGGCACAGGTAGCGAACCTGGCAGGCGCTCATCGCAAGGATCCAGAAACGCGCAGCCCACTGGACAAATAATTTCCTGTCTCGCAAGGGGAAGATGGTGCTCGCGTCCTTGGTGTTGGGGGCCATGGCGAGGTTTGCTGCCACGATGGCCTCCCTGCCCCACGGCGTAACCGCCAAGATTGACCAGACTCTCCGAAATTTTGTTTCGTCTGGCGGAAAGGGGAAAAAAAAGATGCATCTTCTGGCTTGGTCTAAAATCGAGCGACCCCTGTACGCGCGGGGGGGCGGGGGTGGGGGGGTTGGTCTCCTCCCCTTCTCCCTGGAGGTGGCCCTGGGGCGTCATAGGCTCCTCCAGCGCCTGGTCATTGACAGCGAGGACCCCTCCCTCTGGGTGCAAATACTGAGGAAAAAATACAACCCTTGGACGGCGGCCAACTCCGACACCCACATGTGGAGGCAGCTCTGCGCTTAGGCTAGAGCGATGGATAGCGTGGAGGAGATTCACCTGCACCCCCGTTAGCTCCTATAGAAATTGTTCCCTGCTGATCCGCGATGGAAGAGACTGTGGAAGGGCATCCTCCTGGAAAAAATCAAAGCCTTTGGGTGGTTGATCCTCCACTAGGCCCTCCCTGTCCACGCTGCTCTGCAGGCCCGAGGCATGGCAATTAATACTCTGTGCCCGATGTGCAATCAACATGCTGAAACGTAGCAGCACTTTGTTCTTGAGTGTCAGGTAACCAAGCAGTTATGGAGAACGGTGGGGCTCCGCTCTCTGGAGCTCTCCGGAAACTCGGCCACCCTAGCGGCGCTTTGGGTCCTGTGGAGGGTCAGGAATGACTGCATTTTCCAAGGTACTGCACTCCCACCCGTGAGCATCCTTGCAAGAAAAATTCGGAAGCTTTGGAACGAAATTGCCTCCACACTGGCTCCTCCAACCACCTCAGAATGTACACAACGGGGGTATGGGGGGATCACCTTGCACGGCGGGAGCACCCCCCACGGTGTCGCCCCGGAGTGGATGAGCCCTGGTTAGATCCACGAGGAGGAGAGGCAGGAATGTACTATCGGCATCTCTGACTTTATCGGGGAACAAATCCCGAACCTCCAAATGCAAGTTTCGGGTGAGAGAGCCCCCAACAATCGCAGGACCGGCATAGCCCAAATCATTGACGAATATCGACGTTGCAAGGCGGAAGGGTCGGGACAGCCCAGTAAGCACAACAAATAAGGCCCGTCCGCGTCTCCCGACCGACCGCCGACGCGGGTTGACTGGGCACCCTGGGTGGGGTTTTCTTGGACGCGGTTTGGTCGCTGTTTCTTGAGGGGCAGGTCGCCTTTGGTGGCCGTGTGTCCTTGATGGTGCTTTCCTCACCTGGTGTGGGGCCAGCGGCCCTGGCCCGCGCTGTACCT
>MNCI01005437.1:0-10893 GCA_015680685.1 Gnetum montanum | reverse complement strand
GTGATGATTCCTTAGATCACTAAAGCATCTACTTATATAGTAGGCATAACGTCATGTTTAGGTAAAAACCAAATTATGGAGTTACAACAATAATGCATGAGTCTAGTGGTAGGATTTTTTATTTTAACTCTCCAAGGGTTTGATTCTATTATGTAATGCCATGTTATAAATTTCTAATTAGATAATATATCTTGGGTTCTACATATTTTAGAAATATTATAGGGTTGTAACACCCTTTATAATGTTACGATCTATAAGTAATTATTGCCAAATTAAGTATTTATTGACAATACATATTTAACTTTGTTCTTTTAAATCAAGAATACTATAAATAATTTACTATGGCAATTGGGAATTTGAGGAAGTAAAATTTCCAATGGAAGGTCTTCTGGTAGGACATGCTTATCACAAAATAATTTGGGAATTTTTTTTGAAGTAATCATCCTATTGCACCAAGGTCTAGGGGTGCATGTAAAGGATTGGTTCAATTGGGGACATTAGAGAATTTCGTCAACCCTTCATGATGATAATAGACATAGCCAATTCAACAAAATTTTTAACATCCTTAAAAGACATAGTCCCCTTAATTTAGTCCATAAAGATACCTTGCATTTCACTTCGATAAACTACAAACAGTATATCTCATATCTTCATTACTAATCCTTTGCCAATGTAAGGGATGGGACCATATTTGGAGGTTGCATTATCAACTAAAGATGAGGTTTTCTTTCTTGACTGTTGGCCTATCATGCAATGCTCACTCAAGAAAAACTCTAGCGATTGGTTTTTTGCCATGGACTCCCTATGTATCCTTTACTACAAGGAGATTGAAACTGAAACATACCTTTTCAAGGAATGTTTGTTTATAAAGGTTATAGGTCAATTTGTGCACATGTGGACTAGGATCATGTGGGATTAGTGTTGGGAAATGATTATAGAAGGTCCCACGATTCAAATTTACTTGCATGAGATTTCATTCTTAGGTGGAGGTATAGTTTGTGAAATTTGCAATTAATCATGAGATATGCAATAAATCATATGAAAAAATTGAAGCTGATTTAAAATCAAATGTCATATCATGTGCAAGTGGTGCGGATGTCATAACCCATTCATACCAATCCATAAGGCTAACCCTACATGGTTCCGTATAACTTCAATCAATAATCATTTCTCACAGCCCTCTAGTACGGGGGCGGTTGAACATCACTATGCTATTTAACTGATTGATATTGAAATTGTTATAGATTTTCCTTGATGTTATGACCAAACCCTACTTCACAAAGAGAAACTATATTTTCCCTTTTATTTTACTAAATTCTCCATATATTCAAATTGCCCGTGCACTTATATTTTATTAACCTACATAATAAAGTAATAAAGTAATAAACAATCCCTATGGTTTAACTTACCAAAAGATCAGAGTGAAATCCTCAGAGAATATCTGAAAGTCGGAATAAATATAGGACCTAGTTGCAAAAAACTTAAGGGACTGCCAATGTTTCGTGTTTTGGTCTTTGCAAAGGAAACCCTGTTTCAAAAGGCTATTGCTTTGGGTATTTACTCTTGCTGGCATACTAATATTTTTTTCCAAGAAAACTCAAAGGTTTTCTAATAATTATTAAATGAAATACATTTAAATTAAGGAGATTTCGCTGTAAACAGTAACTTCTTTCATAATATATGAGTTATATTGGTATTTACTTTCCATGTATACTTCCGTTTCATTTTTGACAAGGAAATATTCAAATTCTTTTTGCATTCTTTATGTTGTTTCTTTTTTCGCAACCTTTTTCTTGGCCATCACGTTCATCAGGTTGTGTGTCTGATAATTATACGGCTTACTAATAAAGACCTGTGATTCCTAAGTCATTTTTATACAATGCTTTCATTTTTCAACCTTCAGCCACTACGCGCACATGTTCTGTCACAGTCGACAAAGTTAACATGAAGAAAACAAAACACACCCAAACAGTCTTTTGACTGCCTTGCAAGGATGGACCCTTTTACAGTTTACACTGGTTTCAGAAATCTATAAACATAGCACACATGGCTAATGAAAATTCATTGCCTTGCAGTGTTTTCTCTTCATGGTCGGTATGGCCGATCCAAAGCTGAATCACAGACCTTGTGATGGTGATAACAATCCCAATGATGATGATGAATCGTGGGTTCAGTTTTTGTGTGATGATGGTTTATGGGCTTCATTTCTATCCGTTAATGATTTCTTAACTTCGGTTTTGTATGACGAAGATAAGGAGGAGCATCATGCACGGGTCAAGCAGAAGGAGCAGCATAATCCACTGCTGCAAAGCCTTTCCCAGAACAATTTCCCTTTGCAATGTCATGAACAATGTGTTTCTGATTATTTCTTGGTTCCTGTGGCTACACTTACACAAAGATCTTCACCTGTGCAGCTTCACTAATTTCCATATCTCTTACGTACCATTGCATATTGTTTTTTAAGATGCTTAGCTGCTGAGTTAGATCCTAGAAATCAGTCATTCTACTGGTTAAACCCTAAATTTAGGCTTAATTAAAAATGGGTTAAACCTTATTTTTGTCTCAGCTAAAAATGGCCACTCCAGTCTTTTCCTAAGTTAAACTTTTAAGGATGGTTTATTTTACTGGATAAACCCTATATTTATTCTCACTTTCAGATATTCTGAGGATCACTCTGATTTTTTGTTATGTTAAACCATAGGGATTGTTTATTACCTTATTATGTAGGTTAAACCCTTCTTCGATTTGATTTGGTTTTGTGGCAACGGTCCTCTTCATCTTTTTTTTTAAATTAAACCTTAGATATTGCCTATTCTTCTGGGTCAAACCCTTCATAGATTTCGTCAAACCTTTCACAGATTTTATCTCAGTTAAGAGATTTATGGAAATGGTCACTACATCTTTTCACTGGTTGAATCTAGATTTGGCCTCATTCATATCTGAGCATGCTCACTCTGATCTGCAGAGAACAGCCGCACAAAAGAATGAAGGTGAAAAGCCCAGCATCACAGGTTGTGGCATTTAAAACTCGATCCAAAACGACTCAACTGGACGATGGTTTTCGATGGCAAAAGTACGGTGCAAAGACCCTCAAACGCTGTATTCATCCAAGGTGGTTTTTCCTTCATCCTGAATATGATCTTCAGATTTTCTTGTGTACTAGTCACCTATGAAAAGTTAGAATTTTTAGAATTGAATCTTTTGACTGAACAGAAACTATTACAACTGCGCTGAAGACAACTGTGATGTAAAGAAGACAGTGGAGAAAGATCCAGAAGATGAAGGTATAGTGATAACCACTTATACAGGAACCCACCCACACCCATTTGAGCCCTTGGGCTGTTAAATCCATTACCAAAGAACTCGCATTGGCCACTCTTGCACCACAAGAGCCTATCATTGTCATTGTTAAAACCACCAGACATTTTTAACTCTAATGCACTTTACTGATTATGCTCTCAAACCAACTTAATGTGCCTAGCTTTAGATGACAAGTAACTAAGGTGAGCCTTGAATTTGTAAATTTTACTTTTCTTAGGTAAAAAACCTGTTTAATTTTGCAGAAGTAAATCTCATATATGTATGTATGATACTTTTAAAGAAATAGGTTTCTAAGTTTTCTTGAAGAGTAGTAATTAAATTTTATTAAAAAGGGATTAAGGCAATGTCTAAGATTAATTATAAGAGAAAACTTCATTTAGAAAATCAAGGATTAACTTTGAACTTAACAAGAAAACCACATAACATAGTTATGATTTACTACATTCTTCACCAAAATTCTAACCATATTATTCAAATCCATTATTTTATTATTTTGTAAGAGTAGAAGTGCAGAGAATATTATTAATTTTGTTAGTAAGAATGAAAGCCAAAATGAATCCTTATCTTACTTCATATCATGAATTTCTGGGAATTATTTATAAATCTAAATAGGGAACTTGGTTATGCATTACTATTATCATAACATTCATTTTGATAGTTGCAAGTTCAAAGTAAAATGGAGTGAAATTTAATTATATCTTTTGGACCTTGTACCAAGTGGGCTTACATGTAACATGCATCAAATTCTTGTTGAGAATGGAAAGAGTTCTAAGTACGAATATCTTTATGAGTATTTTAATCTTAGTGGAACAACATTGATCTACATATAAATAGCAAAATTTGTTCTTGTAGAATAAAGAATAATAGCATTATCAAAAATCTAGTATGTTTAATGACATTGTCATTATCATTCATATGAAACATTTATATATTTTCATGTCTAAATACATTAGCTTACAAGTGCCAATAGATTAGCTTTTTTTATTTAATTTATCCTTTTAATTGATTTCAAAGTTTTAGAGAAACTTGAAGAAATTCTCTAATTGGGTCTTGCATTTGCTAATATGTTCTGGAATATTTGTTTGCTTCTCCTCTTTTCCTAAATATCTTTTTTTTGTATTAATGCATTTCATTAGTACTATATCAATGGTTTTAAATCCCTCTCTCCCTCACTCTTTAATTACTTTCATTTAATTTGAAGAAAAAGGGTTTCACTCACTCTGTGGTGTAAGATTTTGAGTCTTGTGTATAAACACTTTGGTTTTCAATTAATGTTATTTTTTGACTTTTTTTATTATAACTCTAAATAAATTTGATATGGCTTTTATTAGTCGCAAAATACACTTTAGAGTTTATTGATTCAACTTTACTTTGTTGACTATAAAAAAAAGTAGTGACATACCTTTAAAAAATAGGTAAGTTTAATAATGAGGTGTTAGCCTAGTGGTAGGAGTCATGACTTGGAAGTTTCAAGTTATGGTAGGCAAAGTTGTCATAAAGTTCTAATTTAATTATATGTCTTGGGGTAAATATAATTTAAAAAGAATTTTAGGTCTAACCTACCTAAAACAAGATCAAGGTCTAACTTGAATATAAATAAGAAAATTGCATGACATGGCCATGATTTACTACATTTAGCCAAAATTTAAAAGTGTATTATTTATATTTGTAGGTTTATGTCCTAGATTCCTAAATTGTTTTAAATGCTTTTAGAATAAATACTTGATGAGTGGCAAGGTACCCCTACACTCAACCATACGAAACGAGCGTGGCATGCATGATCCGGTCGAACTCCGTAGACTAAATGCCTATATGCCCCATGGAACACTTGGGGTTAATCATTCATTGTCTTCCCAGACTTACTTGTATGTGTCACGGTGTATGGTTAAGCAAGTCTAAGGTATATGATTTTTATGGTCTTTTATGTTTTTATGTCTTTTATCCTACAAGAGAAGGGTTGAGAAACTAACTAACTCTAACTAATGACTAAGTCTAAATTAACTAACATCAGCATCTGTTTCCACTTACCATACATACCCTGAACTTATGCAACTGTGGCTACCAAATGCTAATTGTTACTAAGATCACCACACGTAATGCATGTGCTTAAAGTGGTCATACTAAGGCATTTATCTAACCTAAGTGTGATGAGCAGCCAATTCCTTGACTAGTCGTACACATCCGTAGATGCTCGTAATCAAGTCGTACTCATCCCACGTTCTAGGAGTTGAGGGTGAGAGAGACTAATCATGATGAGCAGCTGATTCATTGATTAGCCATACACATTCGTAAATGCTTGTAATCAAGTTGTACTCATGTCGCGCTACTGCAGGTAATAAATAACATGTAATAAATAACAAGTAATAAAATCCTATTCCATGCACTGTAAGGTTTATCCACAAAGCTCATCTTTATTGCCGTACACAACTTGCGTTCAAGTATAATGTTGCTCAAATAAAGATCCGTTCACTTAGGGACTCCTACTACGGGCACATGGAAAATATTCTATCTCTAGAGTGATCAATCTACCAGAGTTTTCCTACTTCTAACCTAGGATGAGGAATAAGGGGAGTGTCGCCTCTTATTTATAGATATGGTGACGGACCGCGATATCGCATGGGATGCAAAATCGCGGCTCATGAGAATCACGTCTCATGAATACTTTTAAAATTTAACCATGGAAACCCATGATGGAGGATAACTTTATGAGGGAGTTGTATGACTTAATAAATGGAATTTGTAATAGTATAGTCTTTATACTAAGCAACTTCACGAATTTGTAAAATAAGTACTATTTCAAAAACTACAATAAAATGGAGATGGAGAATTATTTATTTACTTATTTCAAATCATTTTGATACATAATTAATATAACAAAAATGATATCTCACAATTTAATAGTTAAATAGAGAAATGCCTTAATATTCCTCATACATCATTATACAATATGCATCTATAAAGATATAAGAAATAAAATTGAGGTAGGATGGCCAAAATGGAGATAATCTAATGGTGTTGTGTGATAAAAGAATATCAATAAAACCAAAGGGAAACTTTACAAGATAGGAATTAGATTTACTATCTTATATAGTATTGAATGTTGAGGATTGCAAGAGAGGCATGAACAAAAAATCAATATGGTAGATATATGAATAGTTCAATAAATGTTGAAAATTACCAAAAAGGATACATTGCATAATACAGACATTAAAAGTAAACTTGGGGTGACATCTATTCCAGGAATATGTGCAAAGAATATCAGACAATAAGCATATAAAAAAAGTTACTATATCAATATTCCAGGAAAGCTACTGAGAGGAAAAACAAGAAATACATAAGAAAAAACTACAAATAAATAAAGACATAACTGTTCATAGAGGTGAATGATGAAAAAGAACTCATGTAACTAATTTCATTTTAAGAGATAAGGCTCAGATGATAATAATAATGATGTTTCATTGTGTTTTTAACTTTCCTGAGTATTATACTTTTTCATTTACTTCTAAATCCTAAATTACACAAAATGTGTGGTTTTTTTCTAAAGAACTAGTTCATGCAATACCATAAGCAAGGAATTCATGTCAAACTTAAACATTGTTGCATGTTTGGATTCTTGAATCCATCATTATTACTTAACCTACATAGATGTCAATTTCTAAGATTCTTGTACCAAGTTGAATCTAAGGTAAAGTGATTTTCTCAAGTTCCAAAACATAGTTTTAGACTAAACATAGCCACTAGAAAAGAAATTGAAGTTTTGCTCATCCACTAACCCTATCATCATGCATGGTATGCATGTATACATCATCATACATGGTGGAGCATTTGTGAAAAGTTTCAAGTTGTCCATTATTTTGAAGGATTAGGAGAGATGCTTGGAAGTACCAAATAGGCTATAGTCTTGCTTGGTAGCCCATATTTGTTGTGTAACATCTTGTATAGTACGCATGCATACATCATCATGCATGGTGGAGGGTTTGTAAAAAATTCTAAAGATAACTATTGAATAAGTTACAATATTGCTTAAGAGTTAAGGTTTGAAAAGAACGCAAGTTGAACCTTGAACTTCCTATTATTCTTCTTACTGCATACCACTTTTGCCTAAATAGTCCCACCTCTACCAGTAGACATGGGTGATAATATTGATGGGACATACATAAGCTAAGACCATAACTACTATCAAATAGTAGAGACATTCCTATGCAGAGCCTTTTAAGATAATATATGTCAAAGGTAGTGTTTAAATAATTAGGAAATATGCCACATGGGCATGTTTCATGAATCACAATAAATTGACAAGTGGGGCCAAGTTATATTTTTGAAAATATAACTAAATCTATTGATTTCTTTCTAAAAAATAAGGTTTGTTATAAAAGTCGTGCTAATTCAATTAGGTTCGGTAAAATCTCTGACAGCTTCTTTAAATGGGTGATTTATCACAAACTTAGAAAAGTAAGGTAAAAAATAATAAGACGTGGAAAGGCTTCTATTTGACTAACACAGGATTACAATGTAACGGTGATGTCATAAAATTGGTGACAAACCGCTTCACGATTTGGATACAACGTCATCCAATATACCGTTTCTTACCGCATACTCTCTATTTCTATTATTTCAGGAGGTCTGCACCAAAAAATGTAGAAGCAACACATTGCCAAAAATTTCTTTGTTTCATGTTCTTGATGCAGAGCATCTGTACCGATAACTTAGAGTGAGCACTTAGTTTTCAAAACCATGGCATTTTTTTACCAAAAACCATTAACTGATTTTGTTTTGTTAGAAGTTTGGTTTCAACTAACTTATTTTTTATGATATATTTCCACGTGCCAGTCGGCTCTGTGAAACCAGTGAGCACATATTCTGTCAGTCTACAAAGACAAAATGGAGAACAAGTCCATCGAAAGCATCTCATTTCGTGTTAACTATGGACTCTCTTCTGCACCCCACAGTACTTTTGGAAAGAAGTCCATTCAAAACATTTGATTTTGTGTTAACTATGGACTCTCTTCCACACTCCACAGTACTTTTGGAAATTTATAAATGATTTATTGAAATGCTTATCGTTCAGTATTGTTTTATGTGATTTATTTTCTAGGATTTGGCTTTGAACCTTTGAGTAATGATCTTTACTATTTCATGTCTTCATGGAAGCTTAAACCAAGAAAACCAGAAAGCCCTTCATTACCCAGTTTTTGCCTCCGGAACCAGTTCTGGGAGAGAGCATACATTAGTCCTACCATGGGATCGGTGTGTGATGATTATGGCTTATGGATTCCGATCCTGTGGAACAATGATTTATTAACTTTTCATATGTGCAACCAGCAGAACATTGAGCATTGTGAGCAAGCGAAGGAATTTGCTGCTTCAAAGCCTTTCCCCAAACAATTTTTGGGGACAATGCCATGAGCCATGTGTTTTTGTTCCAGTTGCTGCTGTTATGCATGGATCTTTTAACTGCATAGCTTGGGTAAGTTGGTATCCCTTTTATTTATTTATTTAATAGTAGAAATGTACATGCTATAGCTTTAATTCTCATTCTATAAAGGTGGGGTCCTAGGAGGTCGGTGGATGAGCAAAATCTTAACCTCTTTTATGTGGCTCCGCGTAGGCTTGAACTCAGGTCTTATGGCTTGAGAAACAAGTACCTAATAGTGAGTCCAAGTAATGCTAGTATTAGTAACATTTAAAACCAATCAGTAAATTTGCAGCTATAATTATCCTTTTTATGCATAATATGCTTGAGTGTAGATGCAACATATGTTATGGAAAATATGATGTTCATCTTTACTGCTGTTTGCCTATTTGTATCCAAATTCATCATACTTGCACTCTAAATTTTGAGCTATCTATTATTCCACTCTAACAAGATGAGATATACTTTTTGCTAATTAGGATTATTCACTTGGAAGCTTGATTCTCTTTGTTCCAGATAAGGCTCCTACAACAGTGTATGATCAAAAGCCTAACATCTTTTGAATAGTTGCACTAAGGCTCAAACCAAGGTCTTATAATTTGAGAAACAAGCACCTTACCAACATTTCTAAGTGGTGGCCTCTATTTTTTTTTAGTGGGTGAGAAGCAACAAATAAATAATTTGCCTTTCAATTAAGGGCCTTGATAGTATTCATAATATGACTTTGAGACTTTAGATAAATAATTTACCTTTAAATTAAAGACCCTGGTACTATTCTTAACATATGCATTTCACCTCTATTGCAATCACTTCTAAAGAGATTATGTTTTTGCTGGCCCAAATCGGCATGGCAGGATGATGATAGGTTATTGCAATCACATTGAGGATCAAGGGATGGGATTTTGCCCCATGCCATTTTAAATTGAGTTAAACCATAGGGACTGTTTATCTAGGTGGTAAAAGGGTAAAGTTGTCCCCATTTCACCAAGAGAATAAACATTCAGCTTGGGTCTTATATACATGAATGTTATAAATTAAATGAATCTACACTACCAATTTTGTAGATATTTCTGAGTTAAACATAAAGATAGTTTATTGTGCTGGGTTAAAGTTAAAACCCTAGATTCGGCCTCAGTTTTAGAGATTTTCTGAGAATGGACACTTTGATCTGCAGGGAACTGCCGCGAAAGCAAAAGAAAAAGAACCATATGGGGATGGTACAACTCAACTGGATTACGGTTTCTGATAAAAAAAGGAAAGTGCAAAGATCCTCAAAATTTGTATTCATCCAAGGTAGGATCGTTCTGGTTTTTACAATTTTTTTTGCAGTTATTGTTCTCTTTTGTTTTTTTGTTTTTTCACAGCTGGTTAACTATAGAGACTGAGAACTTGGAATGTACATGATCTGAGCCAGCAGAAACTAACTATTACAAGTACGTGGAGGACACTTCAGTGTAAAGAAGACAGTGGAGAAAGATCCAAGAGATGAAGGTGCAGTGATAATCACATATGAAGGAGCCCACAACCATTTAAGTACTTGGATTGTTCACTCCATTACCGAACCGTTGCATGGTCTGCCCTAAACCAAAGCCTGTCATTGTCATTGTCAACGTTGACGTTTACTCGTAAACCCAAATGAACTCTACCCGTTAGTCTCTTACGACTCTCATATCCATGTAACATTACATGACAAATGCAGGGCTTAAGGATACGCCAAAAGTTGCAATGTATCTTCCTTACATATGCTTACTGTCTTTTTAAGTAAAAGATTATGGTTTGAGTGACATTTGTTATATTATTTTTATAATTTTTTTAATGTATGTCCCTCTGGTTTATTACATGTATGGTTTTTTTCCCATAAGGTTTTATAAAAGGGTTGGACAAAATGATTTATTATTTTAAAAATTTGAAGTTGAATAAAACAAGCATTGCACCTTCAATTTCAATGAAGAAATGGTCAAACCTTACATTTTAAAGTATTTCAACCATACCAATAAGATCTTATTTTTAATTGGACATCAATTTTTAGTTGGACATCAATTTAATGTATTTCTTGATTATTATTACAAATATTTAATTTCAAATAGAATAGGACTCATAATACTAGTTTGAAAAAAAAAATAGTGTATGATCTAGGTAGTAGTGACCTTCTAAACATT
>MNCI01005436.1:3357-14347 GCA_015680685.1 Gnetum montanum | reverse complement strand
TGAATTTGAATCTTCTTCATTTAAGTATGCTTGAGATTGGCATATCCTTGAAGTTTATCTTAAAAATTGTCATTTCTACTTTTTTTTTATGTTTTTCTTTCATAAAATTTTCAATAGATACAATAGCAGCAACTTTAACTTCATATGGCACCCTCTTGAATGGAACAACATCTCTTTGTTTAATATTTGTCAAATGATACTTAAATCTATTAATTCCACCATGATTTTTATTATCACAAAATCTACAATACACAATGTGCCCTTTAGATTCAATGATTTCAAAATGATATATCACATGTTTCCATGCTACATCTTTCTTATTCATCAAATTTTCATTTAATAACGTCTCTCCCTTATTTGTCGTTGGGAGTAATCCATTTGACCTAGAACACACTTACAAATACAACCTAAAGTAGTGGAAGCATTTTTACTAATAGAAAGTCTTACATTGCTAGTTATAGATTTTTTCTTAGTTGCCTTTGGCCTTAGAGCCATTGCTGCTCTTTTTCACAAACAATATCTTAATGCTTCAAGTCTCTATAATATGTCCAATAAAAAACACTAAATTAGTACAATATTAGTAAAAATGTAGGATAAAGATATAATGAATTACAAATACAAATAAAAGTCATACTAGTTAAAATTTTAATTTAAGGTGAATAAAGAAATAAGCACAACCTAAAAGGTTCCATAAAAATAAAAAATAATAATAAGAATCATTTATTACAGGGATTTACTAAACACGACACTTTTTTCCGAGTAACACCATTAGAATTAGCATAATCCCAGTAACATTAAACACCTTTCCAGAAAAAACAAACTAACGCATCATTCTTCATTGTCCAGTTGGAAAGTCATTGAGATGGATCAACAGTAATATGTTTCCTAAATTCTACAAGAGTTTGTGCATCTGTTTCAGGGACCGAGTTCGTAGAAAGTGTCCCGACTTATTAGAAACTACCACCACCGCTGTATCAGAAACACCCTTGCTAATGAGGATGCAGAGCACTGTGAATATTGAAGCAGCGGCAAAAGCATGATAGCTATCCATCTCCATTTACAGACCTTGGCAAACTTTACCTCTTGTGTAGAAACCCAAATATTATCAGTATTTAAAGCAGCACAGAGAGTATGGCATGAATTAGAACGTCTTAGTTACGTTGATTTGGGGCAGGTAAATGAGCAGTTGGAAGTTGATAGTCGTTGTAGAAATTTCAAAGTCATGCCATGCCAACAAGGTGATATGATAGTGGAAGGTTCCTCTTCCAATAGATGGGGTTGAAATGGCTGCAGCAAAATAGGTCTCAATTTTGTTGAAGAGTTGTATGAATTAAGTTAACAGCGAGTGGAGTGAGTTACTGAGTTTGTGATCATATAGACGAGGAAATCCCGCATAAACCAAACATTGTTGATGTTGTGCATTAAGCAACAAACGTCTTTTATAATGAAGTCAGTCATGGATTCTTTCCATCTTGTCATCTCGGGCAGGTTGATTCAAGGTCATTATTTTGGTGGAAGTTTTCTAAAATTGCAGAATCACAAGCCTTCAATTACGGGGGAAAATGACACCAGGACAACAAAGTGGACCCTCAATTTTGAGAAAAATGACACCAAGACAAAATGTGGTTCTAGAATCTATATCACAAAACCAGCTCAGGCTAGCTACATCCATGTTATGAACAAGGAAGTTGGTCTTCCAATCGCTTGACTTACATGGACACATATTTGCCATTCATGGGAGCCAGTGCAGTCTTCCTGTCCAGAGAAATAATAGGCAACACAGAAAAGTCACCAAGAAGAGTCAATTCAACAGACATTTACATGGGATTTGTACTCAATATTGCAAAAGACAAGTATCAATGTTATACCAAGAAGTCATGAATTTTAACATTTTGAGCACATTAATTCATGGTCAATGTGGTTTTGGAAGTCCTTGGAGGGTTTCAGAAAAGGGGCATCAATGATACTTGAAATGTGACACTAAAGAAAACATGTCCGTTGCAAAAATTTCAAGCAATGCCGAGCCTCCATACAAATACTACTTTTACACCCCACCTATTATAGTTAGACATGGGATACTTCACATTTCACATTTCTGGTAAGAACCAACCATGAATCCAAAAACTTGTGGATAAAAGCTATTAATGTTCAATGTGTTGGTGTGTATTTATTGTGTACTGACATTATAAAAAGATAGAGCACTTGCAGAAAACTCCGATTAAACATGTGAATAAATAAAGGTATCTAAATAAGTGGTATTTCTAAATATGATTTGTTTCTTTTTAAAATAGCCACAGCAGAAATGTCAAATTAAATCTATGACAATTACTTTGCTCAGGGAAGAGGAAGCTTTGTACTTCAACGTGATAATTACTAGAAAAGGATTATCAATCTCTTCTATCCTCTGTAATCATAATGTTTAACACTTTTGTGATCACTGCAGGAAATAAAATGATATCCTTCAGAAACAATAGCACATAATAAAAAGAGAATGTCAATTGCAGCCATGGAACATTAAGCAAAATAATCAGTGATCATTATTGAAATTAAACTCAGAGGTTTAGTTTTCAAGGTCATTTTTCAGGACTGGAAAACAAATGACATTCAATCCAATACTGTCCCTCTACCTCGTTACAGATCAAATTTCAATGTCAGCAAGTTTTTTTTTTCCTCGTTTCAGATGGTAACATATTGGTATTAGGAAAATTTAGAAATGTTTTCTGTTTTTGGATTTACATGTCCCATCATTAATTGTGCTGGAACAGGTACACTGATTGATTGCAGTAACAAAACTGAATTCTTCCAAAGTTAAAATAATTAATTTAGATCTGAAAACTTGCATTACACATTATCTCCAAAAGGACAGCAAAGTTTTGAATGTGAATTTGTAATTTGTTCATTTATTCAAATATTCCCTCCAATGCTGGTAGCGTCATGCAAAATCAATGCTAGAAGAACTCTGATAAAATCGTTATAGCAGTAATGTAACTCTGATAGAATGCAAGAATGCAACATTAATGGGATGAAATCATCATAGTTATGTTATATTTGTGCCAAAAAGGAACAAGTCAAAGTACAAAAATTGAAAAAGGTAGAATTGGATGGGCAATAAAATCCAGCCAAAAAAACTTGAACTAAAACCGAAATTTTATTGTCCATATAACTCCGGTGGATTGATTCTATATTCTACTTAAGATACTATGATAGTAATTTTTTTACCCAATAAAACCTTGGCAACACCTTGCAGCAGTGCATTAATATGTAGAATGTTTGTGGAAGCACCGTTTGTTAAGAAACCCCTTGCAAAACTTCAGAAATGTGTAAGAAGCCCCTCCACCTTGGAAGCTGATTGAAAGATAAAATTTAAAAGAGCACTATTGAAAGAAGAAACCCCAAATTTTCTGTTGCAATCTAAAAGAGGCCTCTGTTCTGTTTTCTGGTTTATCCAAATATGCCCAAAAAAGGGTTTCAAAACCCTCAAAATATTCTGTGTTTTAAGTTAGAGGTCCTGCGAAATTCTAGGGATTTACGAATAAGGAACTTTTGCTGAGGCCGCAGGCGGATAATTTGATACATACTTCTAGCTACGTCCGTTTGAGCAATTTCTGGCGTCAGCAGGGTGGATTTTGCGCTTTGGCCTGAGTTGGAGTTTGGCATCTTGTGTTTGCGATTGTCGTTTGTCAAAAAGAAGTGCGAAAAGGCTGCATAGGGCCTGACTAAAATACGGTAAGCGTTCGTAGAAATGTATATAATCTGTTTGGATAAATGGGATCATCGTTTGCAGAAATGTATATATCTATTTGGATAAATAGGATTACAAATAGGATTATTACTTGTAGTGAAGTTTAAAAGTTTTTGTTTTTTATAAAAATGTATATTATCTATTTGAAGAAATGGGGACTATGTCTTGGAGTGATAGTAACGTAGTAAAATCTAGGTTTAAATCTGAGCACAGCCACTTGAAATAGGTTAAACTTTAAATTAAACTTTTGCACATGCACTGATCCTCTCAAAACCCTTCTGTCACCAAATGAGCATTGTGATCAAAATGAGCATTGAGCCTCTGTCACCAAATGAGCATTGTGATCAAAATGAGCATTGAGCCTCTGTCACCAAATGAGCATTGTGATCAAAATGAGCATTGAACCTTAAGTGATGATGATTTATCTGTTTGGAGAAATGACCAGCGTGACCCCAGCTGCGGTGGGCAAGTTTGTTAACTTGTTGAAGTGATGCTTTTAAGTAATATGGTTTTGGAATTCAAATGCAGAAATAGTCAGCAAACTCTGCTTGTTTAGTGTTGCTCCTTGTTCTACCGCTTTTTGCATGAGCAGATGGTGATAGATTTTTCCTTTCTTGCTCATTCTTATTTGAAACGTGCCTCTTCAACAATGTTATAACTTCCTATACTTGTGTGTCAAGGTTGATGCAGCAATGGTGTGAAAGAGCAATGATCATGCAGATCAGTGAAATGCTACTGCCTTTTATATGTATTGATCATAGTAATTTTTAAATTTTAGACATGTTTTATAAGAGTGCTCCTGTGAAAGAGCAATGATCATGCAGATCAGTGAAATGCTACTGCCTTTTATATGTATTGATCATAGTAATTTTTAAATTTTAGACATGTTTTATAAGAGTGCTCCTGTGAAAGAGCAATGATCATGCAGATCAGTGAAATGCTACTGCCTTTTATATGTATTGATCATAGTAATTTTTAAATTTTAGACATGTTTTATAAGAGTGCTCCTGTGAAAGAGCAATGATCATGCAGATCAGTGAAATGCTACTGCCTTTTATATGTATTGATCATAGTAATTTTTAAATTTTAGACATGTTTTATAAGAGTGCTCCTGTGAAAGAGCAATGATCATGCAGATCAGTGAAATGCTACTGCCTTTTATATGTATTGATCATAGTAATTTTTAAATTTTAGACATGTTTTATAAGAGTGCTCCTGTGAAAGAGCAATGATCATGCAGATCAGTGAAATGCTACTGCCTTTTATATGTATTGATCATAGTAATTTTTAAATTTTAGACATGTTTTATAAGAGTGCTCCTGTGAAAGAGCAATGATCATGCAGATCAGTGAAATGCTACTGCCTTTTATATGTATTGATCATAGTAATTTTTAAATTTTAGACATGTTTTATAAGAGTGCTCCTGTAAATTGTGTGGACTAGGAGATGAAGAAGTTGAGCATCATGTTTTATGTACATTTGCATACATCAGCAATAACCTGGTAATTTGGTATGCAGAGGCCTCTTAATCTAAATATCTTTTACAAAAAATACTTCAGAGCAATCAACACATATGGAAACATGTGGAATCATAGAACTAAGAGAATCACTACCCATGTAAAACTTATCTGAATTTTTAATGAAAGAATGCATATAATATGAGCATATTGTTGGATTTTAAGATTCAAAAATTCCAAAAACCATTGCCATAGCACTACACATCTTGCATATTTCCCTCTCATGTAGATTCTTGCACTCATTGGACACATTCAAAAACTGGCCGAAGGAATCGTAAGTTTTTAAAATGCCTTGCTTCACTATTGATGCTAGTAGTCTTTCAAGGTTCTCTAAGAAACCTTTAATCTGTTCAATTCCTTCAAGGTTGGTGTCTTGGTCCATTAGAATTTTGTTGCATATACTCTGCATATGTGCTCCAGCAACTGCATGATTCCAGTTTATACAATCAAATTCATTATGGCAGCTTTTCTCGACTTGCCTTTCGGCCATGCTTCTGAGATTCTCCACCGCAAGCCGGGGTTTGTCAGTCTGGGTAATAGGAAGATCGTGATTCAGCCACCTGAAGTTTCCTTTGATTTTCTTGATCTTTTCAAACATGGAGTCTGCAGTGTTGCTCAATCTTTTGGTCTCCATACTTAAGGACTCAGAGAAACTCAGAAGTTTCCATGCTTGCTCAACAGCTTTAATGCACTTTCCCAAAATATCTTTTTGATCCTGAATATTGTTTTCGATCTCAACAATTTCTTGTGATGATCTCCAAATCACAGTTTCATAGACACCAAAGACTTCAAACATAATTGCCAATAATGAAACCGCTATCATTTTGATGGACAAGTACTGCAAATCAAACTTAATTTTAACATTTGCATCTAATAACGGCGCTACGTACCTTTCAGCAATAAAACATGAATTCTCATTGTTTGCTCTGTGTGCTTGGTTGAGCAATCTTTTCAGCTCCAAATATCCATTACCCTTGGCCTTAGCGTCTTCCAGCCTATCTCGTATTTTATCAATAAAACTCAAATTTGCAACCCACACAGCTAAACTGCCTTCCCCATCTAATATTAGCAAGTAATCTTTCAGTATATGGAATTCCTCTGTCTGACCAGGTATCAGTTGCTGTTTAAGCCTACGTGACTCATGAAGTGCATGGGAACCCCAGAATACTCTGACCACTAATACAGGGTGTACCAATATCTTTGAAAATAAGCAACAAAATTTACTCCACCAAACAAGAATGAACTGAAATGCCAGCCCCACCACAAACAGCTTATGCATTCTTAAAGCTCTGAGCACCTTCGGAAGTAATCTGAAATCCTTCACATCAGCTAAAGCATGGATTTTGCCATTGTGTTGAATTTCTTTTGCAGCTCTTACCCAGAAATTTTCGATCTGTAAGAAATGTAACAATTGGGAAAGACAAGGGGAGTGCTGATGATGGAGATCCTTAGAATAGAAAATCACAGATTGCATCCATCTGTAGCAGATGACACACCACCCACAGACTATGAACAAAGATTGCACGGACACACAAACCAGAATCATAATATTCATTGCTTGACCCATATCTGCTTTAAATAGACGGGAGAGTTGTGAAAGTCCAACGAAATAAGTTGATGCAGAAATGGTAACAGCAAAGAAGATGGAAGAGGCTAAAACCGACCTTGCAAGAAGATAACTTGGCTGGAAAGTTCGAGCCATGATGCACAATCCTAACATTTGACATTTCCATGGTTCCCAATTTACAAGCTGCGATGGATTACCCACCTTCATTACACCATTCCTGATCAACCTACAAAGCTTAAGGTTCGCAATATCCTCAATTGCAATTGATGCCAGCATGGCGCAACACAGGAGCCCCAAAAGATGAATCATGTTTACCATTATAACAGTATTCAGGATTGCCGTCTTCAGGATTTCGTTTTCTGAATTGAGCCACTGTGCGAACACCTCTATGAAAATGTCATAAAAAGTGGATGCAAGGCTGATGAGAAGGGCTACCATGTCTCCAGAAAATGCTTTACGAATGTTTCCAAGCGTTGGAAGAATGTAGCCCATAAAAACACACATCATCACTCTTTGGCCCAGCAGAATAGCGCCCATGGTCGAAGTATACGACGCTGCACCCTGAGAATCATCACTTTGAGATTGAAAGGGGCGGGGCAACAGCCCCAGCAAAGTGAGACACAGAGCATTGATTACCAGTGCCTCTGTGGGAACCCATTTATTTCTGCTTTTCTTGGCTTTGCAAATATCATACAATAACAGACCCAATAATACAGCTATTGCTACAATTGCAGTAAAGAACAGAACTAAATCTTTGTCTCCCTGAAGATATTCCCACACATCCTCTGCACCATTCCAACCCATCTCTGCTTACTTTTCTATGAAGTTTAGTACTATGGGTTCTCAAAATCTTTAAACTCTCATTTACCAACAACCCTGTCTTGCTGCTGCTGCGGGGCTCCTGGATTTAATGGAACGGAAACGCCCTTCAAACGCGGCATTGCTGGTCAATGGAGACGTGTCAAAGGCGGCACTACTGGTCAATGGAGACGTGTCAACGACAGTTTTGAAGGGCTGGACCGGGAATTGCATGTCCTTGTTTTCACATTTAAGGCATCCCCATAAAAACATAGATGTCACTCCACATTGCAGTTGAAGGAAATAGCAGATGCTTATACCAGTCAAAAGTATCGACGCCGTAAAGGATGACTATGGAATAATTTTAGTTTGAACAAGCGGGCCTGACAAAACGAGTTGACTAGCAACACTTGCGTCGTAAACCACGTGTCCTCCATTTGGGTTTGCCGATATCCTATTATCACAGGTATTGCCAACGCTTGAAATTAAATCATTTAAATGGAACTGAAAAATACCCAAATGAAAGCAAACTATGTGGAAGATAAAGAGTGGCATGACTTTTGGAGTTCCAAAATGGTTTTCCCCTTCCACTGGTAAGCCACTTCGCTCTAGTTTTCCTGTTAAATGCAATTGGTGTTGTCTACCCTTTTTCGCAGATTTGGCTAATCACATGACGAACAACCTAACAAGAGTTTGTGAGCCATTGTGAGCCATTCCCAAGGCATTTGATCCAGTTTCCAGGAACTTGTGATGCGCATCTTTCAAATCAAGGTTCTTTTTCCACAATTCTTTGACATGTTGTTGATGTGTAAATTTTGGACATGCGAACACCTGTTTAGGAGACTATCGCCTAGGGTGCCTCCCGTAGAGGTACGAAACCGGAGAATAGTTTCAGCTATAAATTTTGGACATGCGAACACCTGTTTAGGAGACTATCGCCTAGGGCGCCTCCTGTAGGGGTACGAAACCCAGGAATAGTCCCAGCTGGAAAGGGCTATCGGACAAAACAATAATAATAATATTTTTAAGCAAAATATTAAAAACTTAAACTTAATTTAAGTTCTATTATATCTTGAAAAACATAGTAAAATAATTAAAAATCAAAATTAAATATTTGTGCAATTTTTTTGAGTACAATAATCAATACGAAACAAAATTGAAATTAAATTAAAGTTTATCTCGGGCTCTACGTTTTTGGTTCTACTTAGGATCTCGTGCTCCTGCTGATTGGGAGAGGAGAGACCTCCGTTGTCTGCCACCCCATCTGCTACAACAGCCTGAACGCATACCGCAGTTTTATCAACCACGTGCTCTCAGAGCCACATGCTCTCAGTGCGCACCAGTTGTCCACTGCAACAAGCGTCTTCCGTTTCCTACCGCGCTACGTTTCCTATCGTTAACACAGAGAGAGACTACTGTGCACGAGAGACTTGCGGCTTTTGAACAGAAAAATCCTGCGCAAGAGACTTGCGGCTCTTAAACAAAAAAAAAAGCCTGCTGTTGAACAGAAAATCCTTTGGTGGTGAACAGAAAATCCTCTCTGTTGAACAGAAAATCCTCTCTAGTGGTGAACTGAAAATCCCCTGATCGTCATCAGAGAATAGGTGCAAGCGCTCCGGCTGCCAGCTCCCCCCTGCATGCAAACTCTGGCTTCCCCTCCTCTTTATAGCAGCCCTGCAAGAGAAAACCCTAACCCTAAACCGCCAACTGCCTTTGCCACGTCAACCGCAACACGGGAAAACTCAATATTGAGCACTGGACGTGATTGGGGAAACAAATATGTTCTGGCATGCACATAGGTTCTATCCCTTTTCTAATCTACCGCTTTGGCACCCTTGATTCTTGGAGTTCTGCAACACCCAACTACGTATGTCTGCGAGTCGCCTCTCCTTCCCGTCCTGCTGGAAACCGAAAATTGAAATCAATCAATAATTTGTTCATCGCTGCTAATAACTTGGTCCTGGAATTCAAAGGTCACCCCATGAAGCCCCTGCACTGCTTGTGGTTTTAATAACTACGTTGGGAAGTTGTTTTTTTTTTATTTTTTTTATTTTTTATTTTTATTTTTATTTTTATTTTTTTATTTTTTTTTTGTGATACAAAAGTTGTTCAAACAAGGCCCTATGCTTAGCATGGGTGAGGTTGGCTTCAACAGTTAGCCCCCAAACTACAAATTGCATGCAAGTGCAAGGACTATAAAATTTTGAATGAAAATGCAATAGATGGGGAAACAAAAAACAACATGAAACAAGAAATGCAAACTTGAAAGTAAATTATAATGTTCTAAACATGATCAAAATAACCAAATAATCGAAAGAGACACTGACATAGGCAATCCAAACAATCATTAAAATCTAAATATATAATTTATTGTTATTTTAATTAAGATCTATAGATATATATGTGTAATTATATATATATATATATATATGTAGATATATGCTTAAGCTCTCATTCTCAATATTCTCACAAGGTAACAATAAAAGTATGCAGACTATTTTGACCAAGTGACTTATACAAAACTTAATGAGGAGGATGAGCTAAAACTCATGTTAGATCATAGTAAGCCACAACTTTCAGATTTTTCCATTGGTCTTTTTTTTTTTTGAAAAACTTAAATTTAAAAGGGAAAATGGAGGTTAGGGTAAAGATTGCTGCTGGACCCCATCACATTAAAGAACTTTTTACATTGCCAATGAACATGGTCCTCATTTTTTGTTTTGTTTTTTTTTAAAAAAGGAAACTTTGCTCATGGTGTACTTCATTCTTGAGGTAGGAATTCCAACACAAGTCTGGTCGATTAGCTGCACTGCCAAAGAGCATGATTCTTTTAGAAACTTTGCTCATGGTGCAGTTCAACCCTCGTGTATGTCCCTTTGATTGGTGGCATCATAGCAGGTCTCTTGGGTGGCTAAGGATTCTCAAGTAGAAATGAATATACTTCACCCCGTTGTTCACAGGATAGCCATGGATTATCATACCTAAGGGCTTGGGCTTATGAGAGAAAACGATAGAATCTTCCAAGGTCACCTAGTAATTATGACTAACCACTCTCCAACATCACATATCATACACTCACATGATCATGATGATAACATGACAAGTTTGTATAAATCCAATGCTCCATAATCTAACATAACAAATAAAATGAAACCTTAGAATCAATTGGGAAAGAGTTATAGTATTTATAAAATATAAAGAGGGTTTAATAGCATTATATTATAGTAATAGTAAATTATATTATACCTACATTATTTTCAAATGGTGTTAAGATGACCCAATATCAAGTAACTCAAATGACAAATGATTATTAAAATCATATGAAGAACACAATAATCAAAACAATATGCTAAGAAAGAAATGATG
>MNCI01005433.1:0-19153 GCA_015680685.1 Gnetum montanum | reverse complement strand
GTTGAGGATGATGAAGATGATCCAAATCTTGGAGAACAAACAATATGTAATGAGCAAGTATATCATAGAGAGTCTTGTTGAATTTCTTCCTTACCACAATGCATAACAGGAACACATGCTAAGCATTAGGCACCATGGTGGAAACCAAAATGATCCATCTAAATCTTGTTAAATGATCAAAAATCACATACACATCGTAACCATAATTACTGTTCTTATTTAGCAAAAATGCCATGACAGGAATGCCAACGGGCTTGGATAGAATGTTGAGTAGTCTTATTTTGTGAAAACATTCCATGAGCATTTTGGCATTTTGGGTACAATTGGCAATGATGCTTTTGCAGCGGTGGAAGTTGAACTTGAGAAACTGGTAATACTATATGATGATTTGACTGGATCCCTTGGAGAAATTCAAGGAAATGTGGGCTAATTAGAGCCTAGGTAGTTTATGTCAAAGATGAGAGCTTTTGGAAGATCTGCTACTAATTTCTAGATTGTCCACCCTATTCCTACATAGAATAGCCTGTATTTATTGTCGCTAATGTTGATGCTTCTCACTAAGGGTAGCTTGAAATCCCATTGAAGCTCTAGGTATATGGATGATGCCACAAATCCTCTACTTGCTACATTCATGTGGATCAAAGTGTTCCACCTTGTGCATTTGTTTTTTGCTCAAGTAGGCAATTTAGGATCTTTCCATTATTAAGTTCTCCATTATATATAGAGCCCAAGATAGCACACACATAAATTGTATTCTTGTTTCCCATGTGCACAACTTTGATAGGATCCATCACATAGTACCCTTCTTGTAGCTTAACCTCCTTTAACTTCACTTTAAAGTATCTTGTAAATTTCTCCCCAAAAACTTGAACATTGGCACCATTGATGATGTTGGGCTTGTCAAAATGCTTACCTCAACCTTGTGTTTGTTCTGCCACTTCCTCTTGAAGGCTAGTCCTACAAGCATAATGGCCTTTGAAGACCCCATCATAATGTTGGATTCATGTGGCAACTGATCTGAATTCTATTTTTGATTTTTTGCTATTACATTGTACCAAAAGTTAAAGGGTCGACTATTACAGAAGTTGAAGGGTTGGACATTAGAGAAGTTAAAGGGTTGGCTATTTTGGTTAAAAATGGTTTCTTGATGTATATTTATGTAACATTCTAAAACTCTCTTATAATTATAATATGCAAAATATATAATGAAACTATAGAGTGACTATGAATGGGTGGTGATCTTGCTGAACCATGAAAAATCTATGTGCTTGTTTTTCCTATTCTTTTTTTTTTACTTAATTTGTTTCCTAACAAACTAGGATTAGAGTGAGGTTTGCAAAGGATTAGTGAAAGCTATGGCATCTGAGGATGGAAAAGTTAGGATCAATAAGTTCGATGGGATGGACTTTGGGTCCTAGAAGACACAGATTGAAGATTATCTATACTAATGAAGTTGCATAAATCACTGTTGGGGAAGAAGCTAGATTATATGAGCAAAGAGAATTGGAAATCGTTAGATCGCTAGGATCTTGAGGTGATATTTTTGATGTTATCATGGAACGTTGCATTCAATATCTTCAATGAAAAGATTACTCAAGATTTGATGAAGGCCTTATTAGATATGTACAAGAAGCCATCTGCCTTGAATAAGGTATATCTGATGTGCTGATTATTTAGTCTAAGGATGTTTGAAGGTGCATTGGTTACAAATCACATCAATGATTTTAATGTGATCATGAGTCAGTTGAGTTCTATGAAAATTGACTTTGATGATGAGATCAAAGTGTTGATCTTGTTATCATCACCATTTGATAGTTGAACTACAATGGTGACTATAGTTAGTAGTTCATCAAGAGATCAAAAACTAAAGTTGTCTAGAGTTCGAGATATGATTCTTAGTAAGGATATACATAGAAAGGAGTTAGGCGAATCTTTAGGTTTTGCCTTGAGTAATGAAGGCAAGGGTAGGAGTCTTCAGTAAGGATAGAATTAGGGCCATGGTAAACCAAAGTCTAATGGAACAAGTTGATCCAAAGATTACAAGAATTTCACCTATTGGAATTGCAATAAAAAATGTCACCTTAGAACATAATGCACGACACCAAAGAAAGAAAAGAAAAATCAACATGATGATTTAGCAAATGTAGTTGCTAAAGAAATTATTGATGCCCTAATTTGTTGTGTGGACAATGGTATTGATTCTTGGATTCTTGATTCAAGTGCATCATTTCAGTCTACTTCTTCTAAAGAACTATTTAATAACTATGTTGTTGGGAATTTTGAAAAGGTTTATCTTGAAAATGATGAGTCATTAAACATTGTGGGGAAGGATGATGTTTATATAAAGACTACCCATGGGAAGCAACTAAAGTTATAGAATGTTAGACATGTTCTAGGTTTAAAGAAAAACCTTATTTCTATGGGTTAGATATATGCTAAAGGGTACAAAATAGTATTTGGAGGTGGATCCTAGAAAATAATTAAAGGAAATTTAATCATTGCTTGGAGAAATAAGGTGGAAACATTGTCCACCACTTCAAAAATAAAAGACATAGTATCAATGGTTGATTCAAAATTAATGTCAACACTGTGGCATTGGAGTTTGGATCGCATGAGTGAAAAGGAAATGAAGTCGTAGACCTCACAGGGGAGATTACTAGACTTGAAGTCTATTGATGTTGGTTTATGTAAAAGATGTCTTTATGGGAAGCAGAAAAGAGTTAGTTTCTCAAAAGCTAGAACAACATCAAATATCGAGAAGTTGGAATTGATACATATAGATGTATGGGGACTAGCCCTAGTGAGTTCCCTTCATGGCTTGTGCTATTATGTCACATTCATTGAAAATTCCACTAGAAAGGTATGGGTTTATTTTCTTAAAAATAAATCTAATGTGTTTTCTACATTTAAAAGGTGGAAGGTAGAAGTGGAGAACCAAACTGGTTTGAAATTCAAGCGTTTGAGGTTCAATAGTGGAGGAGAGTATGATAGTCTAGAGTTCAAGGCTTTTTGTTCTGAGAATGAGATCAGAATGATTAAGACAGTTTCTAGAACACTAGAGTAGAATGGTGTTGTTGAGAGAATGAATAGGACCTCGAATGAGAGGGCTAGAAGCATGAGGATATGTTTTGGACTACCAAAGATGTTTTGGGTAGATGTAGTTAGCACAATAGTCTATCTCATAAATCAAGGACCTTCAGTTCCACTGGACTTTAAGATACCTAAGAAGGAATGGTCAAAAAATGTAGTAAACTTCTCACATTTAAAAGTTTTTGGTTATCATATGTGCACTTAGGTTCTAATGTTCAAGATAAACTTGATGCTAAACGTAAGAAATGTTATTTTATTGGCTATTGTTTTGATGATTTTGGTTATTGTTTTTAGGATGATCAAAATAGAAAAATTATAAGGCGTAGGGATGTTACTTTTGATGAACATGTGGTGTACAAGGACAGGTCCATATTAGAATTTAATAGTGCAATGAGAAGGTTGAATTGGAAGAGATATTTAAGAGGAATATAGTTGGAAGGATTCAAGAAAATCCTAGAAACAGAATAGCTAAAGATGAAGGTGAAGTTGAGTTAGAAATAGTTACACTAGAGCCTCAGTTGAGAAGGTTTGCTAGAACACAGAAGCCCAGAGATAGGTGCTCTCCATTATTACATTATTTACTTTTGACTAATGCTGGGGAACCAGAATGTTTTGATGAAGCAATGCAGGTGACAAATCATGTTAAGTGGGAGTTGGATATGAGAGATGAGATGAAGTCACTCTAGAAGAATATGACATGGACATTGACTAAGTTTCTAGAAGGAAAGAGGGCATTGCAGAATAAGGGGATGTATAGGATCAAGGTAGAACCTGATGGTAGCAAAAGATACAAGGCAAGGTTAGTAGGTATGGGTTTCCAGCAAAAAAGAGGAATTGACTACACAGAGATTTTCTTTCCTGTAGTAAAGTTGACTACCATTAGATTAGTGCTAAGTGTTATGGATACTAGTGATTTGCATCTAAAGTAATTAGATTTCAAAACTACTTTCTTACATGGTGACCCAAATTCTATTTTTTGGTTACTACCGTTCCTTTTTATTCCTTGGAAGTTGGAGGGTTAGACATTCCTTGGAAGTTGAATGGTTAAAATTTGAAGGGATACTATTTTCTCTCTCTTTTATTTGAACGTTTAATGTATGCTATGATATGTACCTAACTTGACCTAGCACATGCAGTGGAAGTTGTTAGTAGGTTCATGTATGATCTAGGAAGGGAGCATTGGTAAGCTGTAAAGTGGCTCCTAAGATATCTGAAAGGAACTTTAGTTATGAAACTTTGTTTTAAAAGGAGTAGCATTACTCTATAGGGTTTTTCTGATGTATATTTGGGAGGTGATTTGGATAGTAGGAAGAGCACCACTAGTTATATTTTCACTATGGGTAGTACTACTGTGAGTTGGATGTCTCAACTTTAGAATAACATTGCTCTCTCAACCATAGAAGCAAAATATATGGCTATATCATAAGCTAGAAAGAAGATGATTTGGTTGAAGGATCTTCTAAGAGATTTGGGTAAGACATAAGATAGTAGTGAGCTTTTCAATGATAGTCAAAGTGCCACACATTTGGCTAGAGATCCAATTTTTCATTCCATATCTAAACACATTTAGTTTAGGTATCATCATATTCGTGGGTTGATAGATGATGGGACATTACTACTAAGGATGATTCCTAGGTCAAAGAACCTTGTAGACATGTTGACCAAGGTGGTCACCACTACTAAGCTAAGGCTCTATATGACCTTGGCAGGCCTCCATGGTTAGTGATGAGAAGGCACCACACTAGAAGTTGATGGTGTATGTGGGAGAAGCAAGGTTGTAAGAGGTTTTCTTAGATTAGTCTTCAAGTGGGAGATTGTTGGAGTCATGTGATGACTGGTTCAAATTTTATTTTTGGTTTTCTACCATTACATTATACTAGAAGTTGAAGGGTTGACCATTAGAAAAGTTGAAGTGTCAACCATTATAGAAGTTCAAGGGTGGTCATTACAGAAGTTGAAGGGTTGGTTGTTTCTATTACGAATGATTTCTTGATGCATATTTATGTAACATTTCAAAACTCTCTTGTAACTACAATATGAAAAATATATAATGAAACTCTAGTGTAGGCATGAATGGATGGCGATCTTGCTAAACCATGAAAAATCTGTGTGTGCTTATTTTTTCTGTTCTTATTTTTTTGCTTGATTCATTTCCTAACACATAACATATCCACTTGCATGTTGTTCATATTTTAAACTAGGTTATCTTTAAAATAGAAATTGACTTGTGGTATAATTCACTTGGTTATAGCATGTAGCTATGAGGTTTTTAGGAAGGAATTGTAACATGGATGTGAATAACTTGTAATTTTAATGTTGTTATAACCCATGCTTTTTTCTTGATTAACTTCATTATGTAAACATGTTTAAGGATGTAAAGATCCCGAAGAGTCATGATGAATGATGAAAAGAAACTGTGAGGGTAGCATTTGGGTCATAAGACCTATTTTTTGTTCCATTATCATAATGTACATTAATGTCAATGACATCAACTGGTTTGTAACTATAATTTACAGCTAATTGAACAATAAGGGCTTAGACAAGTAATTTTATATATTCTAGATGATAGAATCATGCAGTTTCGAAAGTAGAGCAAGTCTTGCAAAGTACCATTTTTTTGTTAAAATGTATAGATTCTCTTAAAGTGCCACAACCTTATAAATCCTATTCCATTAAATGGCCAAAATGTGCCAACAGAAGCTAGTGTGATGGGTACTAGTTTTTCACTTTAGCTTAGTAGTGACCTAGTCAATGGTAATGATGATTTTCATGATCATTGTGGTGATTGTGATGGGATCAAGAGTCATGTTATGAATTTTAATGCCATTGTTAGTAAGAGAAAGACTAATAATGATAATTTGTTTGATGATGATTATTATTAGGATAGTCATTTTGAGAAGATCATTATTGATATAAGTGAAGATAATGATAATCATATGATTTTTTAGAATTTGAAGATTCTTGCTATTGATTATAGCAATAATGAATTTATGAAGTGTATTGATGAATTTGATTGTATTGACTATAAAATGGTTGATTAGCATGAAGGCACTCTACATGGTGATGCTAATGATGAAAGAATTCTAAATGGTAGACTTCCAAACACTAAGAAGAAAATCATGAAGAAAAGGAAAAAGAAGCAAGAAAAGGATGTTGGATTAAGAAAGCCAAATTTTTTTCTTATTCTTTATTTCTTGCAAGTTTGAATCATCATGGGAATGCAAGGGAAGCATTCCAAGAAGATGCGTAGATGACGAAAGCATGGTAGGGCATGAGGACAACCCTTTATGAGCAAAGAAAGCTGAAAACCAAAATCTCAAATAATACTCATTCTCATGTTTGTAATGCATTGAGTCGTGATTATTGTACTAAGTGTGATGACCTTGAGTCATGAGGGCATGGTGCCTTCTAGCTTGTGAAAGATCATGAAGCATGAAATTTTTAAGAATGGAAGAGTTAGTGTAGAGATACATCTTCCAATCCCCTTGTTCTACCCTACATGTATGTTTTGTAGGTTTTGGACTTGAAGAAGACATCTTGAGAGGCTAGGAGATGTCTTGGCTAAGACCTAGAGGTGACAAGAGACATCACCCAACCTTTGTGTAATCCTTAATGTATCTTGGAGGAGTGGGTCCTATTAGTGCATGTGTCTTCTTATGTTGACTTTGTTGATCATGCCTCATGGATGTTTTGGCATGTTTGGGGATGTTTTGGGCTCAATTTAATGATTTTAGGGGCTTTCATGATCTATGGGGACTTGTTTAGAGTTATTTGGAGATTCCAATGCTTAAAACAAGCATTTTTGTATTTAGCTCTAGTAGGTGAGATATCTCAGCTACATCTAAGATGTCTTAGTTGCATTCACGATGTCCTAGGTAAGACGTCTCATGCAAGACATCTAGACAGTGTAGGAGACATTTTGGAAAAATAGTAGACATTTTTCCTAAGAGTTGGGTTGACTTAGAGACATCTTAGAAATGTCAAAGACAACTTGAATCAATAAGAAAAATTCGAAAAGTGACTATTTTAATTTAGGAAATAGTAGAAGGAGGTATGAAAGGATGAGAAATAGTGGAAAGAGGTAAGAGAGGATGGAAAACAATGGAAGACCTTCAAGTAAAGATTTGGGAAGATTTTCTAGGATTTTTCTTGTCTTTTTTTTAATACAATTATGATATGTGTTTCATATTAGTGTGTGAAATCAAATACCAAGAGGTATGGGTAGAAAATATTTGGAGGGTGTACAACACCACCAAAATATCAAAAGCAAGAGAGAGCTCTTGAGGAAGGAGAGTTTGTGTATGAAAATTAAGTGAGAGACAAGGAAGGGCACTTGAGAGAGATTAAGGAAATCTTCTATAAGTGTCTTGTCTTGAGCTTTGGCTCCATGGTAACCAATTAAGAATTGACAAGGGACAAGTGAGACCTCTAAGATCCTTGGGAGAGTTGTGAGTTGAGCTTGGCTTCTCATATTTGATGTACTATTTTCTCTATAATTTAAAGGTTTTCTTAATATAAGGAATATTTCTCTATTTTATTATGTTATTCTTATTTTCTAAGATAGATCTACTTGAAAAGTATGGATTGGATCCCATTGGGATCTACTGAGGTGTCATCCCTATACCAACTTTCAACTTCTATTTTGTGTCTTTGTGGAGCTTGAACTTTCTCTCATAGAAAAGGTAGGAGCTAATCACCTACTTTTCTAATTCTAATCTTGGACTACCTAATCTTAGCATTGTCAAGTTTTCATAACAAAGGTTGGCTAACTCCTTGTATTCCATCATCTCTTTGATCCACAATTCCTTTAGGTAGATTTTTGCTTGATTATAGATATTAAGACCATCAAAGATGGATTATCATACATTGCCTCTTTATTGGAGTTGTTGGAGGGCTTCGTTTACTTTAGCCTTTACCAATTTGATTTCTTTCTCATTGATCTCCTTGAGCATTTTGACCTAGTTTCTATAGTGATTCTTCACTTTCTTATATTTCATGGCCTTATTATTTCAGGAAATGATCTCAATGGTGGTATTTTAGTAAATGAATCAAAACTCCTCTATAGAGAGATTTCTATTTTCTATAGCCAATCTCCTCATATCTTGGTTTACCTTGGTAATTTTTTCCTAGTGCTAATGAATGTATTTGACCATTTGGTTCTTTTGTTATTCCACATTTCATAGGTGATGATTCTCCTAGGTCAACATAATATTTTTTTGTGAACCAATTGAAGGTCACAACTAGAAGACTTTATCATTATTTTTGACATTGACACATCAATGATTTCCATCTCTTTTTCATTCTTGGCCTCTTGAAATTTTTGTTGAAGTTGCTAAAAAGCTTCACCTCTTATGAGCTATGGCCTAAGAATGAATGGGCTAGATAAGTGGACTCTAAGTTCTAGAACCTTAGCTGCCAACCATCGATTGCTAATGGTATCCTCCTTGAGATACACATTGGTAATGAGTAACTTACTCCTTATCTCTAGCAACTATGACTAGGTAGCTAAAATGTCTTTTGAGAGATTGAAGATCTTTGGAATCAATTGCCTAGCTTCAACTGATTGCTCTAACACTTCTTTATGCTATGCTACGTTCATCCCCTTACTCCCCACTTTTGTTGATGCTTGAACATCTTCCATGGAAACAATATTAAGAATAAATGTTGTAGGAGCACTTAGAGCTTCTCCAATTCTATCTACTACCATATTTTCTATAGTATGCTAGTCTTTGTGTAACATAAATAGGATTTTTGTTCTTTCTCCCTCCTTTAGCATAATAGAAAATGTTGCTACATTCCTAGAGATTTTAGGAAATGCTTGTTCTAGAATGCACATAGTGACTTCTTTAACATTAGTATTGGAGTGAATAGAATCTTGCTATCTTCATGAAGAGAATAGTAGGACCATTTCATCCACCAACCAGCTAATGGTCCTTACAACTTCATTGAGGTCACTCATAACTGAATGGTACATAGAAGGTTTAGCATCACCTTAGAAGGCTTGTTATTGTAGCTGTTATTCCCTAATATTCCTTAGGCATTTAGTAGCTACTATCATGTTTTTGTGTTATCATTGGTGTTGCAAGTGGTGGTGGATGTGTAAACTCTTCATTTTCAAGCTTGATAGAAGCTTTTGCTTTTATCATCTACTACCATGGTGCAGTAGGAGCCTTGTAGATTACATCATTTGTATAACATGCTATACCTCCTCTTTTGCATAATTTTTTGATAAGGTAGAAAAAGGAGAGTATCTTACCATTCTTATTTTTCCTAAATCATTTCTTGATATCTAGAATGATGAACTAGGAAAGGTTGACCTAGAATTTTTTACTTAGAGCCTTCGAGAAGAAGATAGTTACCTTTTCTTAGTCTCATCATTGGATTGAGATGATAGGCCATGATCTTGATGTAAAATTACTCTACCTTGGTTAGGGCATTGTAATCTTAATGGTCCACTCCAAAGCACCGCTAAACCTAATTTTTTCTTTGCCTTAGGATCTGCTTGTGTTGAAATCTTTGCTAGCTTTGCCCTAGAATTTGACAGTTTAAGGACATCTATGATAGCTTCAATTAAGTAGAAGATGATGATATCTTTGATCTTGATGGTTACATCTCCTTACTATTTATTCTAGAAGAGGTAGGTCTCTTTCATGTACCATTCTCCACTAGTGGAGAGAATGGACCATAGCAAAGATCCTTGTATTTAATTTTTAACCTACTCTAGTGCTAACTCTAGGAAGGATCCAAAGTTTAGCTCTTGAGGAATTAAGTTCTAAACTTCTTTATTTTAGATCTTCTCTAGGTATGCTTCTATAACCATGACCTCTAGATTGGGTTGTGGTCTTGGGACCTCATCCTGCTTGGATTGTTCTATTCCAAGAGTGAAATTTTGACAAATAGATTCCACCTTATTTTTTTCATGTAAGGGCTTGGTAGCATGGGTTCCCTTGGTAGCTTGCTCTTGGTGGTGTTGTTGTTATTATTATTTCCTTCCTCCATGAGGTCATTTCTTCTAGGGCTATGATGACCCTCCTACTTACGATCCTCTCTTTGGCATCAACTACAAATATAACCCTAGATCAATTATTTTAAGTATAATCTCGCTATATAGATAAACCTTTTAATTATTCAATTAGGTTAAGTTTTCATTTAGTGATTGCATGCTTATGAGAATATTTTATTATTATTTTATTCCTAGTTTAATGGAGGTTAATTATTGGCATTAATTCTTTAGATTATTTTAAATATTATTTTAATATCTCATTTGTGACATCTTAGAAAAATTTTCAAAAAATTTTATGTCAAAATATAGTGTTTGATATTCCCACAATGTAAAGCATACTTCAGAAGCTTGAGGATTGAAGAATAGTTGAAAATGAATAAGTGATGAGGAAGTTATGGCTCTTAGAAGGCTTTGGGTTCTAAAAAATTATGAAAAATCCCATTGTGTTTCAAGAAAAATGTAAAAGATGAGCTAAGTACTATGTTTATTTATATCATTTTTGCACTATGTCGATAGAGATGCATCAACGTATTTGACTATGTTGATGGAGATATATCAATATACTCATTCGTAACATTTTTTAACTTTGAATTATAATGAATTGTGAAAGACTTTGAGATTGAAACAAGAGACAAATGAAAGTCAAAAATTTGGAGAGCTAAGACAAAAAAATCTTAGGAGGCTCTAGTTTAAAAATTGGAGTAAATTAAGCAAATGAAGTGAGGAAAAAGGAGATGTTTTGTAGGCTAAATTAGCAAAAAACTTGGACAATGTTTTTATCAAGTTTTCTTGGACCAAATTGAGGCCTATGATTATGGGGTTTAAACTAAAGGAAACCAAAAGATATGCAAGTGGGTCTTCCCAAGGTAGGCTTATGCCTAAAAATGCCCTTGTAGAATCTCATCACAAGGAGTTCATAGGCACTATGAATGATGAAAAATTATTTAGGTTAAACATCATACCCACCCAAAGGATTGTCTTAGGATCATGTAATCTACAAATGAAACTAATAGTTGACCATGGTATGGAACAATGACATGAGAAAATGAAGAGATAGAATGGTAGAGAGAGATCAAGATAGAAGAATCTAAATCATAACCACAAGAAATCCTTTTGTGGAAGTGTGATTAGGATGATCTTCATAATAGTCTATTCTATGTCTAGACCAAGTTCATACCATTTGTAGTGGTGCCACATTGATGTGTTCCTCCTATTCTATCATCATGAGTTGACAAAAACCATAAAGAATGATCATCACTCTAAGAAATAAGAAAAGAGAAGAAGGGAGTAGTTAGATATTATTTAGAAAGAAATTTAGGCCTTAGTTAGAGGGTTGTTTTTAGGCATGGATAACATATCTTTCTAGCTCCATAACTAGTGCTTGTATCCCAAGGGATCTTCATATGTGTGTTTTTATTCTTGTTGTTGTTGTTTTGGTTTCATTTTTTAACACATTAAAAAGACATACTTCCTTTTATGATTTACAAGATGAACAATGATATGTTCCATGAGGAGCCAGTGTAGGTATGGCACCTCAATATACCCCAATAAGATTAATTCCACAACTTCCAAGAAAATCTATCTTAGAAAACAAAAATAACATAATGCAATAGAGAAGAATTTTCTTTTATTAATAAAATTCTCAAAATACATAAAAAATACATCAATATGAGGAGCCAAGCTTAACTAATAACTATCCTAAGAATCTTAAAGATCATACTTATACCATCTCAATCCTCAATAGTTCACAATGGAGCTTAAGCTCAAGACAAGACACTTATAAGAGATTGCCTCAACCTCTTTCAAGTGCTCTCCCTTGCCTCATTCAATTTTCTTGCACAAGCTCTCTTCTTACACAAGCTTTACTTCCTTAACTCTCATGAGCTTTCTCTCTTACTCATGGTTAGGGTTATGCTCTTCAATGTTTGGCGTTTGGCACTTCGGCATCAACAATAATGAATTACATTAATATTTATAAGAAACTAGAAAATAATAGCCCTAGAAATATTTTCTCAAATCAACTTGAGGTTCTTTAGATGTTTTCTAAGTTTGATCACCTTCTTCCTAGTTATTTCCTTCTTTCTTTTGCTATTTCTCAAATTAAGATGAGCATTTTTGGAAGTTTTCCCATCTTTCTAGGTTGTCTTTAACTTTGTTGGGACGTCTCCTATGAAGATCTAGCTCTCGGTTGGGACATCTACTATCTTTCTAGGACATCCCATTTGGTCCTAGGACGTCCCAAATTTGACTGGGACATCTTAGCTAGGATGTCCTAATTTATAGTGGGACATCCCATCTATAGGGGCCAAATACAAAAATGCTTATTTTGATGTCTAAACTTTTGGATATCTTCCAACAAGTCATCACAAATCATGGAATCCCCTACACTCATCAAAATGAGTGAAAAACACTACAAAACATGTTAAAACATCCATGAATCGTCATCAACAAAATCAACATAAGAAGACACACATTAGAAGGACACACTTATCCACATCTTCTTCAGACCTGAAACCTACAAAACATTCATGTAGGGTAGAACAAGGGAATTAGAAGAGGTGTTACTACACTAGCTCTTCCACCCTTAAAAATTTCATACTTCATGACTTTTCACAAGCTAGAAGGCACCATTCCCTTATGACTCAAGGCCATCACAACAATCATGACTCAGTGCATTACAAACATGAGAATAAGCATCATCTAAGGTTTTGGTTTTGAGCTTTCCTTGCTCATGGGGGCTTGTCCTCATGCCACTATCATTTTAGTACATGCTCAAGATAGTCTAGGGCTTATATTTCAATTTGGATTGATTCTACCATCATCAACTTCCTAGTCACGATATTGAATTTTGCTTAACACTAAAAGATGACTTGCAAAAAATGATGGATAATGAGTATGTCATAGATACATCTAACGTAGTTAGGTACCAAAACCAAAATATGCAAGTGTACAAAGACCCTTTGAACACTAACAAAGACCAATATACAATAGACATCTTTGATGTATGTGATAAGCCCAGGCTCCCTAAGGAATTGTTCATGATTTAAGTACCTCCTCATCATGATTAGACTTCTAGTTCTAGAAGTCCATTTGTTATAAGAACACCACCACCACCAATTCCTAAGGAACCTTTCATCATTAGAGTATGATTGTCCCCTACTAACCAACCTTTAGTTCCAACCAATAAACATTTTTCTATAGTAGCCAATAATTCAACTTCTTTAGAACCAAATGACAAGGAGTTACCTCAAAAATAATGTAAGAAATCAAATGCCAAGCCCAAGGCAAACAACACTGACCAACCAAAGGTATGGAAGGAAGTTGGCCCACCAAAGCCCACCTGATCTTGGCAATACCTATGGACTTCATTACACAAACTACATCTATTAGTTAGCCTAGGAAGGATAGGCACGAAAAAGGAAGGGGGACAAAAAAAGAACCATTAAAACATAAGGTCAAGATCTTGGGTAGAATGGAGGAAGTTAAGGCTAACAAGACTGAGAAAACATTGGGTAATGATAAAGGCTTCCTCACCACCATGAAGTAAGTTAAGATCTCATTCAAATAGAAAAAAAACTCATTAAATTTGTATGACTTGGTCATGACCTTCCTTACCCACTGTCAAGCATTAGTCAAGATCCTAACTTTCATTCTGGTGAGTGAGGATATCCCTACTAACAAAAAATTAATCCATGTAGTAATAGTATCATCCTCCTCCCAGAAAGAAAAGGTATCAATTTTTTTGACATTTTTTTATAGTGAGGTAAAATCCAACCCTCGAAATGATGAACTGTCTAAGGATCCTCTCTTTATAATAATTAGAGTTCATTGATACAGAGTTCATAGAGTACACGTGGATGAAGGTGTGGCTACAAATGTTATACCCTTCCTTATCATTGAGTGTTTGGGTTTGGTCAAACACATTCAAAGTACCTTCACCCCTACACTTAAATTATTTAATGGATCCCAAGTAGTAGTTAGGCATTCGATAATGTTGGATTTTGTAATTGGAGAACAATTCCCTATAACTGCCTATTTTTTTATCATAGAGGAGACACCAAGCTTCAACCTAATTTTAGGAAGGCCTTAGTTGGCCAAATTATGAGTGGTCTCCTCTCCAATCTAAGAGATCCATCTACCTTATGAGGGAGGAAAAATCATCATTCATAGGGATAGTGTAATTACTTTATCTATTCATAAAATTGGTGTAGAGGAGTGGAGTTTCAAGAGGAAACTCCTATGGTCAAACCCAAACCAGAAAGTCCAAACATGACTAGTCAAGCTAATACTGCTAGCACTAGGACCACGAATCAAATGTTGGAGGAACTCCCATTCAATGTAGTGAGCCAAGGGAATGGAGAATATAAGATTGTTTAACGAAAATTAGATAAGTTCCCTAATCTTTCGAAGATTAGGAAGCAACTACATAATTAAATGTTTACTCATTCCCTTGTACAATCTAGCCATTAGCCTTTTTTTAAGCTTCATTTACTCATCTACATTATTACCTTATGTTTTTCATCTTATTACATTATGTTTACTTATTTTTCATATTACATTATTTTATGTTCTAATGTTGATTTTTACAATTTATGTTTGTCTTTCGTGTTTATGTAAAAATTGCAAAATAAAAAGAAATAGAAAACATAAAATCCCATAAAAAATTCTAAGATATAAAAAACCCAAAAATATTTTTAATCGAAACTAACATGGTAGCCATAGCCACACAATGTGGTAGTAATGAAAAACAAATAAACATCCTATAATCCTAGTTACATAGTGCAATAACTAATAATGAAAATAGTTCATAGCCTCAAAAGCTAGGGCGAAATCTACTAAGCAACCATGTCACTATAGCCAAAATAGCAAAAACATAACATGTGCAATAATATGTGAAGCTAGGCTAGAGGAGGAGGTGGAGGATCATCATGCACATCATTACCATTGCCATCACCATTGCTCAAGGCCTATAAATAATAAATTCATACCAAAAATTAGTAAGTAGGATATCAAGAAGATACAATCATGAAACAACAAAACATATAAACAAAAAAAAATATAATATATAAAATGTAGAACATGTTCATGCAAACATCAGGAGATTTTGGAGCAATGTCCTCATGAGTAAAGTTCTGTAGACTAGTCTCTAATCTATGGAGGATCTACTCCTCACTCATGTTAGCCTAGTCTATATTTCCCAATTCTACCCCCGTTAGGATTTGCCTCCTATCAATATCGATCCACTCAGAAGAGCCTAGTTATAGAAGTCTCACCTAATGCAATGGTAATCTAAGGGGTTGTAGAGTTAGCAACCACAATTGACTTTGCAAACATCTTTAAGATGTTGTCTACATTTATACATTGTACAAACAATTCAAGATTTTGTCGCTTGATGGCCTCTTCATGTCATGATTTCAAATAACGATCCCTTTTTGCCTTATACTTCATATTGTGATCATTTTGCTTCCTACACCACTCTAAAACCAAGCATAGTAATCACACCAATCCTTGGTCTTGAGGATTAGTAACTCCATTTGCATGTCCTTCTCTACATTGCTCTTAGCTAGAGCAACTTTAACTTGGATAGCACTCTAATACTATGCCCACTCAATCTCCTTAATGCATAAAGAGTTTCTATTAGCCACATAAGCTTCTATAAACTCTTTACGATTGTGGAGCCCCTTGTTCTTAAGGGATAGCTCCTTCACCTATTTCTCTAGATCTACAATCCTCTTCCATAAGTATTTATTGCAACATTGGAATTCCCAATACGTTCTCACACAAGACATAGAACACTTAGTAGTCCCCTCATACATTCTGCGAGGAACATTTTCTACCTCAAGTGATAGCATGGAAAGCTCATCAATATTGATGTTACATGTAGGATCCCATTTGACTTTGGATATTACATGAGAAAAAAAATAAGTAATAGAAACAAAAAAAATTGATAATTGCTAAGACCATATAGTCATAAAACATAAGGCCAAAATACAAAATAAAAAAAACAAAGAAAGTAGTGCTAACAATTCTAACCAACATCATGGGATATTTGTTGTAAATGATCAACCAAGTCATCCACCATGCTTTGCATGAATTTTATCTTGATTGAGACCTCCACCAAGGGCTTGAAGTGGATAGTCAATGTGGATGCCTCTAGGGGAGATTCATGTACTAAGAAAAACAATAACCATCAATATATCCTACCATCAAAACATGCATCAAAATTTAGTAGACAAAAATAGTAAAACTTATTGGGGAGATTGGAAGATATGTCCATGGGAAGGCCATCATCTTGAGGCAAGTTACCTAGGATGGAGTTCATGACTTCCAACGTCTCCTTGGATGCTCATGCATCCTCCTCCTCCTTGCACTTTTGATCCTCCTCTTATTTATGCATTTGTTCCTCTTCATTAGCATCTTGAGAAGCTAGCTCCTACCTGACCCTTGCAACCAATGAAATCCAAGTTCACAACAAATTAGCCCATATCCTTAGGCAATTAAAAGTTTATAAGTAGAGAACAAATAACCTAACAAAAAACACATGAAACCAAAACAATAAATATACTGATGCATGTAAATGAATACATACCAACGACATTTTGTTGCACCTTGCCCAGCCTAATAGACAACTTCCTACAAGCTAGCAGAGCAATAATTAGAGTGGTAGGCTCAACCTAGGGCCTCTTCATCTTCTCCTAGGTTGTGTCATTAGCCTCTGCATTACCATGTGTACTACAGGGCTCAACCTTCCTCGTCCTCTTAGTGTTACCATGTGTACTATGGGGCTTAGCCCTCATGTTATCAAGAGAATAGCATCATGCATTGCTAAAATCCTTAGTGGTGATCAACAGTGACTCTCTAACGTCCTCAATGGATGAATCCCTAACATGTATCACTAGAGTGATGTCCTTGGTCCAAGGTGTAAAAAATTGGGAGGGATCATGACCTACCCATTCTCCATCCTTGCAAACCTCCTAAGATAAGTAGCAAAAAATATATAATGCATGTAGCACATTGAATCAAGGTTATTATGAAATTTGCAGATCTCAGCTCACAACCCAAGGACTAGGAAAGTAGCCTAATTAAACCTAGTACCATTAGTGAGGATTTTTCATGGTCCAAGCTTGCTAGACATCTATCATCCTCTATTGTGATAATAGCATGAGAAACACCCTAGACTGAAAGAGAAAATAGGTATTATTGGCTTCCTCAACTTTGAAATTGCTAAGAGACAAGGATCCACTACCATGGAAGTTAGCCAATCCTCCATCTCCTCCCTATGACTAACATCTTTCTCTGCTCTAATAGAGACCTTAACATTGCTAGAAGGTACTCCAAAGAGATCACTATACATGGACTCATTGATGCTCAAAATTAGAGGAAGGCCATGAACATGAGAAACAAAACTTAGTAACTCCTTCATTAAAAGAATCAATCATGTTTAGAATCTATGCTATCAACATGGATGGGCTAGGAAACATGAATAGGTCAAGAAAACTTGCATTAGCAATCCTCTATTGCACCTCCCTATGAGCCTTGCTTGCTAGCCCCTCCTACATTGTATCTACTTTGCCCCCCTTAAGTTGGATTTTCTCCTCCACTTGACTAGAAATAGTCATGACAAAAATATACTCATGCACAAAATTTGCATAATAACATGAACAATCCCTTAACCTCTTACATGGAAAAATAACCTAAGATAATGATGTAAAAATGGTGTTGAAATGAAGCAAGATGAACAAAATACATCATCCACTAGACTTGAGCAAGGTTGGAATTTTAGGCTAGACAAGTGCAAGCATGCTTAGATTAGGAAGGTTCCACCACTCATGCACATAGTGGTTGGCTACACACATACAATACATGTTAGCATGATGAGAAGTGTACATGCCAAAATCCGCATGAAGCTGCTCAAGCACTTCTAGTTTCACAAATTCACCTTGCATAAACACGGCCAAGGCTACACAAGCTAAGTACAAAGTTTTTCACCCTTTACTACCCCTCCACTGGTCACATGAGGGCTATGAAGATTTCAGTAACCACATAAAATGATTAAAACAAACATCTTAAGAATAGAAAAATAGATAAAGTATCAAATTAAAGTGAAGACTCATGCTTTTAGGAGATAGAATGTCCTTGGGGGATTTTGGAATAGGCTATTAACTTAGTGACCGACCATTAAAGTGTTGTCCACATTTTACTGAGAAAACTCAAGCATCTCTCATATCTACGATAACTTTTACACACTAAAAGTAAACATCCCATCATGCTACTTGATCTTTGATTGGGTGTTATGGTCATTCACCATGAATCTCATAATGTAGCTAATAGACCTGGGCAATAGGGTATCCACAATCACAGCTGCAACACTCTTAGTTAAGTATAACCACATGAACACATTGTAATGCTAAAGTAGATACGTCAAGAACGCCTTTGCCCCATGTCTAAATCAAATTGCTCTATGATGATCAATGGTCATATTAGGGTTTAGACTGTTTTGTGTAGCTATCCCTATGCAACATAAAATCCCCACTAGTTCAACGATAATCAAGATGGGCTTTAGTAATGCCTTGCATAAAAAAAGGAAGAAAGATCACAAAGTGCAACATCACACTTGCAGAAAGCTAGTAAAATAATAACAATAGAGCCACTATTAATGCTAATACGATGGCATGAAGAGAGAGGTTCTTGGCAAAGAATTGTCAAAAATAATTACATGTATGCATGAGGTTCCTAGTTTCTTTATGCCCAATTAGTTCAAAATAAATAAATTAATTAAATTGAAAAGGACTTAGGATGATGATTACAACAACTGTCCTCGCTACAACTCCTCCTCCTCCTCATCTTCTTCTTAATCTAGTGCTAATTAAGCTTGGAATGGAACATGTTCTCTTGCTTCAACCCAAAAATAAAAGAAAAAACCACACTCCAGACCACAACTAGATTCAACAACAGTAGCAAACAACTACTAAATCATGACCAAGATAGACTCTTTAGAGATGTGATACTAATACTGATTCAACAAGTAGCAAACAACTACTAAATCATGACCAAGATAGA
>MNCI01005426.1:0-14631 GCA_015680685.1 Gnetum montanum | reverse complement strand
ATTTAGTTGGTGAAGGTGAAAGTGAATGAAATCCTCCAACAACTCCAGCAGAGAAAAGAAGTGTGGCAACCCATTGTTGATAAGATAGACATCTATAACAAAGCAAAAATCTACATTAAGGAGTTGTAGATTAAAAAGATGACAACGCATATGGAGCTTGCTAATCTCTGTTAGGAAAATTTGGCCATGTTGACTATTAGATGGCCATGGTTTGAGCTTGAGAAATAGGTGGCAACTTGTACTTGTTGTACAAGGCTAAGTTCAAGCATTACAAAGACACCAAGCAAAAGCTTACTGTGGCAAACATTGAACTTGAAGTTCTCAAGGCACAATTCATAGATCAATGATTAACTGCTGAGAACCTAGCCAAGAGGATGAATGACTACCAAGAGTTGTAGGATGCAGTCAAGGTGTTCGATATTGAAAGCAAATAGTTCGCTTCTTGGTTTATCAAAGTAAAGAAGATGTTTCCAATAATGTCCTATCCATGGGATATCCCCATTCTACCCACATTGGTGATGCTGCATGGACTATAAATGATGCTTGAAGTAAGGAGGAGAAGATGAAGGCATTATTAGATGTCTTTTCCCTTCCGTTGGAGGTTGCAGCCACAATAGGATAGCCATAGCTGCATTAGCTACTGCACGTGCCTGAAGCCAGTGAAGGTCCTTCAAAACCGCAGGAGCCTCCACTGCCTAGGAATGTCTGATCTTCTTCACCGCCTTCACACCATTAGAGGATGTGCTATCAAATTTTTGTGTAATCATATCATGGTGTTCAATTTTGTGTCATGAACCTCACAATTTTATAATGTGTTGATTTGTATACTCGAGCACTTAGTTTTGTCAAGTCACTTTGTTAAGAGTTAGTCAATAATCCCATACCTTTCCAATTTTGTAAGGAAACTTGAGGATGAGTTTTCATTCAGTTGTGAGGGTATGATGAGCATCAAAGTGTCGTGTTGATGGGCCCCATCGATAGGACCCTATTTAAGTGGTGTTGCCCCATCGACATACTGTTTGCTATGTCTATGAGGCCCTATTGATGTAATACTATAACAAAAACTATAAATATGAGCTCCTAGTTGTGTTTATGGGGATTCACGTGCTAGTAGTAGCAAAGCTCTTGTAGTTTTTTCATTTGAAAGTTATAATATTTTCCTGATTATCCACAGCAAAAGTCATTGAGTTTACGGATCTTTATTCAAGCACTGTTGTACCTAAACCACACTAGTGTGTATGACAATAAAGACAAGCTTCTTGATAAACCTTGCAACATTCTGGATAGTTTAAATGTTTTATTCTTACATTTAATGTTTTCAGTTATTTGTTCAATGTTTCTTGGTAATTAAGCTAATTAAGTAATTAAGTAAGATAAGCTAAATAGACTAAATATATAAGTACGATTGCTTCAAGCGTAAACACATATATGCTTGGTAATCCCAACAGCATTATCGCTTGTTGTGCTTAGTAGCATAGTGCTTGGTAGCCCAGCAATGAATACATGGGTTCAGGACATGTACAAAAAGTGGGACCAGATGCTTTGTTAGGATTAGTTAGAGATTAATTAGTTAGTTAAATTAGATTGGCTAAAAATTACTTCATCTCTCTGCTTTAAGCACTAAAAAGCATAAAACACAAAACAATAAAAATCATATGCCTTGATTACACTTAACCATACCATGTGCATCACAAGTGTGATTGGAAAGACAATGAACTACCTTAGGGCAAGGTTTACTTCCTAAAAGACTAGTGTACTAGAAACTATAGAGTCCATAGAATTTGACTAAATCGTGCGTGAATGTTTTGTTATTTGTATGGTTGGGCATAAGGGTACCTTGATCACTCATTAGGATCCCACTGGAAAGACATGTTACCCATGCCTCAAGGTAGGTGGCTTCTCAAGAATTTCAAAAAAATAACAAGAAGTGCAATCAATAAACTCCTCTCTTGGACAAAACGCCAAGTGATGATGCTCCTTTCAATTGTGATAGTTTTATCATTGTGAATCTGAGAGGAGAAGCAATGCAATGTCACTAGACAATGGTTTGGACTTGGTTTGAATCTTGAATAGAAAGGCTAATGATTACTTTAACCATCAATAACACACAAAAATTCATTATGGATATGGTAAGACACCTCATGTCTTGATTTCTACAATCCCTTCTAAGTCTATCTCACTTCATTGTACAACTAATTCTAACTTATGATTTTGTATAATATAGCGTAAATTTCCAAACTTGGTACTACTAACATGTGTGTTTTACTAGATAGGTATGCAGTACATTTAACTTCCAAAGTGCCTATGGACACTTTGAGACATGGTTATACAAGGGCACTAAGGAGCGGAGCCTACTTTAGGGAGGATCCATTTGTCTAACTATTATATTTCATACTTCTTGAGCAAGAGCACATCATCTTGAGCCTTCCAAGAATAATAAATGTTAATAAATACTTGCCTTATCATCCAATAATCCCATTTATATGCCAAAACTTCATTCCCTTCTCATCCATCTTATATATACTTAATAAACTTTACTAGCCTGAGATTCCTTTATCATCAACTTTCAATGATTATTTTTCATTATCAGAGAACCCTATCCACTCCATAACCCTCTAGACATGCCTCATATCTTTGAGAGATTTGATTTGACTCATTTTTTCTCCATAAATTCCAAGCAAAATTTGAAATTTTCAAAGGTGATATCATAGCTACAATATTGGATAGCCTTTGATATTGTATGTTTAATATCTGATCTACAATACTACACATATAAATTGGTACATATAGCATAAGGGAGTTAGAAAATTTTCATTTCTCATTTTCCATGTGATGAGAGGTTTTGCCATTTTTTCTTCCCAAGAAAGAGCTTTGACATTGTAACTTTTGATGCTTGTAGCTTGACCCTTGTACCTTCGATTTCCAAAATTCTCAAACCTTGTTGATCATGGAGTTCTCAACTTAATCATGGGGGGAGGGGGGTGGTGGGGGGTGGTGCGGGATGTGTGGGGGATGTGTGGGGGTGAGGTGTGTGTGGGGGGAGGAAGGGGTAGTGGATGGGGGAATACTTGATGCGATATTATTGAAATTTGAGCCAAAAAATTCTAATGCTCGAAAGATATCTTAAAGGGTATGTATAAGGGAATAACAAGAATTTTATAATTTGTTAATCAAACCAAGGCCATAAATACTTAAACAATCCTCTTAATGCACCATACCAACTCTTTTAGGCCAAAAATAATAGCAAAACTAATTATTGTGAAGGGTTATAAGGGACATAACACCTAAGGGGTTTCCTTTTTGAAATTTTTCTAACTTTGTAATCATAATGAGCTAAGAACGTGATCTAACTAAGGGTACAAGTAAGGAAAGGAGTTATCCATAATTGGTGTAAGCATTTTAATAATTTCCAAACCTATAATGATTATAGATGGCCCTGAAAAGAGGAGCACCAAGAGGACCCTCATAGCCAACATGTAAAAGACTGAGAGACCATTGAAGAGGCTAAACAAGGCAACAAACACCGCAAGTCAAACAAGTAGAGCAAGAAACACAATCATTCAACATCCATCAACAAACCCCTACCACATAGCAACTTGTCCAAGTGGAGACAGAAGTTCCACAAGTCCCAAAATAAGGACAATAACTCACGCTATCACATGAATGCCTTTGGCTATTTAGGAGAAATTCATCATGTCTATTGTGATTGTAAAACTTAATTTTGGTCCATTCATGGAGCTTGCCGCAAATGTTGTCAAGACTCAACTCCAATCATCTTCCTTGTGGCCCAGCTTGATAACAAGTGGAGATTGGCACTTAGAAGAGACACTTTAATTTTGAAAGAATAAACAAACAATTGCTATGGTGAAGATTGAGAGAGTCTCAGTGTCTTATTCAGTTAAGATGATTGTTGAAGCACTCAATGTGCCCAATGACGGAGCAAAGGTGCCACAACTCTCTACTAGTTTTGATATAGATGCAAGAAAGCAGTGGTTGCAACGAGCATAGGGCAAAGAAGATTAAGATTATAGTGAGCTGACTACAAAAGAGAAAATTTATTTCAAAATCGGGACTTATCACATGTTTCCCATCAAGAGACTGGATATAATATCAATATGAGGCTAGAGGAATCACCATTATGATGAGAAAATTCAATGTAAACATCACTTGTCTCTATTTCCTTGAGATCCAATAGTGGTTTGGGGAAAAAGGTAGGAAAATTGATACTTTCATTTTCTTGCCTTATCAAAAAGTTGTATAGATGAGTTGGCATCTGAGGGTACACCAATGATGTCCTTAGAAAGGCTTAGAATGCTTCCTATGTAGAGATACTCAAGCTAGTGCCTCAGAAGAAGGACCAAGCGGAAAAACCAACAAGCACCAAGGAAATTGCAGGCACTACACTTATTGATTAGTAACAATAGGCTAGGCCTAGCAATCAACAACAAACTAAGTAGCAGCAACAACAAGAATAGTAGCAACAAGTTCCACTACCACCACCACAAGAGTCACTTGTAGCAAATTGCAAAGATTATTAGTTGGGAAACACATGAAGAAGATAGCATGTATAAAGTAATTGATGATGCAGTCAAGTCAAAAATCTCAACAGATCTTGCCAGCAACCAAATTTCATTACAGTCAAGAAGAGGGAGAGAATGGACACAATAGATTTCAAGGAACACTGCATCGTTCTAAGTGGTGCTTGAAGTTGGAGAAAGAGCCACAATTGTGGTTATGCAGGACCAAGATGTAGTAGAAGCCATAGAAGTGATCACCAATCACATAAAATAATTCTTTAATGTTTATGTTGTGCCACTAATAGACCCCTCTAGAGCAAGAGATGCTTAAGTGTTAGCTGGTACCTTGATGACTCTTACTAATCATGAGTACATGCTTGATAGATTACTGCAGACAAGGCAGGTCATGCAAAATCTTTTCGACATCCCAAGTGATGCCACTGCAGTACAATCAGAACTGATAACCACCAAGGGCAAGCTGGTCATGGCAGAAACTAGGGCAAAGCATGTAGAAAATGAAGTTCATAGATTATAGGAAGAGCTCATAACCCTAAGAGTTGAATGGAGAAATCTAACATAATATATTATGCCTAACCAGTTGGAGTGATTTAGAATTGAGATATTAATCACTTGATTGACGATAATATGAAGATGAAAAAAGAGAAAGAGAAGGTTGTATGGGATGCTTCAATAGCAGGAAGCATAAACATATGCATATGTTAAGGCACTCACCGCATTACAAGAGGAGAACAAGCAAATTGCTGCAGATAATGCTTAGTTGACCAACATAGAGAAGAAAAAGAACATCCTTGAAGAAAGCATTTAGCAACTTTGAGAGAAAATGTTGAGGGTCAACCAAGATATGAGCTGCCTAGCATGAGAGAATAGAAGCCTCTCAATGAAGGAGGTACGTGCAATAAAACAAAAACCCTTAATTGAAATAAGCATTTAGAAGAACAAAGAAAAAAGGCATGAGAGGCTCAAAGAACACTTTCACGATAAAGTGGGCATGTATAAGTAGATTAATGAGAAAGAAATCTCAATGGCTAAAGCCCAAATCAACTCAATATCAGCACAACATCCAGATTGGTAGCCTATCTTGGATAGCTTAGCTCATGTCAACCAAGTGGAGATCAAGAACAAAGACTTGCAAATTGAGGACTTAACAAAATACATAGGGTTAGTAAACCTGTGGTATGTTAACTTTACCATGTTGATAGCAGGTAGGCCTAAAAATGAACTTGAACAAGTGGCACCCATGTATGCATTGTATAAAAATGAGCTTGTAGACAGAAAGGATACTTTACATAAGCTACATGTGGCAAACTATGAATTAGAATTGGTCAAGGCCAGCTATCAGGGCCAAAAAGACTTTGCAGTGAACCTGGCCAAACAAATGTCTGATTATTGAGTTATGCACAGTGGCCAAAGCATTTGAAGAAGAACAAAGGCAGTTGCAGCATGGTATGTTAAGGCAAACAAGATGTTCTCGCAACTACCATGTCCATGGGATTTACTTACTCCATCACACATCGCCCAATCAACATGGATGGTACATGACCACAAAATGAAGGAAGAGAAACTTCAAGCATTGCTCAATTGATACCAGTTCAAGAACCTTGATGACAAGGGAAAACAATTGATGGAAGAGCCACCATTGCCAAGAACCTAATCTGCATTGTGCTATTCAAAACTTTTGTTTTGTTTTATCATAAACTTGTGTTAAATTTTGTAAAACACCATTGCAGCATTCAATGTCTTGTGATGAATGGCGAGGTACCCCTACACTCAACCATACGAATACGAGCATTGCACGCGCAATCTGGTCGAACTCCGCAGATAGACTAGTTGTGGCATCTAGACAGTTAGCCTTAGGTCGCAGTTCGTTGTCTTCCTACCTGGACTAGTATTAACTTTGTCACCTATGGTTTAGTCCAGAGTGAGGTGTATGATGTGTTCCATGCTAATGCTACTCCTAATGGCAATGGGAAGTAATATTGACTAACCTAAGAGAGAAAGGGTGAGAGAGAGTCTAAACTAGCCTAAGTGTGATGAGCATCCGTTCCTCAATTACTCATACACATCTTGGACTTCGTGCATGACTACCACTGGGATTACCAAGCATAGATCCTAAGTACGCTATTGGGTTACCAAGTAGTCACACTTAAATGCTCGTAATCAAGTCGTACTCATTCCACGTTACTAGGAGTTTAGGGTGAGAAGATATTAACTAGGAAAGCAGTAAATAACAATTAAATAATTAGTTAATTAAACTAAGTGAATGCTGCAATGATGAAGTAATTTCGATCTTTATTTCTAGTCATGTGCGTGTCCAAGTACGTCACACTCGAATAAGGATGCCGTACAATTACAATCACCACACTGCGGACATACACTGGGAGGAAAAGGGTTGAGAGGAAAAATAGAAACTAAAATCAAAATTAACTCTAAACTGCTAATGCCCAAAACCAAGTGTGCCACCTTTTATTTATAGGCTCACACCAGAACCACGATATCGCGTACGCGATATCACATGCAGGCCACGATATCACGGCCCTGATAACTGGGCTCCGATAACTGGGCCTGACAGACCATGACTCATCATCTTGTATATAGTTAGTCAGTCCTAAATAGTCGAATCTACCTCCCAATTTTGTAAGAGACCTTATCCTCATTTTGTTTTAACTCGAGGACAAGTTTCCAGCCAGTCGTGGGGGAATGATAAGTCGTATTTATCATTAGTAATGATATCGCATCAATGATGTTGTAATTATGATATCGTAGCACATGTTACATCATCATTGATAAGATATCTTAAGATGTGTGCAGCCCTATAAATACAACACTTGGATGCACAATCTACATAACTTTTCATTCCATAGTAACTAGACTCTATCAATTTGTTTTAGTAACTTAGCAATAGAAGTGTATGCCCGCAGTGTGATGTTAAGTAGTGAACAGAGTTTTTTATTCGAATAGATTGTACTTGGATACAATTTGTGAACAACAATAAAGATTGAGCTATTTTGCATCATTGCAGCATCACTTAATTTACTTTTTGTTTTCTTAGAATAATTTTCCATGTTTTCTTGGTTCGCACTTTACCTTTTCAAAGTACTTGCTTTACATGTGCACTTAGTACATTAACATGGGTACAACTAGTTTTGAACGTTCAATGTGGCTGTCTAGTAATCCCAATAGTGGTGTTATTTGATTTGCTCAACAATAACTCCACTTGGTAACCTAGTGGCAACTACATAAGTCCAAGACGTGACTGGAGGACTAGAAACGGATACCTATTGCTTATGATAGAATAGATGTACTAATTGCTAATACTTCAGCTTAGAAATTATTTTCATTTGATCATGTTCACTAGGAGTAATAATGGCTGAACAACATCAGATATCATATATCTCACGGTGAGCTAAACTATACACATAGACTTCACTAGCTCCAAGTGGAAAGACAATGGTCTCGAACTTAAACCAATTGCTAGCATATTAATATTGCCTTATTCATGAATTACGATTGGGTCACACGTGGACACTTATGAATTGTATGGTTGGGTGTTGGATTGCTCCATCGCTCATCAACTATTAGCATATGCTTTTCCATTATTTTCTAGTCATAGTTTTTATTATTGCATTATGAAAGCCATTGCTTAATTTGATTCATGTTAGATAGGTTGTCCTTATGAGACCATATTGACTAGGCTCTCGTGCTATCATTATGTCAATGTGATATCATTGAGCTAACCTATTGAATTGGTCTTGATCCTTCTGCATATCAAACTACGAATTTTTATCTTTTTTGAACATCAAAATATGAATTTTTGAAACCGCTGTTGTAGAGGATGCAAATTACAAAACCTATATTTTGTTACAAATTAAGTTGCTAAATTCTCTCAAGGATACAAATTTGCTAAAAGTTTATGTTGGCAAAATTTATTAGCGACTAATGAACTTAGTAGAGAAAATCTGACTTAATGAAAAACGAAGTTCCAAGTTTTTCAAGTTTAAAGTTTAATGGTGTTTGAGGTTTGTTGTCAAGTTTAGAAATTTTTTGTTTCGTGTATAATCCTTTTTTTTAATATTTTGGTAGTAAAGTTTTATAGTGTTCTTTTAACTATTTTTCCTATCCTTTAGAACTTTATTATTATTTATCTTATATTCATTTACTATTTTAAAAAATTTATAACATGCATATATTTTCTTATTATTAATTTTGTTTCAGCCCTCTAATACCTATTTATTCTACGGGATCAGTCATTACTTCAATATCAGTCATTACTTTTACCTAGGTTTACACGCTCACATTGGAGATGCCTAAGCTTTTGTGGTACTGTAATTTAAATTTAAGCAGCTGTAAGGGCAACCTCTCGGTAAAAATGCCTTATATAGACCATGGTTACGGCGGTGAGGGAGGCGGCAAGAGCACAAATTAAAGTTGTACCGTTGGTTATATAAAAGCTTTTATGCTTTCAGATGGAAAGGTTGCCACCGATGATGATGTGTGGAAGTTTATTGGCACTGAACGCGGGCGATGGAGTACATGAGTAGAGTAATGTTTGAGTCTTCCAATATTACCGATGCTTCTCACAAAATCTTCGTCAAAGTCACCACTGTCACCTCAAAAGTCAGGGTGCATTTACATTTAATGATTATACCATGGTGAGATTTAAAATAAATATGATAAGGGAGTGGAACGTGGCGTAGTGGATAAGGTAATGCAAGGTATAATTAATAGAATGAATGAATGATGTTTGCTTCATGACTTCTTCGTATTGAATAAGATGACATGTGGAATAAAGAAGACTGATGATGAAATAGAATGAGAGTTAACGAGTGAAGCAATTAGAAGAACTTTAAAAGTATGATTATTAAAAGGCAGGTAAAATACACAAAAAAGTTGGCATAAAGCAACTTTTCATGGAATAAAATTAAAGTCTTTGAAATCTAGTATGGTTGTTGGAAAAGACTTTCAAGAACCACATTATTTTCCAAGAAAGTCTAATGCGAAGATTATGGAGTGGATTCATTTGTCCAAGTCTACTAAGCCTTTGAGTGCACCGGTGAAAGCACCACGGCAAGGGTGAGTGGGTGGAAGAAATGTGATACATTAAAGTTAAGACTTTTGCTTGGATGGAAAACAACAGCACTTTGAAGTGGAGGGTCTGCTGAAAATGACTTCCACCGTTATTTTAAAAAACATATTTTAATAAAATGTCATCAGTATGATACATTTATACATGGAAATGGAGTAGTGTAGACAGGAAACCATATACGGTTCTATAATTCTTTTATTCATGGGGAATTCATAACGGTATTCACATTATGCTATGTATCAATAACATTACATGTATAGTTTTTAAGGTAAGAAACATAGAGATAAACAAAATGGATTTAACTGATTCTGCTGCAGATTCGAATGCAAGATTTGAGCATAGAGTCTAAGTTGGTTTTAAAGTAAATTCATTCCCAAGTTTTTTGAGTTACTTTCTTTCGAAAAGAATTCATTCACAGAAAATTTGAAAGCAAGGAAAAGGAATAAATAGGTAGAAAGTAGGAATCTGAATAGGACTTTTTTGCAAAAAGAAATTTATTAACAAAAAATACGAAATGTTTCCCCAAAAAAATGCAGAGAAAGAATGATGAATATTTGGACAAGACGTTGTTTCTAGAGAAGAATGGATGAAAACAAAAATGTTTTAAAAAACGAATTACACTAAAATCGGATACAAAAACTTCAATGTCTTACAAAACAAAACTAAACTCAGCACTTATGATAACTGTAATATTATTTATCTTACCACAAAACCAACAATGCATTATAAATATTTTTATTTAAATTTATAATTAATTAATTTTATCCCCATGCACCACTCCCGGGCAATGTTATGGCATGACGGTATACATCAATGTGCATACACGGAAAGATTCCTGCACCTCATTTACAATGTTTTAATAAAAAGTGGTGTGACAAAATATGTAATTAAACATTTTCATTTCCATATTGGTAAAAGTCAAGTTAAGGTCACCTGAAAATGAGTCTTTTTGAACGGCCAACGTTTAATAATAATGTGCTATGAATGACTAGTACAGTAAATTATTATTTATAGTATATGGAAAGTGGACCAGATTCATGGTAGTGTTTGAGTCTTTGGCAAACAATGGCGTAAACGGTTCAAAGCACAATGCTCCTATTCTGGGTGCTTGAGAAATTCATAAGATATGTCAATTTAATTAAAAATATGGACAATGCTGATTGCATGTGTAAGATTCTATGCTTTGAAAAGGAAGGTTGTCCCCAATGATGGTGTCTGTAAATTTATGCCGTGGGCGATGGAATAGATGTATCCGGTAGTTTTTAAAATCTTAAAATATTGCTGATGCTTCTCAAAATCTTTGTCAAAGTCATCCATTGTCACAATGTGCAATGGGAGGTCATTGGAAGTCCAGGTTCAATTCAAGTGTTCAGTTTATTCCTACCTCATATCGCACTATGTGAATCGCACTATGTGAAGAGTAATTAACTTTTATTAAGAGCCACCGAACCAGCGGTCATCTTAGTTCAAGGTGAGTCAAGGATTTGATTATGACTATAATATGTTAGTATAACGATATTGAAAACAATGAAGGAGAGAATGTGGAATGTGTCGTAGTGGGTAAGGTGTAATTAGAATCGAGGGTGTTTGATCCATGACTTTTCTATGTTCCATGAGATGTGAAATAATAGATGGCAATAACAAAGACTGATAATGGAATAGACTATGACTTTGCCAAAGAAAGTAAAACACACAAAGTGGTTAAAGTAAAGTAGAGCTTTGCTTTAAAGACTTTGAAGTGGAGCAGAATAGTTTCCACCATTATTCTCCAAGAAAGCTTAAAGTGGTTAAAGTAAAGTAGAGCTTTGCTTTAAAGACTTTGAAGTGGAGCAGAATAGTTTCCACCATTATTCTCCAAAAAAGCTTAATGTTGTGTGTATGGAGATGGAGAAGAATCTTATGGACTGGATTCATTTGTGAAGAGTCTGTTGAGACTTTGAGTCCACCCGTGAAAGTAGACTTAACAGATGAGTATGCGGAATCGAACGCACAAGGTTGAAGTTGAACATGCCGTAATTTTCACGCAGTCGTGAGAGGATTGGATGGAACAAAACACGTTGTTGGGTTCTTGAAGCATTGCAGGGATGAAGTTCAAACTTTTGAGATAACGATAAAAATTACATATTAGAGTTAGTTTGCAGGAAAGAGATAAACAACCATCATGGGAATTAAAACTACTGCATTTTTGAGATCACCTGAAGTGAATGTGACGCATGGCACTGTAAAAAGCTCGGCCTTACCATGATGGGTTAATTTGAATATTGTATAAGTAAAATAAAGTTAATTTGATAAAATCAAGGGCTCTGGGAAGTTTCAACAAAAGAAAAGGCCTGAGAAGTTTCCTTAATTCAATTCCATCGGCTCTCTTTTACCAAGTTATATGTTAATTCTCTCAAAAGTTTCTCTCACAAAGTGAATGTGAAGTGAGAAGTGAGGAAATTAAAGAGATGTTTAACGGATAAAAACAATGGTGATAATAAATAATACACAACTGTCCCATCTGCAAGATCAATGAAAATGAAAATATGAAAGGTAAGATTACGTCAAAGTATTATAAATAAAACATGATAAGAAGCAATACCATTTCCATCCAAAAAAAGTACAGAAAAATCTTGCATAAGTTAAGCAAGACTATGATCGGAGATGGCTGATCCTGCGTAAATTAAGCAGTGGAAACTGCAAAATCTTTAACCTAATAATCTATCCAAGTCAAGCTCCAGTTCCTCCCAAGAGCAAAGCCCAGCAAATTCTACGCTTTCTTTATATTTAATGAAAAAGAAAAGTCTTTATCACTAAATTTGTTTCCCAAACAATGATACCATCCGGCATTCACAAGCTTTAACCTAATTAAAAAAAACATCAAATTTTTAAAAATTGGTTATTTCTTACAGCTTCGTGTCATGATTCTCAGTGGTAATTTCATCTACTCTCTCTTTATGTCATTGGATTTCTCTAAACCACATTCTTGCAGTTCAGGATTTGGTGCCCAAAAGCTTGAGCGTGACTGTAATCAACTGTGCTTGACAATTTAGACCATTCCATAGAACAGTAGCGTTATTTTCCCTGAGACTGCATCAAAGTGGCCCAGATACCCTTCTTTGCAAATTCTTAATCTTATATCTTCATTGACATCATTTTGATAGCAGTTACTTTAGGAAGCAATTTGCAGATAAAGGGTAACGAGACACCTAACTTAATCATAAGATGCATGTGTAGCCTAATAGTATATATATATATTTATAATAGATTTGAGAATTCAACATCAGCATCGACCAAAGAAAGTCCCGCCATTGTCTTTGAACTAATAAAACGAGATAGAGAGAGACCTTCAGATTCTGAATTGGATTCAAATAAAGTAGATTGTAAAGGATCTAAAAATGGACTCCCATGGACAATTCAGAGAAATTGTGATGCCATACGATATGCCAAGTTCTCGTGTGAATGCCAAACACACCACATTTTAATGGAGTAGCACATGGGATATTAATTACTTTCCAAAAATGTGTAACATTAATATAAAGTAAATCTTAGGGTTCATCCTCTCAGTAGCCTCCCCTTTGAGACTTAATACTAAAATGTATGAATTGGAAAATGCATATAAAAAATAATTTTAATACTTTTAATTTTCTTAACAATTATTATATTTTATATTTTACTTATTTTTGGCCCAAAAAATAAAAATCAGCCTTATGCAAGGATATGTAGCATTAAGATAAAGTAAATGTTAGAGGTCATCCTCTTTGTAACATCTACCCCCTTTACCAAAAGCCTTAATATTAAGATATATAAATTAGACAATGAAGATAAACATTATTTTTAGACTTTAATTTATCTCAAGAATCACTATGTTTTAATGATTTACTCCTTTTTGGAAAAAAAAAAACTATGCTTATGGAAGGTATTTGTCAAATGCACCTTCTTAAGGGAAGTGTAATTTGTGTGTCAAGATTAGGGACTTTTCAAACTACCCTTTATTAGAAAAGGATAAAAATGTATACGCACCTTGCAAATCTCCCTGCTCATGAAAGCAAACTTCACCACACGAGTATTTGCAAGGAATTCAACGAACAAGTTTTAAGTTGAATGCAAACTCACTGCAGGATTGGATGGATGAAAAGGGCATTGGTACATTCAAAGATGAAATTCAAACCTTTTGAGACACTACAAAATTATGTGCTAAAGTATGTGGAAAAAGCAAACAAGCTTGGCAATTAAAGCACTTGACTTGGTCACCATGAGCTATTTGATTGTTTAAATATTGTATGCAGATCATCCGTGTGAATTATGGGACAAAAAGATCAACTTGGCTTGCTAATTTTTGTCAAAATAAGCTTAGTGTAATTGTACATTGACATTCCTATACCAAATACATTTTAACAAGCAATTTAAGAAAGGAGCAACAACATAAAAAATTACAACGTACAAAGTACAATAAGAAGCAAAGGTATCTCTTGAGACTAATGCAATAAAAATCCCTAATGGATACCCTTAGTGAGACATGCATGTAGAAAAGCTAAAAAGCAAAGTTAACTGCTATTTCAATTTTGCTTATGCTCAGTTTTCATATTTTAACCCTTGTGAACTCTTAAAAATATTATCAAAGTGCTTACCTTTTAAAATCGTTTATAATGTTTTTTAAACATCTGTAATTACATAGCATTGGCTTATAATATTTTTGAGGATAATTTGGATGTGCTTTTATATTGGTAGCACTAATTAGTTTCCCAAGTGCTCGTGGCTGGATTAAAATATTTTGTAAATATCTTGATTATGAAATTGTTTCTACAGAACTTTGTTATTGTCATTATCTTTCATCCTGTTATTTCCTTTTGAACAATTCTATTAAATCCTATTTATGGAATTTTCCTATGTACTATTGACGATAGTGCTACTAAAAGCTTTCTTGCTTTTGTCAACTTACATAATATGAATGAACCTGGGCATGTAATAACCTTTGCAAATTATAACTATATTAATTTTTAAAAGTAAAAATATTGTTATTGTTGTACT
>MNCI01005424.1:0-11742 GCA_015680685.1 Gnetum montanum | reverse complement strand
ATTGAGCAATATCAACAATGATAGCACCCACAATCATGGAGAATGACACCACCAAGGCAACATTATCCTTACCGGTAACCTGTATGAATATTACGTGCAAAAGTTAATATTCGCATGTGACTCTATTGGTCACGTCACTCGTCAACCTCACTACCAAGCCCATGAGTATTATGGGACTCCCTCTTCTAGAGGTGATATTCCACAAGCATGTCATCCTTCTCATCTAGCTGCATCTCTTCCACCAATAGCTCCACTACCACCTACTTCCATGATGCAATGTGAAATCCCTACCCAGCCATAGTAACATAACACCACGAGGGCTGTTAACTCTCAACCTACTGTTGGTTCCAACAACCACATGAAGAAAAGACTTTTCTTTAGAACCAACAATCCAACTAAGCTATTGCAATCACAAGAGGCTGATTCCTTAGACACCTTAGTATCAAGCAAAACTTCAGAGCACCATTTCAGTATAATCATCGCACTCAATGCATATGGTCATGCTAACACATGTCATCATTAATTGGATCAAAGTTGGCCACCTTCATAAGAAATTCTCTAATCCTGGAAGTCCTTTGATATACTTACAAATCATTGAAAATGTGCCATGTAAGGCTCTTTTGGATTTAGGTTTTGGTGTCAACTTGATTTCTCAAGAAATGTACAAGGCTTGTAACCTACCTCCATTGAAAAAGAGTAACATCTATCTAGAGTTGGCTGACCCGTCCACTATCCCATTAGGACTAGTGGAAGTCATTGTTACCATTGTTTATGGGTGGTCATACTAGCTGACTTCCTAGTAATTCAGGCAAACAACAGTAAGGGGGACTTCCCAATGATAATGGGAAGAGCATGGCTAAGCACCATCGACGCATGCCTAGGAATCTATGATCTTTCCCTAGAAATATCAAAGGAAAATACATTCAGAAAGATCAAGAAGAAAAATGTTTTATACATCACATATAGTGACACAGGGTGTAATTGCATGCAAAGGTCATGGTTTGTGAAAAGTTTAGCATTGCATGCATGCAATTAGTGTGAAAAAGTGATTAACATACAAAGATGTCTTTATGTAGCAACCACACGATAGGAAGAAATCTAGTGGCTGACAGTTGATCAAGAAAGCAGTTCACTCATATGCATGGAACCAACTAAGGGTTTGACATGTGCTTACATCGATAGCATAGATGCATTAGAGCAACTCCACCACCAACTTCTAAGTCTTAACCTTGAAAATATCAATTGGGGGAAGTTGGAAATCCCTGAGAAATTTAAGTAGAAGCCCCACAAGCTGAAACCATTGCCCATCGGTATGGAATACATGTTCTTTAAAAATGTAAAACTGGTAATTATCAACGCTAAGCTTGCTTCTCAATAGAAAAAAGAACTGCTGAAGGTAATAAATAAATGGTTGGAAGCCTTCACTTGGTCATATCCTGAATTAAATGGAATAGATCCTAGGATATGCCAACATAGAGTTTACACTGACCTCTCCATGAAGCCTCAAAGATAATTGCAAAGGTGATTGAACCCTAAATTGAAGTAAGTAGTTAAGGAAGAAATCGAATAGCTTCTCAAGGCTGGGTTCATATACCCCATTGCTGATAGCGAATGGGTTAGCCCCTTAGTTATTATGCCTAAAAAGGGAGGCAAATTGAGGGTGTGCATAGATTTTAGGCTACTAAATATGGCAACATTCAAAGATCACTTTCCATTGTCATTTGTCAACCAAGTCTTAGACACCATCATAGGGCATCGCTATTACAGGTTTTCTATAGCAGATATAACCAAATACAAATAGCTCCAGAAGACCAAGCTCAAAATATGTTCACCAATCCTTGAGGAGCGTTCACATACAAAAAAATTCCGTTTGGCTTATGCAATGTCCCTATAACATTTCAATGACTAGTTCTAAGCATATTTCAATAACAAATAGGGAATCGTATGGAGGTCTTTATGGATGACTTCTCCACTTACAGAACAAACTTTGATCAAGCTTTGGATCGGTTAGAGAAAGTGTTAAAAATATGTGTAGAAACCAATTTGAGGCTCAACTAGAAGAAAATCCATTTGATGGTCCAAGAGGGCATAGTACTAGGGCACAAAATATCACACATAGGTATAGAGGTAGACTCCAAGAAAATCAAAATTATCTAAGGAATTGCCCATCAAATGGAAAGTATCAAAGATATTTGACCATTACTTGGACATATTGGCTACTATAGGAGATTTATTGAGAACTTTTTAAAGGTTGCCAAACCATTGGTGGAATTAACAAAAAAGGACGTATCTTTCGAGTGGACTAGGAAATGCAAATTAGCTTTCCAAACTTTGAAACATAAGCTAGTAGAAACACCAATTTTACAAGCTCCTAACTGGTCCAAACCATTCCATATTATGATTGACGCATCCAACTATGTTTTAGGAGCCGTACTTACACAGTTAGATGACCAGAAGCATCTTTATTACATCCACTGTGCAAGTAGAAGTATCACTAGTGCACAACTTAACTACACTACCATAGAGAAAGAATTAATTGATGTAGTGTTTGCACTAGAAATGTTTAGACACTATGTATTAGACATAAAGTATATATACATACAGATCATAGTGCAATCTGGTTCCTCATGAATAAGCTAATGGTAAGCCCTCATATCATACAATGGCTTGTAATCTTACAAGAGTTCGATTTAATGATGATCGATTGCAAGGGCACCAAGAATGTGGTTGCTGATCATTTATCTTGGTTGTAATGGGACAACAAAGAGGATGAGTATCCAATTTTTGATCATTTCCTTAATGAATTCCTCTTTGCTGGTGTAGTGAATAATCAATCACCCACAGAGACAAACTAGTATAGTAGCATTCTTACCTATATCCTCACCCAACAAACACCACAAGAGTTAAAGCTTAAGAAAAAACAACAATTTCTTCACTGAGCCAAGTACTTTATGGAGATCAATGGGCAACTTTACAAAGTGTGTTCCAATGGCTTGGTTCGATGGTGTGTTCCCAATATCGATCAACTATGAGTTCTCCAAGATGTTCATGAGGGTCCTTGTGGGGGTCATTACACTGGGAGACAAATGACCATCAAGATCCTACGTGCAGGATATTATTGGCCTACATTATTTCAAGACATCCATCGTTTCATCCAATCTTGTGAGCATTGTCAACAAGATGGGGAAATGATTGCTAGAATGGAGGATCTGCAACAATGGATTCAATTGTTAGAACCCTTTGACATTTGGGGAATTGATTTTATGGGGCTGATTACACCAATTTTAAATGAAAAAATTTATATTATTGTTGCCATTGATTACCTAATAAAATGGGCCAAAGAAGCTACTGTTAAAGATTGTACATCATCTAGAGCTACATGATTTGTTCAACAACAAATCATAAACATGTTTGATGTGTCGTATGCACTTATTTCACATCATGGTACATACGTCACAAGTGCAACTTTTCAAAAATTAATGCAACGCTTAGGGGTTGAGCATAAATTGACTACAACATACCACCCCCAAGTGAATGGTCAAGCAGAAGTCACCAACAAGGAGATTACAAAGATATTGACAAGAACCATTAGCAAGTTGAGGTGAGACTGGAGCACTAAACTGAATAATGCTCTTTGGGCCTACTGCCTCACATGGAAACTCCCTAAAAGCTAGTTTCCCTATGAGTTAGTGTACGATAAATTATCAGAACTTCACATTCAAACTAAGCTTTGTACACTATCCATGACATGTGACCTCAACCTTGACCTTGATCTAGCATAGAAACAATGGTTAGTAACCCTTACCTTGCTAGATGAAAATCTATTAGCTGCCCTATCATCTAATGAATTGCACAAGGCCTTCAATAAACAATGTCATGACCTAAGAATTAAGAAAGTTAAATATGAGCTAGGAGATAAGGTTCTCTACTGGAATCCCACACATGTGCCACAATGTACTAAATTTCAAACACTATGGGAAGGGTCTTATATTATTTATGCAACTTTTCCTTTAGGGGCCATGACAATGTACAAACTTGAGAGCTCAGATAAGAAACTTTTGGTCAACATGAAATAAACCAAACCTTTCTAGGAGCTTAGGATAGCCAATACACAATACACATGCTACCTCTCTTGATGGACAACCTTGCTCACTATTTCGATTCTCCTCCTTCCAACTTAGTTGTGGGAGAGATGGCCACCTATGCTAACTGTTCCAAGACCTTAGTTCTTTTTGAATTTTTTAACACATTTTTCTTTCACAAATTTTTGTTTTACACATTTTTTCAACTTTTCTTATTTTTGTTTTATACCATCGTTCATATTTTTACTATTTGTTTGATTACTTGATTTACTTTTATTCGTCATCCAATAAGTGCTCATGATAGTGGATTGAATTATATCATATTGATTGCTAATGTTTGGTTTTTACCTTTGAATTATGATGCTAATATTAAGGTATGGTTCTTTTGGTAAAATAGGCAATGAGTCCATGTCTTCCACTCATCCATATAACTTTATGGTCTCCTTTGGCTTGGAACTATACAATCCTTTTTTTTAGTAAACCTGTTAATCAATTGGTGGCTGGGTATTTATCAAACCAAGGAAAGAATCAAAGGATGAGAAGGGTGTGACTTCAAGGGGATTTGATACATTTGTGCTAGCCATTCTCTTAGGTGTTTGGATGCGTTTTCTTGGGTTTTTCTCCATTCTAACATTGTTCAAAAATTAGGATGCTAAGTGAATAAAAAGAAGTATTTGCATGATGTGGTTCTCACGCAAGAAAAAAGTGAAAAAAAATAGAAGTGAGAATTCAAAGCACGTCCCTTAGACATAATAAAGCAATATCGGCTACAAGCACTAGTTATGGAATTAGAAAGACATGATACCCATGCTTGAAGGTTTCCTCCAACTAAGGCCCTTTCTCGCTTTATTCTTCTCCATCTCGTTCTCCTTGGAATAGTGATGAATCTTTGTGGAAGCATTCTTGTTGCTTCAAAAGGATGGATTGGCCAAGTGTATTGACGCGGTCACTGAATGTGGTTGGTTTGAGTCTAGATTTGGGATGAGTTCTACTCAGTTATCATAACCATGAAATACACAAGGGACTTTACACAACCTTGTTCTTGGGATTCCATTCCATTCTCTCCTCTCCATATTTCTTCCCATTTTCCACCTCATTACCAGTTTTATCATTAGTTTGTTCTGGGTTGATGCATTATTTTTCCTTGGTGAATTCTTGTGGATAAGTTTTTAACTATTTCTTCCAAATGACATTCCTAGAGCCTATGAACTCTTTGGTTTGTGGGTTTGTTAGGGCATAAATGGCATGAACCTGCTTTGGGAAGGACCCACTGGCATTTCTTTTTGGTGCAATTGTAAACTTCTTTCCCTTAAACATTTCTTGCAATCAATCATTTGTTGTTTCATATCCATCCATGACATCCATTTTATTGGCATTACCGTTGATATTTTTCATGTTTCTTGTTTCTTATGTTTTTCCATCTTATAGCTATCGAAGGTTTGCTCTTAGTCATGGGGGCCCTAGCACAAATTTTTTAATTTTTTCCATTTTACTAATTGCCTAACCCTTACACCTTGGGTAGTTTCCAGTGATAAATCTCCAAACCAGTTTCTGCCATAACCACAACTCAGCCAATGCGCTTCATATCGAGGCAAGGTATCAACTACATTGTGGATTACCTATCCTTGCTCATTTGTGACTATGTTGTGTGTGCAGATGGAAATCATATAAACAATGGACTAGGCTTCGAGGAAGCACTCAGGATAGACCAAAACTAGAGCATTTATGAAAGGGGCAAGTTTGGTAGCATGGCTATGGATAAACAATGAAAGGTGCAATATCGGCACTGGTAGCAACATGCTTCATCTTCTCTTTTTCTCTTTCTTTTAAAGCTGGCAAATAAGGCTTGGATGTCATTTATGTACAAGTGTTCACCACAATGGTCATGAACACTAAAGTTGTAATATGCTTATTGATTTGTTCACTGGGCATGTTGAGTCTGTCATCCCATTCCATCATTAGTTGTTAGTTAGTTAATAATCCCATAACTTTCTAATATTTTGTAAGGAACTTGAGGACGAGTTTTCATTTAGTCATGGGGGTATGATGAGAGCGGTTACTCTAGTAGTTATTTTAATTATTAGAGTGGTTACTCTAGTTGTTTCTTTTGTAGTTATTCTAATTATTAAAGTGGTTACTCTAGCGGTTTCTTTAGCAGTTATTCTAATTATTAGAGCAATTACTCTAATTATTAGAATAGTTGCTCCCAAGCTTATAAATACAGTGCCCGGGTGGACAATTGGGAAAAGGAAATTGTGTAGCAATCAAGTAGTGAAACTCTTGTAGTCTATTTGAAGGTTCGAGTATTGTGTACCTGAGCATACCGTGCGTACGACAATAAGGATAAGCCCTTTGATTCATCCTTGCAGCACTTGAGATTTGTTTTCTTACACATTTCTTTTATTTTATTTTCTTATGCATTTATTTTATTTTATTTTATGCACTTTACATTTCTGTTATTAGCACAACAATTCATTTTGATCAATTAAGGAAATCAAGATTAAATGCGAGCATACAGAGTATGGCACCGCGGATAACAGAGAAGACACTCGACAGTGAAGATGGCGCCGCGGATACGGACGCGAAGAAGGAACGAACTGTTGTCATGGACGCGGACGCGGAGAAGGAGCGAACTGCTGCCTTCACAGGGAACAACGACAGGTTGGAGATGTGGTTCAAAATCCAGCGTCTTGACAACGCCACCCTGGATAACCTCGCTCGCAGTCCCATCGGTAAGTTCTTTTTGGAAGGGACAAGGCCTCACCTAGACTTGGTCCGGCGTTGGGCTTGGGCTGTTTGGGGGTTGGAAATGGTGACGGTCAAATGCCTCGCAGATGACCGTCTCCTGTTCTGTTTTGCCTCCCTGGACGACTGGGTGAAGGTGCTGGTGGGGGGACCGTGGTTTTACGATGCGCGGGGCTTGGCCCTGGCTCTCTGGCACCCGGGAGCTCTCCGCGACCCAAATCTGTTCGAGCGGGCGCTGGTGTGGATCTGACTTTATGACCTACCCCTCGAATACTGGTCAACCAAAATTTTACTATCCCTGGCACAGGTGTTCGGGGAGTTTATCAAATTTTATCAATTAACAGAAGGCATGGAGCACATGGGTTTCGCGCGGTTCTGCGTGTGGAGGCCTCTCCCGTTGCAAGTGCAGAGTGAGGTGCTGGTGCTAGACTCTGAGCTCGGAGAGGAGCGGGTTTGCATTCATTTCAAAAATTTGCCAAGGCCCCTGGCTACGACTCGGACCTCTGCCCTCGAGGGAGGCATGGCCAGTAGAGACTAGGTTGTGTCCGACTCAGAGGGCGGATGGCAGCTCGTGGGCAGACGAAGGCGGGGACCCAACAGGAACCACAAACAGGGGCAACAGGGGGGGGACGCAGACAAGAAGGGAGCACCCACGCCCAGAAGGCAACGAATGAAGATCTTCCAATAGGCCCCATGAGGCAGGGTAATTAACCTACGACAGACCTACGCACAGCTGGGCCACGGGAGAAGACGAAGGAGGTCATGCCGGGCAGGCCATACCTCCAGGCTCTGGTCGGGGATGGGGCTCCGCCCCCTGACGACCGCGCGCAGTGGCACCAGAGCATAGAGACGCCCCATACTTTGTTGTTTGTGGCCGGTGGCCCTGTCGCGGGTGCCCTGTCCCCGCCTCTGGTCACAAACTGGATTAATACGAGCCATGGGACGGCTCGACCCAGCCCGGAAAAGAATGCGGGTGTTTCGGTGGTACCGTCGCTGGTGGGGAAGGTGGGAAAACCAGAAAATAGCTCTCACAGACATAGGACCGCATAACTTTTTGTGGATCTAGGCATTCAGCCCACGCTCCAGGAGCTGTATCAGAGACATATGTCTCCATGAAGGTCCTCTCATGGAATTGCAGGGGACAGGGTACCCCGTACAAACGACATACCCTGAAATGCATGGTGGCGGACGAGCGGTGTGACATTGTGTGCCTGCAGGAGACAAAACTCCAGCAGTCAGAGGCCCAGGTGCTGCAATGGCCAGGGTGGCACAGCCACCTGATTCCAAGTAGGGGGCATGCGGGAGGACTTGCGATCCTCACCAAGGCAGTCTCGTGCATGCGGGACACATCCAATTGGAGTATTATAGTACACATGCCCGGGATTAACGTCTAGATATCCAATGTCTATGGCACTCAAGGGTGGAAGGAGCGCCTTCAGGAGCTTGAGCGCATCGCCGGGCTGGTGCCCGTGGACACGGGGTGGCTGCTGATCAGCGATTTCAACCAGTGGCTCTACTGTTGGGAGAAGACTGGTGGCTCCATGGCTGACCCCCCGGTGGCACCCGAATTCCACACGCTGCTGTAACGAACGACCCTCACCGACCTCGAAATCGCGGGCTTCCGGTTCACCTGGAGTAACCGCCGGTAGGGCACTACCTGGGTTCAGTCCCGCATTGATCACGCGTGGGCCAGCAGGGCGCTGCTGGCTGACTGGGGTGTGCACGTGTATGGTGGGTCCCGACTGGCATCTGACCATAGGGCCATTTTCTGTCAGTTAGATAGGGACGCGCTGTAGATCCATCGCCCTTTTCGCCTCGAGCGCACTTGGCTCCAGAAAATGTGGCTAGGCGCGCTGGTCATGGACATTTGGCGCAAATACCCGAGCGCGCCGGACCCGCGTGATTTTTTGAAGAATGGGCTTCAGGCATTGAAGCAAAAAATCCGTCACATTGCGAACGCGGAAAAATACAATTTTCGGGATTACCGCAGACGGCTCCAAGCGCAGCTGTAGGCCATCCAGGCTCAGCAGGAACAGGGGACAGATCAGCACATCGATGAACTCGCCCTCCTAATGAAGTTGCAGCTAACACACAGCGAGGAGGAAGAGTACTGGCGACAGCAGGCCCGGATACAGTGGCTGTAGGGTGGAGATCATCATACAAAATTTTTTTTCGTCGCGGCGAAGGTGTACCAAAGTAATCATCATCGCCCCATGCAGCGCTTCCTGTAGGAACATCAGACGCCTTCCCAGACGGGCGCTAACAGCCTACTGCGTTACTGGCAGCAGGTATGGACGTGGCAGGCCATTGAGCCTATGTCCGTGCCGATTCTCGAGGTCCTGACCAAGGTAGATAATTCGAGGCTTCTGCATCCATTTTCCTGTCAGGAGCTACACGCTGCGCTGCAGGCGATGTCGACAAATAAGGCGCCGGGGCCAGACGGTTGCCCCATTGAATTCTTTCACGATTTCGAGGATGTGCTGGGGGCAAACCTTCTGGACGCCTTCAACCACATGCTGGCATGGCGGTAGGTCCGCAAGGAGATTAACTGCTCTCGTGTGGTCCTTCTGCCTAAGACAGAGGCGCCCACATCCCCTGGGCATTTCCACCCCATTGGGGTCTGCAACTCGCTATTGCGGTTGTTTTCCTGCATGCTTGTTGCCAGACTGCGCCCGCTCATGCCGCGGTTGGTGGGAAAAAACCAGGCGGTGTTCATTAAGGGCCGTCACATCCAGGACCAGGTCCTACTGCTACAGGAAATCCTACACTCCCTCCGCGTCGTGAAATTCCCGGGCCTCTGCATCAAGCTCGATATCACTAAAGCCTATGATTCCGTCAGTTGGGCTGCCCTGCGGCAGGTTCTGCTCGCAAAGGGGCTGGATCGGGACTTTATCGAGCTCTGTTTGTAGATGCAAAGGGGTGGACGCTACTCCCTGGACATCGATGGACGCCTCCGGGGCTTCCAAGGGACCGGGCGTGGGCTGCGCCAGGGTGACCCCCTTTCCCCTCTTCTGTTTCTAGCCCTGATGGACCTTCTGCAAATCTATTGTGAGGAGGAGGGCATCCAGGGGCTGGAGGTGCAGGGCGTCTGCTGTCTCACCGCCCATTACTTGGATGACACTATGGTTTTCCTCAGGGCCGCCGTGCCTCAGATCAAGGCGTTGATGCGGGCGCTGGTCCATTTTCAGCGGGAGGTGGGGCTGAACGTGAACGCCGGGAAGTCTGCGCTGCATTTCATGCACACTCATCCCTCGGTGTGCAGTAGGATTATACAGATCCTGGGGATCAGGCCTGGCGAGGCGGATGATAAATATTTGGGCATTCCGATCCACAACTGGCACAGGCGGGAAACCTGGTAGGCTTTCCTGATGCGAATCCAACAGCGCACGACCCATTGGATGAATCATTTCCTCTCTCGCAAAGGGAAAATCGTGCTGGCAACCGTGGTGCTAGGGGTAATGGCCAGATTTGGCGCCACGGTGGCTGCCCTGCCGTCCGGCGTTGTCTCGAAGATCGATGTGATCTTGCGAAATTTTGTTTGGTCGGGTGGGAAGGGGGGAAAAAAGCTGCACCTAGTGGATTGGACCACCACTGGCGGCCCCGGGAGGCTGGGGGGTCATCATTCTCCCCTTCACGGAGGAAGTTGCACTGGGGCGGCAGAGGCTACTTCGGAGGCTGTCGGCCACGCTGGGTGATCCCTCCATGTGGGCGCAGATCCTATGGAGGAAGTACCAACCCTGGACGGCTGTGGGCTTTGACTCTATGGTTTGGCGGTAGCTGTGCGCCCACGTGGTGTCGGTTGGGGGCACCAACGTGTTTCTTCCCCCCAGTAATATATCCGCAATCGGTTTCCAACTGATCCGCTCTGGATGCAGCTCTGGCGGGGCTATATCCCAGAAAAGATTAAGATGTTCGGGTGGCTGATTCTTCACAAGGCCCTCCCCGTTAGGACGTTTTTGCAGGGCAGGGGCATGGAGATCAGTCCGCAGTGCCCGCTGTGCCACCACTTTGTGGAGATGTTGCAGCATTTTCTGTAGGAGTGCCACGTAACTAGACAGTTCTGGCACACGACCGATCTCTAGCCCCTTATAGTTTCGGGCAACTTGCCGACGCTCACCGCGCTGTGGATTTTATGCAAGGTAAGAAACGACTGCATCTTCCAAAACGNNTCAGTGGGGGGCATCATCTTTGCGCGCCGGCGGCGGTCGTGGGTACAAATGGGACTTCTCGTGGCGGGGTTCGCTTTCACCCCGGGGATGGCTTGAATATGGCTGACCAGCGCCCGGACATTTGTCTGGGTCGGGGTCAGTCGAGGCCCTCCTCGGGGAAGGACCCTCCGAACGCTGCTTCTAGCAGCACGAGGGATCAGACTCTGGACCCCGCTGCTTAGCCACCCAATTTGCAGGTCTGGTCTGAAGATGGCCGTACAGACAAGATGACAGGAATTGCACAGTTAATCGTAGAACATAGGCGTTGCCTGGTGGTGGGGCCCCGTTGGCCAGGGCACAGCCTTAGCCACGAGCAAACTCTGCGTCCACAACCCCCCGGTGGGCAATCGGTGGTGCTTGGGGAGGGGGGGGGGTCTTGACCCCCCTCTCTTCTGCGGTCTCCTTTTTCTGTTCTCTGGTTTTCTGGTTTCTGGTTTCTGTTTTCTTTTTTCTGTTCTCTCTGTTCTCCTCCTTTTCTTTGGTGGTGTCCGTTTCTGTCCGGGGGTCTTCCCTCCTGTTCGCTGGAGATGGTGGTCGCCTGCGAGCCTGTAGGGATGTCTGCGGTGGGGAGGAGGTGTTCTGTCAATTTTTTGTTTAGCCCTTTCAGGGAGTTCTTTTTGCCTTGGTTGCAGTGGGGCCGTGGTCGCTGGCCCGCGCTACGTGCCGGTGTAGCTCTTTCTTTTTTCTGAAATAGATTTCTCTCGACC
>MNCI01005422.1:131485-142173 GCA_015680685.1 Gnetum montanum | reverse complement strand
TATATTTTGGTTGATGCATTGTTTTCTTTTTGGTAAATTCTTGCGGTTAAGACTTTAACTCTTGTTCCAAAGGACATTCCCAGAGCCTACGGACTCTTTGGATGTGGGTGTGTCAGGGCATTAACGGCATGAGCCTACTTTGGGGAGGACCCACTAACATTCCTATTTGGAACATTAGTTAACTTCTTTTCCTTAACATTTTGCAGTTAATTTTATTTTTGTTCATTTCCATCTTGACATCCACTTCACTGATGCCATATTTGTCCCTTTTTACCTATCTTTCTTACTCCTTTTCTTTCTCCATTCTAACACTACCGGAGGTTCGCGATTAGTCATGGGGGTACGGCGCCTACTTTTTCAATTTTTCTCCTAAGCCCCGAATTTTTCGTTTCTCTTCCTAACCCCTACACCTTTGGTAGTCATCACCTACATCTTCCCAGGTCCATATCAGCCATACCACAACTTAGCCAATGAACCTACACCAAAGAAAGGTATTATTTACTTAATGATTCAGTTACCCTTGCTAATATATGATTGTGTTGTGTGTGTAGATGGCGACTAAATAAACAACGGAACGAATCTGGAGCAAACACTTGGAATGGAGCAGCGCTGAAGCAGCTATGCAAGGAGCAAGATTGATGATGCGCTTACAGATGGACAACGAAAGGCGCAATCTAGGCGTTGGCAGTAGCGAGACTCTTCTCTCTTTTTCTCTTCTATTCTCTCTCCTCTTTTCTCTCAGCTGCCAAATGTGGCCTGATGTCATTGTAATAAGGTGTTCACCCTTGTTGTCATGAACACCAGTTTTGTCAAGTCTTGTAATAATGAACTGTCCACATGTCATTCCATTAGTTCCATTCCCCTCAATAATCCCATACCTACCTGATATTATTGTAAGGAACTCGAGGACGATTTTTCATTCAGTCATGGGGGTATGATGAGATGCGAATTGCACAAGCTACGATATCGCGTACGCGATATCGTGACTGACGCCATATCGCATCCCCTGCGATATCGCGTCGTTTCCTGTGATATCGCATACACGATATCGCGGTCCGCCGCCAAATCTATAAATAAGAGGTGGCACTCCCCTCATTTCCAATCAGATAGGCTAAGTAGCGAAGCTATGGCGGATTGATCACCCCAGAGATAGAATATTTTCCATGTGCCCATAGTAGGAGTCCCCCAAGTGAACGGTTCTTTATTCGAGCAGCTTTGTACCTGAACGCAAGTTGTGTACGGTAATAAAAACGAGCTTTGTGGATAAACCTTGCAGTGCATGGATAGGTTTAATTAATGTTATTTATTACTTTCCTAGTAACGCGACATGAGTACGACTTGGTTACAAGCGTTGACGAACGTGTATGGCTAGCCAAGGAATCGGCTACTCATCGCGATTAGATTCTCTCACCCTTACCTCCTAGAACATGGGACAAGTATGACTTGATTACAAGCATCTACGAATGTGTACGGCTAGTCAAGGAATCGGCTACTTGTCACACCTAGGCTAGTTAGGTGCCTCAGTACGACCGTTTCGAGCACGTGCGTTACGTGTGGTAATCCCAGTAACAATTAGCGTTTGGTAGCCACAGTTGCACAATTCAAGGTGTGTACGGAAACTGGGAACGGATGCTGACGCTAGGACTTAGCACTGTAGTTAGAATTAGTTTTAGTCTCTCAACCCTTCACCGTTTAGCATAGGAGATAAATCAGAAAATACCAAAAAAATCATATACCTCATACTTGCTTAACCATACACCGTGACACATACAAGCAAGCCTGGGAAGACAACGATTAATTAACCCCAAGTGTTCCTTGCGGCGTTTAGGCATTTAGTCTGCAGAGTTTGACCAGATCGTGTGTGCTACGCTCGTTTCGTATGGTTGAGTGTAGGGGTACCTCGCCACTCATCATGGAGGTTCAATATATCCTTTGAATCTTCCAATATAATAAAATCTACTTTTAGGTTTTAGTTAGTACTTTCACTTTCATACAAAATAAATAAAACCTACAAACTAAAAGTTGGTATGGAATTCATATGCAAGAGAAGAACCTACAAAGCAACTTCAATGGCTGGTTCCATGATAGAAGTAGCTATAAAGAGCCTGTTACTCCTATGCCAAGTCCTAGCAAAGGGATTCTCTCTCCATTACTATGCACTACCATGGGTATCTCCATTACCAAAATTAGCAATTCTATAGGATTGCCATGAATGAATTAATGGTTATTATTGAAGATGTCATGTTGTTATGAATTGATTTTTAAGAAGGGTAGTAAAAAGTTTTAAAAATCACTTTTAGACCATTGATTTTGTATTAAAAATAAGGGTTTTAATTAAAGTCATACCTATGATATGTGTGGATTGATGGTTGAAGCATTCATGATTCCCATTTAAAAAACAATGGCATTGCCAATTCATAAATCTAATCAACTGTTGCTATTCTCATCAAGTATCAACTTTGCTTAAGTTCTCATCATCTTAGTTCTCATCGTTTGAGAATTAAAAGTGGAAGATGAATTTAACTTCTCTAAAAAAGAGCATTTGTAGGTTGTGCAAATCAAGTGCCCTTAAAGATGTGTTACATGTATTTCTTTCTTGTACTATGACTACACATTTCAGATAACGTTATAATGTTACAACAAAAGGGTTGTATGATTTGTTTTTGATGCCCTATTGGTGCTTGGTCAATTTGTAGAGTCTATCTTTATTTTTCATGAAATGTAATTGGATCCTATGGGTCTTTGAACATAATAAAGCTTCATTTCATATTAAATCTCATATTCTTAAGACCTTGAATTAAAACAAAGACAATTATATGCATGGTACTAGCTACTATGGTAGACAGACTTGTAGAAACATGTTCATCAAACACTAATGCTTTGAATCATTAATGAGAATAGTTAAAGAATGAAATGTAGTAAATTTGACAAGAGATATACAATTTGACTTGATGGAAGATATACTTTAATACCTAGTGGTAAGACTCTTCCTTTGAAAACTTCAACTATATTTTCAACGCCCCCTCTACAATAGTAGTATTACTATTACTTTACTTTGAGTGTTAGTTGTTATTGTTTGAGTTGACCAAGACCATATTTTTGTCTCTGTGACTGAATGTGGTTTATGTATTTGACACTCCTTTTTATTAAAAAGTGACTTGCCAAAAAAGTTGAAACACGTCCATTCCATTTCAATAGAAATTAATGATTAAAAAAAAACCTATTGATGCAGTGTAGTTGAAAAGGAATTGAAAAATTTTAGTGAGGGAGCCGACATGAGTAACAAGTCTAATTAGTTTCTCGTAGAGACCTAGCTTCAATTAATTTCTTTTTCCTAAATGTTACGTAAGATGGTTGGCAGTAAATGTGCATACTTTTCTTGATATCTCAGCATATTTTAAAATCATAAAAGGAAAAAGTGTTCTGGCAAATAATTTTTTAAAGGGGGCAAAGCATAAGGATGGTGGTATGCCTCCAAAACGTGGTTATATGCAATGCATTAACAGGGTGAGTTCATTGAGACACTTATTTAATCGATAAGATATGCTGGATCAAGGCCTTATTCATGATACTATTACCACTATTCTTTTGTCACTAGTTTATCTATATATTCATGATATATATTTATTATTTGATTGAAAGAATTTTTTACATTTTTCAAATTAAAACTTCTCAAATTGATTCATTAAAAATTGATTTTCCAAAGACAAAGTCCATGTTACAAAGTAGTGAGACTCTTATAAATAAGTGCCCTAAAAAACTTCATCTATTATCCCTAGGTTATGACAATAATTATTTATTTACGATGACAAAGTCCAAAAAAGGAAATAAAAACATGTCCCCCTCACCTTTACAATAATAAAATTATTTTACTACAAGACTCTCTTAGACAAGGCTAGTAATTTGCCTCTTAGCCAAAAAATTCTCAATGCTCATCTTGTCAAGAAGGTCTTGAGAGAGCCTAACTTGTTTTAAAGTCACTTAAGCTTGAACCTAAGCCTTACTAAATGAGAAAATAGTGATTTACCATCATTTCAAATAATAGTACTTCAACAATGATGCAATGTCTAGCATTCATAAAATAATTGAAAGGATATTGACAAAGTGAACAACTATGACTCTTTTATATTTTATACAAGTGATTCTTCCATTTGATAATACCAAAAAAAGATTACCTAAAAGATATCAGCATCTAACTACATTTTTAATACTTAATAATAAGAGTCTATGGAAAATCCAGATGACAAGTTTCATGAAAAAAATAACTAAAAATTCAGTTTCAATACCTATTATTCTTACCATCACATTAACTTCAAGGGATATGTTTGACTATGTTAATTTCCGTGGTCTCACAGCAAGCGCGGAGATGATAATGAAGTTGCAGATCAGTGCACCAAAGCTTTTCTGCTGACAATTCAAGAGACAACTGCGTTTTTAAAGGCATTCCCAATATTGCTTTCTGATCTTAAACCGCTGCAGTGTCAAAATGCATGTATCCCGTCTCAAAACATTGTTATTCGGGAAAATGCATGTATCCCGTCTCAAAACATTGTTATTTCATCGAATAATAAGGGAAACGCACAGGTTAAAACTTCGGTGATTTTCATTCAAAAGCTTTGGAAAAACAAAAACAAAAATCTATGGAGCTTCAGTGGCTGATTCAAGATAAGGGTTATTACAAGAAACACAGAAGAATCCTTCAACCCTCTGGGTTGTAGTCTAGATAAGGGTTATTACAAGAAACACAGAAGACTCCTTCAACCCTCTGTTGTTATGTGAGAATTATTTGTTTGATCCTGGTTATTAATTACTACAGCATATACCATAAAGCAACCTTTTTAATTGCTAAAACAGATATCATAAAGCAACTAAAACCATATCCTGCAGTGAAGTAGTGGCTTTGCTAGTTACATTCTTTAGAATATACCATATCATAAATGAACATACAACTGCAATCCCAAATTTGTGGTAAACTTTTGGAATACATATGAATAGCAATGTTACAAGAACAGCATGATTACATTCTTTAGAATATAGCAGATCATAAATGAACAGACAACTGCAATCCCAAATTTGTCCATAACAAAAAATATGGGTAAACTTTTGGAATACATATGAATACCAATGTTACAAGAACAGCATGATTACATTCTTTAGAATATAGCATATCATAAATGAACAGACAACTGTAATCCCAAATTTGTCCATTACAAAAAATAAGGGTAAACTTTTGGAATACATATAAATAAAGAACAGCATGAATACCCATCTTATTTATCTTTTATCTCCTCAAATTTATTGATAGAACGAAGCAACAGCAAAGTTCTGTAAGCACGGCTCTTTTTATCTACCTTATTTTAAGAGAAGGTTCAGTTCTGCAAAAATGTGTCATCGTCCCAGAGCTCATACAGGCTATGATATGGTCCATCCTTTGGATTCAAAAACATTTCCATTGAGTATATCTTGCGCTGCTCAAGACTTGAAAGTTTTAGTTTATCATCTTCATCGAGACTGAAATCAAAGATTTGAATGTTTTCTTTGATCCTATGTGGATTGTAGCTCTTGGGGACCACACTAACTCCCTCCTCTATTGCCCAACGCAAAGCAACCTGCAAAATCCTCAAATTACAAATCTCACCCATGCAAAACCATCACTCAACAGTGAATCCACAAAATTAGGCATATTTGGGTTAAATTCAGATGTAGAATGATTTCTTTTGATCCATTCGCTGGTGGTTATAGCAATTTTGCTTAAGTTCAAAGCTATTTTACCCTACTTTAATTTAATCTTGCTCATAGTTAATTTTACTTTTCGATGGAATAGGCCATCAAACAGGGTAACGGGTTAAAATACTATTCAAATTTATTTTTTGCTGTTCTATGAATTTCACTTAATGTTAAAAACACCAATAAAAAGTTAGAGAAGCAAAGTAATTCATTGTAGCATGCATCTTTACTTTTGCAATGTTCAATAAATTTATGATTTTAACTTGAGTAAAATTGATTAGATCAACAAACAAATTTGAGTTGTATCTTAATCAAAATTTAAATTGGTTTAAACCAAAATTGATTTAGACTTAAGCAAAATTGTGATACATTTAATGAAATTGCTATCAAAAAAATTAGCAAATTCCATTGAGCAAGTAGGATATATCTCTGTTTGGCCAAGAGAATGTAACAAATGTCTGTAAACGTAACCCACTGCTAGACAAGGAACGAGGGTACTGTTTAAACAAAGACTGAACCAAACAAGGAACTCTCCAAATATAGAATAACAAGAAATTTTAACTATACCTGAGCAGAGTTTTGCCATGATTGGAAGCAATTGACACTAACAACGGATGATTAAGAAGCCCAAGTTTGTCGCTGTATGGAGCCCCCAAAGGCGAGTAAGCTGTTACGTGTATTTCTTTACTTTTGCAGTATTCTCTAAGTTTTTTCTGCTGCTACATCGGATGGAATTCTACCTGTGTTGGCAGGTTTTAGTTTTATTTTCATCACAGAAACAGGAAATCAGGAGCAAATAATTGTCAAAAATGAAGAACGGGAAAGAATACAAAATAGCAATCTGATTATTTGCATGAGGAACCAAATACCCAAGATCTGATTGTGAATTCCTACCTGATTAACAGCTGGAGGGATCGTAGCAGCGGAAAGCAGCAATTCAATTTTTTTGGGTGAGAAATTACTGACACCAATGGATTTTACCAGTCCAGCTTCCACGCATTTCTCCATGGATTTCCAGCATGCTTGCAAATCCACAGACAGAATGTCCTCCTGTTTCATGTCCTCAATGTCTCGTCCATGTGTTAGGCGAACTGGCCAGTGGACGAGATAGAGATCCAGGTATTCTAGTTGGAGTTCCCTGCTTTAAAAAATTTTGATGAATTAATCTAATACTCAAAATGAACCTTTTTTTTTCACACTTAGCCTAGAGAAAGGCTCATCCTCAATGCTTGTCCTGTCAAACTTCAAAAGCATAATTTCTTTTCAAGTAGCTGCTCTCAGGTTCATAACCACAACTTCAAAACTTGAAAAAAAAAGCATTGAAACTCTATATGATGATCCTTTATTTTTCAAGTAAACTTAAAAGTTATCAGATCTTGCTGACATTGAACATTCCAAGAAATTCTGAACATATCAGGGAAACCCTAAAAATCAACAATTGATGAAGAAAACCTTACTGCAATGATTTTTTGAGAGCAGGCAGAACATATTCAAGATGCATATCAGTGCACCAGAGCTGGGAAGTAACGAATACATCGCTTCTGCTTACAATTCCAGAAGTAAATCCCTTTTGAAAAGCATTACCGATACCTTTTTCGCATCTGTAAACTGCTGCAGTATCAAAATGCCTGTATCCTGCCTGAACACATTGTTACAGACAATAAAGTTATAAAATTGGTCAATTTGATAAAAAAGTTAGCAGGGATATTTGAATTTCTTTTTAAAATTCATAGCAGGTATATTTCTAATGTGAATAGATCTAAAAGGTTTAGAAACACAATAAAATTGCAATTTCCGTTTCAATAAAGTGATACTAAGAAGCTGAACCTAAAAAACAACTGTTTGATTCAAAAACAAGAACCTGCAGAGCAGCTTCAACGGCAAATTCCACAGTAGATAGGTCTGGTACACCCAGGATTCCTGTACCAAGTCCCATTAGAGGGATTTTTGCCCCATTGTTGAGCACTGCACTGGGTATATCCATTCTAAAACCTAAGCAAAGAATCAATCAATCAAGGTGGACTTTTTTTAGTAAAGCTTCATATGAGGCTTTACATTGTCAAGGAGGGTGTTGGGACCCGAAATAATTGATATTAAGATAGATACATCCAAATATACAATTCAATTAAGACTTTGCAACTTATCATTCCCCACTAAAATTCAACCATAACTCAAGCTTCCAAATCAAATAATCAGATTAGGAATCTTACCACTAAATAAATTAATTATTATATATTAAAAAGTAACAATGTTCAGACCAACACACAGGATCAGCCATTTTGCATTCCGTATGGATATGGCTCTTGTGAAATAGGGGCCACTGAAAATTCTTAAATGGTGGGCTCTGTTGAAAGTAGTGCAGAGTGCAAAATGACGGTGTTATTTTGAAAGTAGTGCAGAGAGCAAAATGACAGGAGAGCAAAATGACAGGGTGTTATTGCAGAGGGAAATAAAATTAAGATGTAACATGCAAATAGAAAGAAAAGATTAAATAATTGGCTTAACATGAATTATCCGTGAAAAGGTTAAATAATTGACTGTCATTTGGAGTAATGATAAAGTGCTAGTGTTTTCATGTTAAGACTTGAATTAGAGTCATCATTTGGAGTGATAGTAAGGAGTTTGTTTCACAAATAGTTTTGAGACTGAGCACAGTTACTTAAACAAAGAATAGGCTTTTCCTCAACTAAGAACTAGCTTAAACTGTGCTTAAGGGGATGAGCATTAATCCTCAGACAAATAACTATTTTGCAAAACCATACCAGAGGAAATAAAAGGAAAGGCAAAGAAGATGAGATTAGATAAATCAAAAAATGAAAAGAAAAACACAAAACACACTATTTCTTGCTTAAATTTATTAATAACTCAGCTTTTCTCACAGTATTGATTCTGCAACCACCTAAAACATTACTTATTTTCATTGAATTTGTGACAAAGTCTCAACATACAGGAGCNAACATTACTTATTTTCATTGAATTTGTGACAAAGTCTCAACATACACAAGGTCCCACTAAATCAATGAACCATCTCCATCACCAAAATCAATGAATCAATTTTAAGCATATTGAACATTACTTCTGGTGAGGTGTATTGGTTTGGATTTAATCCTGAAACATCTCAAGTCAGGGACTCAATGCTGTGTAAGCAGCCTAATAATTCCTCGAACGAAGGAATTTTTGTTTTGTTGAACATTGATAATTGAACGTCACTGCATCCGTCCACTTTTTCAATGTTGGTGAAGAATACATGAATCAAAAAGAAATCGTTCCGAGAGTTGAATTCGTATCTGTTATCGCACTGTTGGTTGTCAAAACCCACGCCCTCGTCAGAGGACAAGAACCTGAGTCTGACCACTCAGGCCATCCTGACCTTCACAAACCCATCTTCCCACAAATATATCCAGGCCAGGATTATCAGGGTGCTATCTCTACCAATTTCATATATTTTATTTTGAAATTTATTTGGTTGTGGTTGGTTTTACAGTGTTTTACATAGATGAATCTTCATGTCCGGTTTACCGGTTGTATTATTTTTTGATGTTCCGGTTTTACCACTAAAGGTAAGTAATTCGTTGTGATTCATGAATTCTCTAGATTGAACCTCTGCACATAAAGAATTGCAGCTACAAATTTTAACATGCATTGTTACTTGCACATAGCATAGCTAATCATTAATCATTATGCAGGAGAGAGAATACAGGATTATTGACAATTGAGAGCAAAGTAGTTAGAATCGTAAATAGACCAGTTATGATGGTTAACCAATACAAGTTATGGGCAAAGGCCTTCAATCATTACTTTTAATTCATGTAATCTATGAACTTTTAGAATAGTGAGCTAGTGTATGCCTGTGATTTCATGCTCGCTCTACATAGCCATATGTACATATCTTTTTAACCTTAGGATTCTAACCATATAACTAGAGTATTCCAAAAAACTGTTTCATTTTATATTTAATAATCTTTATAAAATTACATTAAAATAACTCCTTTAAATCCTCTTGGTAATTCACATCTTACAAGTAATATTGTAAATGGCTTTAGAGATTAAATAGGATCAAATGGTTTAGAAATAAATTCTATATGCTTAATGAGATCAAGAAGACTAAGAATTTGCTCATTAGCAATAGAAGATTGAATAACTCAATAAAGCATGAAATGTTAGAATATTCTTAAAATTAAGCATCAAAATTTGGTGTCCATTTACAAATGATCAACATTACATATTTGTGTATAAATGACCCTATATCTAAGACACAATGCACCATTGAAGCATTATATAATCCAACAAGTGGAAAAGAAACAACAATAATGCCCCTCATAAATAGCTTGAATGTTGTGTTTTTGCATTACATTATTTAACTATGAAGTAAAACTTTAATTATGAGGCAAGTAACCTAAAATTTTCATGAACACATATTGTGACGTAAGATCACCAACCAATGACTCCTACACATTATCAAAAAAAAAAAATATTAGGTTTCTTATTGCATCAACATCACTACAAAAAGGTGATGTAAATTTATGCTCTTCAATTGGTAACTCTACGTTACAAGAATCAACAGAAATTTCAGTATCAATGTAAGAAATTAGGGTGAATTTAGTATCCTTCATTGATGAGTCATGTGCTGTTGGCCGTGATATCACGTATGTGATATCACAACCGACGTGATATCACGTACATGATATCATAGTCGCTGCGATATCGCAGCCGCGATATCACGTATACCGTACGCGATATCGCAGCCTGCATGTGATATCGCGTACGCAATATCACGGTTCCAGTGTGAGCCTATAAATAAAAGGCGGCACACTTGGTTTTGGCATTAGTCTTTACATTTTATTGTAAGTTTTTAAGTTTAGATTCCTCTCAACCCTTTCCTCCTAGTGCATGCCCACAGTGTGGTGATTGTAATTATACGGCATCCTTATTCGAGTGTGATGTACTTGGACACGCACATG
>MNCI01005422.1:89526-130727 GCA_015680685.1 Gnetum montanum | reverse complement strand
TTCACGAATAGGCATGTCATCCTTATACGTAGAGTACATTGCATGCGATCATGACATAAGGGATTATCATCCCACAGAAGCACAACATCAAAGGGACTTGCAGCAAGAGAGATACCATACATCTTTGAAGGGTAAATGGCCCCATAATGCTCTGCATGTCTTAAGCGAAATTGAGGGTGGTGAACCTACTTCAATAGGTTCCCCACCAAATGACGTTCCCCCTCCTAATGATGGTCAGGAGGTGATGTATCAGAACCTTCACTTCACAGTTCACAACCCTGGTTCTGATCCCCATGAACACGAAGTGTTCAATGCGGGAACACAAACACATGATAAGGGTGGGCGTTCTGATCGTAATCATGATCGGGGCTGAGACCACCGAAGAGAAGGTAGGAAACATCGTCATGGTGATGGTTCTCCTTCTTCTTCATCTTCATTGTCACATTCACCCTCTCCTTCAGTATCCAGCTGCAGTCATAAGGAAACTAACCATGAGGATAAAGGTAAACAGAGTGAAAAACACCGATGAGACAGTCGAGAACGGGGATGAGGGCAATCTAAGGAATTGAGGCATGGAAGAAGGAAGAGTAGGGAACTGCGTAGACATCACAGACGCTATGAATGAGATGACCACGAAGAACCCCTACTCACAACTAGAAGCATGTTAGACATAACGGAGGCCATATGAGTTCCCACAAGGCACCAAAAAGATAGTAGGATCAAGAGTTTAGACATGAATAATATCCCACGATTTGAGGGGGGATACAATGCTGATCCTCAAAACCATCTACAATCATTTCACGATGCAGGTGCCTTGCAGAACATCGAGAATAAATGGCAAAAACTAAAGTTGTTCCCAAGGACACTAGTTAAAGAAGCGGAAAGCTGGTATCGATCCTTAGAACCGAAATCCATTCGAAGGTGGAGTATGATGCTAGAACTATTTAATGATAAGTATCAAATGTACTCCTGGGTGTCCAACCTATGAAAGAAAATCCAATGATGGAAGCAAGGATATCACAAATCCTTGGATGCTGCCATGTGCCGTTATAATGCACTTTTACATCGTTGCCTGGGCCATGGTTATTCGCAGCGGGACCAACTACACCATCTCGTAGATGGACTTAGGCATGAAACAAGGAGAACCCTTGGAACATATGCCCAAGGGAGATTATCAAAGCTTAGGTCCCATCAAGTCCATAGATTTCTAGAGCAAGTAGCCAAGGAAGAAGGGGAGCTACGTAAGAGAGAAAGTGCGAAAGAGTACAACCAAGATCCTTCCCTCCGAAAAAGGGGAGTGAGATTCTGTGAGGAGGAGGAAGAGTCATCACTCAAAGAGATGGTGAATAGGAAAACCTTGCCGCTCTAAAAATTAACAACCAAAGTATCAGTAAAGGTAGACTAGATGTGGGACTCCCTGGATAGTAGATTTGAAACTGTCCTTAAAATTGTAGAGGAGTCTAAAAAGCAAGGTAATGACTATGAAAGAAAGAAAAAGAGGGACATGGACGATGCACGTAACAAAGGTAAGGGTAAAATGGCCATCACCGAAGAGGTTGTGGATTTAGATACGGACAATGACGGTGGGTGTGAGATATGCCAATACAACCATCCTAAGGGATGTTGCCTAGTAATCTCACATCTACAAGAGTCTCGGGTGTATGCACTCAACCCACGACTTAACAAATAGCAAGCACCCTGACGGTTACCTTATTCCCAAGGTAACCCAAGGCAGTTCCACCAACCTTTAACATATTATCCAAGTGGAACTCCACCACAACCTATTGAGCAACATCAATAGTGGCAATACCCACAGTCATGGGGGATGCCACCACCAAGGCAACAATACCCCTACTGGCAACTAGATCCATATGGCTATTACGTGCAATAGTCAATCTCTTCACATGACTTTGTTGGTCACGTGACACCACAATGTCATTACCAAGCTCGGGAGTATTATCAGACTCCTTCTCCTAGGGGAGATAACCCACAAACATACCATCCTCCAAATCCATCTGCAACTCTCACACCAATCACTCCATTACCATCTGCTCTAGCAATGCAAGGGGAACTCCCCACTCAACCGCAACAACGCAATGCTACGAGGGCCATAAACCTTCAACCCGCTACTGGTTCTGACAACCGTACAAAGATAAGTAAGACCTTTCTTTAGAACCAACAGCCCAACCAAGCCCTCAAAACCACAAGCAGTTAAACCTCTGAATGCCTCTCCATCAAATAAGGCTTCAGAGGTCCCTTCAAACCAAAAACTGAGCTCAACGCACACGATTATGTTAACACATGTCGTTACTAACTAGATTAAGGTGGGCCACCTTCCCAGGAAATTATCTGATCTTAGAAGCCCCCTAATTTATCTCCAACCTGCTGGGAATAAACCATGTAAAGCTCTTCTGGACTCAAGTTTCAGAGTCAACTTAATATCACAAGAAATGTACAAAGCCTAGAACCTACCTCCATTGAGGAAGAGCAATATTCGCCTAGAGCTGGCTAACCAATCCATCACTATTCCCTTAGGACAGGTGGAGGACATTGTTACCACTGTGTGTGGGTGGTCATACCCAGCTGATTTCCTAGTGATACAAGTAAACAATGATAAAGGGGACTTTCTAATAATCATGGGAAGGGCATGGATAAGTACCATAAATACGTGCCTAGGAATCCATGATCTTTCCCTAGAAATATCTAAGGAAAACACTTTGGGGAAGATCGAGAAGAAGAAAGTTCCATGCATCACATATAGTGATACAGGGTGTGATTGTGTACAAGAATGTTCAACATCGCCTGCATGCAACCAATGTGCACAAGAATTTAACATACAAAAGTACCTATATGTAGCAACCACACAACAAAAAGACACCCCATGGTTGATAGCTAATCTAAAGAGAAACTCACCAATGTGCATGGAACTAACTAAGGGAACAATTTGCATCCACATCGAAAGCATAGATACACTAGAGCAAGAGCATCGTGAACTTCCAAACCTTAACCTAAAAACATCAATTCGGAGAAGTTGGGAACTCCTAAACAATTCAAACAAGCACTCTAATAGGAGATTATTGGTCAATGTGTAACAAACCAAACCCTTCCATGAACTTAGAACAGTCGGTGCACATAATACCTCTAAGAGAGAATGACCTCGCTCATTATTTTAGATCTCCTCCTTTCAACTCAGTCATGGGGGATATGGCCACCTATGTTGATCAATCGAAGCCCTTAGTTCCTTTTAATTTTTTGTTTTACAACTTTCTTTAACTTTTCTAGTTTTTTTGTTTTGCAACATCATTTATACTCTTTTATTTCCTTGTGTGTTGGTTTGTTTGTTTGTTATGTTCATCACCTAATAAGTGCTCCTGATGGTGGTATGAACTATATTCTATTGATTGCCAATGTTTGGTTTTTACCTTTAAGTTATAATGTTGATATTAAGGTATGGTTCTTTTGATATAATAGGTAATGAGTCCACGTCATCCATGCATTCATAAATTTCTATGGTCTCTCTTAGCTTGGAAATGTACAGTCCCTTTCTTAATAAGAGAATTATCAACGAATTGGTGACTGGGCATTTCTCAAACTATGGAAGGACTCAAAGATTGAAAAGGGTGTGACTTCAAGCAGATTTGATGCATTTGTGTTGGCCATTCTCTTGGGTGCTTGGATGTTTTCTTCTTGAGTTTTCTTTACCATTTCGACGTTGCTCCATTATTGGGAAGCTAAGCTAATAAAAATAATAAGTCTTTGCATGGTGTGGTTTTCACGCAAAAAAAAATAGTGAGAATTCAAAGCACATCCCTTAGAAGAAATAATCATCTAGGCTACAAGCACTAGTTATGGAAATAAATAAACATGTTCCCTCTAACTAAGGCCCTTTCTCGCTTCCTACTTTCTCCTTTTTTGTTTCGTCGAAATGGTGGTGACTTTTTGGCAAAAGCATTCTTGTTACTTCAAGTGGATGGATTGGCCAAATGTATTCATGCAAAGTCACTGGATGTGGATTATTTGAGGCTAGATTTGGAATGAGATCTACTAAGTCACATTAACCATTAATACACAAGGGACTGTACACTACCTTGTTCTTGAGACTACATTCTATTCTCTTCTTTCCATCATTCTTTCTCCATTTTCCTCCTCATTGTCAGTTGTATCAATAGTACATATTTTGGTTGATGCATTATTTTCTTTTTGGTAAATTCTTGTGGTTAAGACTTTAACTCTTGCTTCCAAATGACATTTCTAGGGCCTACGGACTCTTTGAATGTGGGACTGATAGGGCATTAAGGGCATGAGCCTGCTTTGGGGAGGACCCACTAGCATTCCTATTTGGTGCATCAATTAACTTCTTTCCCTTAAACATCTCCGCAATCAACATTTATTTTGTTGGTTTCCACCTCTGACATCCATTTTATCGGCANAATCAACATTTATTTTGTTCGTTTCCACCTCTGACATCCATTTTATTNGGATTGCTCTTAGTCATGGGGGTCCTGGTCCAATTTTTTCAATTTTCTCCTAACCCCTACACCTTTCACCTTTAGTAGTCACTAGTGTTATATCTCCAGAATCCATATTAGCCATATCACAACACAGCCAATAGACCGTACAACGAGGCAAGGTATTGATGGCATTATGATTTATTTATCCTTGCTAATATGAGACTATGTTGTGTGTGCATATGGCAATCATACAACAATGGACTAGTGCTAGAGGAAACACTTAAGATGGACTAGTGCTAAAGCAATCATGCAAGGAACAAGATTGATGGTGCGGCTATGGATGCACAACAGAAGGCACAATTTTGGCATCGGCAACAACACCTCTTCTTCTTTTCTCTCTCTTCTTTCTCAGCTGCCAAACAAGGCTGGATGTCAAATGTGTATAGTGTTCACTCTTGTGGTCATGAACACTAGTATTGCCATGTATTGTAATGATGATCCATTCACATGTCACCCCATTCACCATTAGTGTCATTCAAGTCAATAATCCCATACCTTCCCAATATTTTGTTAGGAACTCGAGGACGAGTTTTCATTCAATCATGGGGGTATGATGAGCCGTGATATCGCATATGGGATATCACGTATGCGATATTGCATTTGCGATATTGAGTCTGCCCCTGCAATATCACGTACATGATATCGCGGCCCATCGCAATGTCTATAAATAAGAGGTGACTTTCCCTTGTTCCTTCACCTAGACTTAGACCCTTAGCCAAACTATAGCAGTTTTACCATTCTAGAGTTAGAATAATTTCCATGTGCCCGCAGTAGGTGTCTTAAAGTGAACGGATCTTTATTCGAGCAAATTGTACCTAAGCACACATTTATGTACGACAATAAAGACAAACTTTCTGATAAACCTTGCAACATGTGGACTAAGCTAAATAGGAATTAATTATTATTAAATGTTTAACTGCTTTCCTAGATAATTAATCTATCTCAACCCTTGACTCTCCTAGTTAAGTGCACTCAGTATGACTGCCTCGAGCACGTGTGTAACGCTTGGTAACCCAGTAATGAGTAGCGTTTGGTAATCCCAGTAGCGCTGCACTGGTTCAAGGTGTGTGCGGCAAGTGGGAACAGATACTGGTGTTAGGATCAATTAGAACTTAGTTAGTAAATGGTTAATATAAGTTAGACACTTAGTTCTCTTCACCTTTCCTTATTAGTGTAAAGACATTAAAAGATAAAAGATATAAAAATTATATACCTTAAGCTTACTTAACCATACAACCGTGACAATACAAGTAAGTTTGGGAAGACAACGATTGATTAACCTTAAGTGTTCCATTAAGGCGCATAAGCACTTAGTCCTTGATGTTTGACCGAATCGCGCATGAGATGCTCGTATTCGTATGGTTGAGTGTAGGGGTACCTTTCCAATCATCATTCATGGAAGAATGATAATTCTAGATAAATCAAATCTACTTGTGAAACTGTCAAGATTCAAAGAACTTCAAACACTTGGCTAATACCCTATTATTCTCGAGAGTGGGGATGGGGGCATGGGGGAGGGGCAATGCAAGTGTTGAACACCAAAAAATTCTTTAATATGCAAAAAATTTCAAGGTATACATCACATGCTTAATCACTAAATAGAAAAAAAATAACTTTCCAATTTTAGAAAAAGATAATGCAAGACATTGTAGGTAAATGTGGCATTTAACTTTAATGTTATTTTTATTAAACAACAATGATGAATCATCAACTAAGATATCATACATGCTCCATTGCATCTGCATTATAGCATCCCTATTGGTGCGTCTCGATTGGTTGCTACATCACAGATGCTACACTGCATCTATGATGTCATAAATGTGATGTCGCGATTGTTTGATGAAGTCAATTTATGTTCACCAATGATATTGTATCTACGATGTCATTTATTTAATATCGTAGCACATGCTACAACATTGTAGATACAATATCATGGGATGTGTGCAACCTATAAATACAACACTTGGAGGCATGGATCTACATAAGTTTCATTCCATAGATTTTTACAATTTCATTTCATAGTTTTAGCGATATAGTGAATGCCTGCAGTGTGGTGTTGAGAAATTGTATAGAATCTTTATTCAAGTGAAGTATCCTTGGGCACAATTCATGTTTGAAAATAAAGATCAAGATTGTTTTTTATCATTGTAGCATCCACTTAGTTTTATTGGTTTAGTTAGCACAGTTTTTACTATTTTCTTAGTTTAATTATTTACATTTCCAAGTATTTTACTTTACTTTTTTATCAAAAAAGCAGAATAAGTAGGAGCAGGTTCAAAAGTTTAAGTGTAAACATTTGGTAATCCCAGTAGTGTTATAGCTTGGTTCATGTAGTAGGATAACACTTGGTAACCTAGTAACGATTACATGATCCTAAGATGTGTACAGTAAGCCAAGACCGAATGCTCATTGCTCTAGGCTAGAGTAGATTTACATTACTGTCATTACTTAGTTTTAGATTTCTATTCTCAACTTTCATCATGTTCACAACTTTGAGTATTAAAGGCCAAAAAACATCAATTATCATATGCCTCACTAATAAATCACATTCTTTGTAGGCTACGAAATTAGGCATCCAATATTGGAGTCATGATATCATGTATCCAATATCGAAGCCCATGCTATGACATTGGATATCTGATATCGTGGAACATGTGCCTACATATAAATACAACACTTAGGTGCATGGTCCAAATATAATTTAGTCAACCTATACCGAAACTCTTGCAGTTTAATTTCATAGCTTAGTGATAGAGTAAAGGTCCATAATGTGGTGTTGAGCAGTTGTTTGGAATCTCTATTCAAGTGAAGTGTACTTAGGCACATTTCATGATGGAAATAAAGATTGAGATTGTTTCTCATCATTGCAGCATCCACTTAGCTTTACTATTTTACTTAGCATAATTCTTACTATTTTTCTAGTCTAATCAACTACATTTCTAAGTACTTTACTTTCCTTATTCATAGTAAAGTGGAATGAGTACGATTAGTTTCAAGCATTTAAGTGTAATCATTTGGTAACCTAGTAGTGGTTTCACTTGATTCTCTCAATAGTGAACTCACTTGGTAATCTTAGTAATAGTTACATGAGCCCAAGGCATGTACGACAAGCCAAGAATGGATACTCATCATCCTAGGCTAGAGTAAATTGTTTTATTGTTTTCCTTAGACTTAAAACCATTTTCACACTTTACCATCATAGCTAGGAGATATGGCCCACCAACATCAATATATCATACACCTCACTGAGAGCTAAACCATACACATAGATTATACTAACTCCACATGAGACAATGATTCCAAACTTAAACCAATTGTTAGCATATTCACATTGCCTCGTCCATGGATTATGATTGGGCTATGAATAAACATTCATGTCTTGTATGGTTGGGTGTTGGACTACTCCATCACTCATCACCGACACTATTTTCAAGGACAAGTCAACGTATGATTAATACTTGATTTCACAAAGTCTATTGTACTTGGAACACAAAGTCAAACTTCATAATTCTAAGAAAAGCACACTTAAAACAAACATCTTAAAAATACAACATGGCTTCAAATAAGAATGCAACATCACCTGCTATAGATAAGCAATGAAAAAATCGAAGAGGAAGAAGAATAGAGTATGCCAATGTAGACAAGGATCTCATATGCTCATCATGATCCTTACTATCCTAATTTCACATTCATCTTTCATTATGATGGCCAATTAAGATGGGGGAATCTTCAAGAAAACATTGTTCTACCACCAAAACATTCAGCGTCCCTTATGCTTCAAACTACTCTTAAGGGAATGAAACTAAGTGAAGCAATTGGAAGGTATCATGAAATCAAATACATGACTTGACCATATGAACCTAGTAATGAGTAGTTAAGGAAGGACCATGCCATGGAGGCAAGACATGAACAAGATAAAGGAAACATAGTTAGATCTACTATTGTCTTGGAGGAGCTTGATGGAGATGCATTCATTGCTGAACAACTCCACCACAATCATGAGTTCTAGTCACAGATGCCTATTATTCAACTGGATGAACTTATGAAGAATAAATCACACTCTGAACTAGTAGAGAAGCTTAGGCAAGAGGAAAAAGACTCAAGGTACAATTAGGACTCAAGGCCAAGAGTTCTTTTTAGGTCTCACAAAGAAGAACATAAGAGTCATCACAAGAGGACAAGCCAGCACCATTTTCCTACTACCTCATTTGCATCCTTATGATCATCAGAAGACTCTGATAGAAGGGGGTGAAAGTACAAGGGCCATGATAGGGAAGAGAGGAGAACTCATGACTACCATGATCGTCATCACTATTATGCAAGACATTCTAATTCAGAATATGAAGAATATGAACAACATAGAAGAAGGGATCACAAAAATCATGAAAGGGAAGAGCATAGAAGGGGGTACTACTATAACAAAGTGCATGAACCTGATCAAGACAACGAACCCCTGATGGCAACTTGTAGCATTATCAACATCTAGGAAGTTATCCACATCCCAACTAGGCACATGATGGATAGCCAATAGCTCGACATGAACAACATGCCAAGATTTGAAGGTGGCTATAATGCTAACCACAACATCACTTTCAAGATTTCTATGAAGCATTATTTATTGTTTTCATAGTTAACGTTTACGATTACTTGTAAGTTACTTTTAATGTCATTAAGCAGAATGAGTATGACTAATCTCAAGCACATAAGTGTAATTGATAACCCAGTAGTACTATCACTTGGTATGCCTAGTAGTGAGGCACTTGGTAATCCCAATGGTAGTTGCACAAAATCAAAGGTGTGACTGGAAGATCAGTACCAGCTACTCATCTCATAGGCTAGTTTAGATTTGTTTTACTATTATTTAGGTTTAGAAATTTTTACCTTCACTTCATGTTTATTAGGAGCACAATGGCCAGTATAATATCAATATCATATACCTCATCGTGAGTTAACCATACGCAGTGATTATAGTAGCTCACATGGGAAGACAATGATCACAAATGCTAACTAATTACTAGTATAATCACATTGCCTTATCTACAAAGTTCGGCTGAGATTGTGTGTGAACACTTGTATCTCATATAGTTGGGTGTTGGATGCTCCACCACTCATCATTGGTGTTGTTTGTGGAAATAAGTTAATGTTATACTAAGTAATTAATTTTTCAAAATTCATTATATTAGAACCTAACTCTAATCTTCACAACCTTACTATAAAGTACACTTAACATAAACCATTAGAAAATGATAACATGGCTTCACATAATAATTAATCATCACCTACCAAGGACACAAGAAGGAGTAGTGACAAAATTGTTGATGAAGAATACTAGGGAATGCCAATGCAAACACGAATTACTTATGCTCACATTGATTAATATCTTCCAAAATGAGGTGGATAGATATGCAAGGCAACATAGTTCTACCTCTCAAACCTGCAGCACTAACCATGCTACAAACTACTCTAAGAGGAATGCACTTGGATCATATTTAAGAAGGGTATCATGTAACTCAACACATGACTAGACCCTACGAACCTACAAGGGAGCAGCTAAAAATAGATGTTGCTATGGAAATCAAGCATGCTCATACTAAAGGCAAGTAAGCCAACACATCTATTATCATAGAAGAGCCTGAGGTTGATTAGTTCATTTCAAAAAAACTCCACTAGAACCATGAGGAGCCATCAAAGATACCTATCATCATATTAGAAGAACATGTCAAAGGTCAACTTCACTCTACTCTAGTAGAGACACACAAGGAGGAGCCTACCATGTCAAGATAAAGTGAGGCTCTAGGCAATGGGATCCTACTCCTACAAGAAAACTCACAAGAGTCATGAAAGGAGAACTAGTTGGCACCATTCTCTTACTACCTCCTTTGCCTCATCATGATCATTAGAGGACTATGACAAGATAGCACAAGTACCAAGATTTTAAGAGGGAAAAGAAAAGAGCTCATGATCATCATGATCGATACTCAAGGTATTCTGATTCAAAAAATGAGGAGTATGAAAGAAGAAGATATAAAGAGAGAAGAGAGGATCAAGAGAGGCATGAGCATAGAAGGGGTTACCACTACTACAAAGCTTATGAACTCTATCATGATGATGAACCCCTTATGGAAACTTGAAACATGATCAACATTCAAGAAGTAGTCTACATACTAACCAAGCATGTAAGAGACAGTCAAATTAAATAGCTAGATATGAACAACATGCCCAAATTTGAAGGAGGTTACAACACTGATCCTTAGCATCACCTTCAAGCATTCTATGAGGCCTGTGCCCTTTAAAACATAGAAAGTGATTGGCAAAACCTAAAGTTGTTTCCTAGAACACTTGTGAAGGAAGAAAAAAGATGGTACATGTCACTAAAACCTAAATCCATCAAACACTGGATTATGATGTTTGAAATTTTTAATGATAAATATTAGACATAATCATAAGTGTCAAACCTAAGCAAGAAAATCCATAACCAGACACAAGGGATTCATGAGACCCTTGATGCAGCAATGCGCAAATATTATTCATTATTACATAGACGCCCAGGCTATGGATTTTCATCAAAGGAACAACTAAGGCACATCATAGATGGGTTGAGAAGAAAAACAAGAGAGATCCTTAGGGTTTATGCCCAAGGAAGACTATCAAAATTAATCATCCATTAGATTCAAAGGCTCATTGATCAAGTGAAAAAAGAAGAAGGTGAACTCAGAAAAAGAGAATCAGTTGAAAATACAACAAGGATTCATCAATCTAAAAAAGAGATGCACGAGTATGTGATACCCAAGAGAAAAAACCTTAGATCAAGTCATTAAGAAAGAGACACTACTAATTTAGAAATTTGTTGCCAATGTACCAACACAGGTAGAAAAAATGTGGGATTTGATAGAAGAACGATATCTAGCAACACATGAGGCAATGGTAGCCACAAAAATGATCACAGATCACATTAAAAAATCTTCTAATGTACCTGTTATGCAACCAACTGATATTTTTGAAGCCAAAGATGCTCAAATGATAACTAGTGCCTCTATGACTCTTATAGAACATGAAGATGTGTTGGATAGACTATTGCAGACAAGAAAATTATGACAAATCTATTTGATATTCCTAGTGATATCACTACAACACAGTCTAAATTAATAGCCATCAAAATAAAATTAATCATGGTTGAAACCAGGGTAGAACATGTTGAGAATGAGATTCATAGATTACAAGAAGAGCTTATAGCCCTTATAGCAGAAAGGAGAGATCCAACTCAGCTTATAGCACCAGACTAGATAGCATAATTTAGAACTAAGCAAATCAATTTCCTCCTTAAGAGCAACAAAGACATAGTAGATGAGAAAAAAAAGGTAGTATTGAATGCTTCAATAGCGGAAGCCTAATCATATGCCCATGCCAAAGCACTTGTTGTCTTACAAGAAGAAAATAAACAACTCGCTACGGACTACATGAGGTTGACCATAACAAAAAAGCCAAAAAAAATTGTAGAAGAAAGTATCCATTAGTTGGAAGAGCAACTAATGAGGATTAACCAAGATATGAGCCACCTCACAAGAGAAAAAATAATCCTCTTTATGGAGGAGGTACATGTCATTAGATAGAAATCAGCTATCGAAATTAGCATGTGGCAAAATGAGGCCAAGAAACATGAAAGACTCAAAAGAACACTTTCAACACTAAGTGAGCATGTATAAATAGATAAATGAGAAAGAGATCCAGATCGCAAAGACCAAAATCAATTTGATTGTAGCACAAAATCTTGATTGGTAACCCATCTTGGATAGCATGGCCTAGACCTATTAAGCAAAAGTAAAAAATAAAAAATTATAGATAGAAGACTTAAAAGAATACATGGCATTAGCAAACCTCCAATATACTAATTTGGCTATGTTAATAGTAGGTAGTCCTAGAAATGAACTAGAATAACAGGTAGCAACCACTTATGCTTTATATGAGAAGGAGTTTGCAGATAGAAAAGATGCTCTACAAAAATTTCAAGTGGAAAACTTGGAACTAGGGGTAATTAATGATGGCTACCAAGGGTAAAAGGATGTAATAGTGAATCTAGCTAAAGGATTAATGGACTATCATGAACTTAGAGAAAAGGCCAAATCTTTTGAAGAATACCAATAGTAGTTTGTGATGTGGTACATTAAATCCAATTAGATGTTTTTACAACTACCATGTCTATGGAATGTGCCAAATCCATTAAACATTGATTCATCAACATGGATGGTCCACAATCCAAGAATGGAAGAAGAGAAGTTTCAGGCACTCCTGAAAAAGTACCGATTTAAAAAGCCTAACAACAAGGGAAAGAAACCTATGGAAGAGCCACCTCCACCTAGAATAACATAAGACTACAATCAACCTTACCAGATTTTGTTTTCCATTCTTTGTCAAAGTTGTCATGTGATATGTTCATCTTAGTAAACTCCACTATGACACTAGAGAGTCATGCATATAGAAGTCAATGTCATGTAGATCTACCTCCCAATTTTGTAAGGAACTCCATCCTCATTCTATTTTAACTCAAGGACAAGTTTTGAATTAGTCATGGGGGTATGATAAATTTGAAATTTTTGAGCCAAAAATATCATAGTTATGATATCGTATCTATGATGTCGTAGATACGTTATCATATCTCGTCATATGTTATTGTATAAATGATATTGCAGGATGCATGCCAACCTATATAAGTAACACTTGGGCACATGGATCCACAATACATTTGATAGATTAGTAATAGAACTCTTTTAATTTTTTTTCTTGAATTCAATACTTAGCAATGTACACCCACAGTGTGATGTTAAGTGATTGAATGGAATCTTTATTCGAGTGTGATGTACTTGGACACACTGCATGATCAGCAATAAAGATTGAGATCACTCTACATCATTGCAATACTTACTTTTATTTCTATTTTTAATTAGTTTACTATTTATTATTTTCATAGTCAATGTTTATGATTACTTGCAATTTACTTTTAATTTCATTAAGTGGAATGAGTATGACTGATCTCGAGCACATCAGTGTAACTACTTGGTAACCTTGTAGTACTATCACTTGGTATGCCCAGTAGTGAGGTACTTGGTAATTCCAATGGTAGTTGCATGAAGTTCAAGGTGTGACTGGAAGATCAAGATCAGCTACTCACTGCATATTCTAGTTTAGATTTGTTTTACTGTTACTTAAATTTAGAAACTTTTACCTTCACTTAAAGTTTATTAGAAGTACAATGGCCAATACAAAATCAATATCATATACCTCACCATGAGTTAAACCATATGCATTGATTTTACTAGGTCATGTAGGAAGACAATGATCACAAACACTATCTAATTACTTGTATAATCACATTGCCTTATCTATGGAGTTCGATTGGGATTATGCGTGAACACTCATATCTTGTATGCTTGGGTGTTGGATACTCCACCGCTCATTAGTAAGTACAGAGAGCACCAAATCCCTTGAAGTCACATCCTTATTAATCCATTTAATCCTTCCTAAGTTTGGAAACTACCAAGGTCACAAGTTCATTAAAGTTCTAATTAAGGAAGGAAACTTCACATTTCCAAAACAAGGAATACAATAGAGTTTGTGGATGGGTGGATGACATGGACTCACTGCATGTTCCATGAAAAAGAAACCATGTCTTAGTTATCAATACTAAAATTCAAACATAGAATCCAAATGTTAGCAATCAAAAGCATTGAGTACAAACCACCATCAATAGCAACTACAGAAACATTGTGTCCTATTGGAAATAAAGAAGAACAAAGAAAAACACATTAGAAAACATAAGAAAATCAAACTAAAATAAAGTAAAATATACAAAAAATTATAAAATATTCAAAAAAGATAAAATGTACTAAAGATGGAGTAAAACAAAAAATGTGAAAAACAAGAAAAGTGTAAAACAAAAAGGTGCAAAACTGAGAAGCCACGTCATATGATTAGCATGGATGGCCATCTCCCCCACAATTGAGTTGGAAGGAGGAGATTTGAAATATTAAGCATGGTTGTTCATCCGAGGAGGTGTTGTAGCCACTGGCTCTTTTGGGTTCATGGAAAGATTTAACTTGTTGCGTGTTGACCAACAGTTTCTTATTTGGACTTTCAAGTTTGTAGAGCAACATGGCCCCAAAAGAAAAGATTTCATAAATGATGTAAGGCTCTTCACACAATGTTTGGAACTTAGTTCTTTGTGGCACATGTATGGGGTTCCAGTAAAGGATCTCATCTCCAAGTTGAAATTTGACTTTCCTTATTTTGACATTAGGACATTACTTGTTGAATGCTTTGTGCACTTCATTCAAGGATGGGGCAACCAATCTATTCTAATCCAACACATTAAGGTTGATTAGTCTCTCTTTTTATGCTAGATTAAGATCAAGGTCAAGATCATAGGCTATTAAAAGTGTATGGAGCTTAGATTGAATAGGAAGATTTGGCAATTTTTCATACACTAGCTCATAGGGAGAATAGCCTATAAGGAGTTTTCATGTTAAGCGGTAGGCCCAAAGGGCATCGTTAAGTTTCATGCTCCAGTCTCTTATATATTTTCTAATTATTCTAGTTAAGATCTTAGTGATCTCTCTATTTGAAACCTTCACTTGACCATTAGATTGGGGATGTTAAGGTAATGTTAATTTATGTTCTACCCCTAAGTGTTACATGAGCTTTCAAAAGGTGGTGCTTGTAAAGTGAGTATAGTTGTCAGAAATCATTGCACATGGCATCCCAAACCTATTTACACATTTTTTTGTACAAATCAAGTAGCTGTAGAATATGTACAGTTGATGATTGCTACTACTTCTACCTATTTCATACAATAGTCAACAATGACTATGATGTACATCTGTCCATTTTACATGAATGTAATGGAACCCATGAAGTCAATACCTTAGATGTCGAAGGGTTCCAATGATTGGATCCACTACTAAGATCCCTCCATTTGAGTTGTCATCCCACCATCATGTTGACAACATTCACAAGAGTAGATATATTGGTGGATGTCCCTAAAGAGTGTGTGCCAATAATACCCTGCCATCAAGATCTTAATGGCCATGAGGCTCCTAGTATGGTGGCTCCCATAAGGACCCTCATGAGCATCCTGGAGAATGTGCAATTGGTCAACATTAGGAACACACCAATGAACTAGACCATTAACACATACCTTGTAAAGGCATCCATTGATCTCCATGAAGCATTTGGCTTAATAAAGAAACTGTTGTTTCTTCCTATGTTTCGGCTCTTATGGCATCTTCTAAGTAAGAAGATAAGTGAGAATGCCACCATACTAGTTAGGTTCAACAAGCACTTGTTCATTATTGCACTAGTAAAGAGGAGTTCATGAGGAATTGTTTAGAAAGCGGGCTATCCTTCTCTTTTTTGTCCCATCTTAACTAAGACAAGTGATCAACAATCATGTTTTTAGTTTCCTTTCTATCAAACATTGTAAGATCAAATTCCTATAATATCACAAGCCACTATATGACATGGGGGCTCACCATCAATTTTTTCATCAGGAAATAAATTACACTATGATCTGTATGCACAAACACCTTGTACCCAAGCACATAGTACCTAAATTTCTGCAAGGCATACACCACCACCATCAGTTCTTTCTCTATTGTGGTGTAGTTTAATTGTGCATGCACAATGCTTCAACTCATAAAGTGGATGTAGTAAAGATGTTTCTAATCATTCAATTGTCTAAACTAGTCAGGTGCTCGTAGAATTGGAGTTTCTAAAAGCTTATACTTGAGTTGTTGGAATGTATTCTCACATTTCTTGGTCTAGATGAATAGAGCATCCTTATTTGTAAGCTCTACCAATGGCTTGGTGATCTTAGAAAAATTCTCTATGAAGCACCTGTAGTAGCTAGTGTGACCAAGGAATGACCAAACATCTTTAATGGTTTTTGGTTGGCGAGTAATTCCTTGAATGACCCTAATTTTCTCAAGGTCCACCTCAATCCCTACTTGTGATATTCTATGCCCCAAAACAATGCCCTCCTGGACCATCAAATGAATCTTTTTCTAATTGAGAAGAAGATTAATCTTCATGCACCTTTTCAATACTTGCTCAAGGTGGTCCAAGGTTTGCTCAAATACAGCCCCATAGGTGAAGAAGTCATCCATGAAAACTTTGACCCCACTACCGATCTATTGTTGAAAGATGCTAAGGACAAGGCATTGAAAGGTTGTAGGAGCATTGCACAAACCAAATGGAATCTTTCTATATGCAAAAGTCCCCCAGGGACTCATGAATGTGGTTTTGGCCTGATCCTCCAATGTAATCTGAATTTGGTTATAACCACTATAACCATCTAGAAAACTATAGTAGCAATGCCTAGAAATGGTGTCCAACGCTTGGTTCATAGATGGCAACAAAAAATTATCTTTGTAGGTTTTCATGTTCAATAGCCTTAAGTTAATACAAATCCTCCACTTGCCACCTTTCTTTGACACAATCACAAGTGGGCTAATCCACTCACTATCTGCAATGGGATAGATGAACCCTGCCTTAAGGATTTGTTCAATTTCTTGCTTGACTATCTACTTCAACTTAGGGTTCATCTGCTATTACAGCTACCTCTTTAGCTCTACAAAAAAAATTATATAAATGCAGTGCTGGCATATCCTAGGATCAATCCTAATGAGTTTAGGATATGACCAAGCAACGGTTGTTGGTGATCTATTAATCACTGTCAATAGCTTCTCTTTCTGTTCAGGAGCAAGATTGACATTAATTATCACTATCTTTTCATTATCCAAAAAAGCATATTTCATGTCGATAGGTAGAGTTTTCAACTCTAAGGGTTTCTATATGAAACTTTTAAGGATTTCCAACTCTTCCTAATTGGTTTCATCAGGTTCATCATTGGAGAGTTGGTAATGAACTCGCTCTAGTTCATCCATGCCTTCAACATAGGCACTTATTACGCTCTTAATTAATTCCATGCAAATTGTTGAGTTGCTATTAAGATCAGCTATCAACCACTAGATGTCCTCCTATTTTATAGCTACTGCGTATAGGCACTTTTGGATTTCAAACACAATTGCACACTATTTGCATGTTGTGATTGATATACTTTTTATGAATCATAATTTCTGCACACCATTTAGCCCTGTATCACTATACATGATGCATGGAACTCTCTTCTTCTTTATCTTTCCAAATGCATTCTCCTTGGAAATCTCTAATGATAGGTCTCTGATTTCCAACTGTGCATCAATGGTGCGTAACCAAGCCCTTCCCATGATGATTGGAAAGTCCCCCTTGAAATTATCAACACAAATCACCAAGAACTTAGTAGGAGAGGACCACCCAAAAATGATGATCATAATGTCCTCTACTAGTTCCAAAGGAATAGTGATGGACTAGTCTGCCAACTCAAGACGAATGTTGCTTTTCTTGAGTGGGGGTAGGTTTCAAGCATTGTACATATCATGAGAAACTAAATTTACACTAGATCCTGAATCTAGAACAACCTTGCATGGCTAATTCCCAATGATTTGTAAGTAGATTAGGAGACTCCTAGGATCAGATCTTGTCCTGGGAAGGTGGCCAGCCTTTATCCAATCAGTTACCACATGGGTCAACATGATGGTATGCACTTTGAAAGGTGTTCAATTTGAAGGGAACTCGAATGAAGTAGATGCAGAGGATGAGGGAGAAGTAGGACTATCAACACCATAAGTCTATGAGGGCTTTGTAGGACTGTTGGTTTGGAAGAATGATATTTTTTGAGATTTAGTTTCCAAACCACTCGATTAAAAATCCAACTGTAAGTTAACAACCTTGGTGGTGTTACATTGCTGCAGCTATGCTAGAATTTTGCCAAACATGTGTAGAAGAATGAGGAGCGTAATGACGAAATGGGGATTCCTCTCTTAAATATTGAACTTTTTAGTATTTAGGAGGGTAGTAGTGATGCTAGAATGAAGTGTGACTGGAAGAGTCACATAAAGAAATGGGCTACTGAACATAGTACCCATATGGATCTAATTGCTAGTAAGGATACTACTACCTTAGTGGTGGCATCCTCCATGACTATAGGTACCGTCACTTATGGTACTACTCATAAGGTTGTGGTGGAGCTCCACTTGGATAGTAGGCTTGTTGCTAGTGGAAATGCCTTGGGTTGCATTGAGGATAAGGTAACCTTCTGGGTGCTTTCATTCTTTCCAGTTTAGGATTTAGAGTGTACACCCCAGACTCTTGCAAGTGAGACATGATGGGGCAACATCTCTTAGGATGTTCATATTGGCAGATGTCACACCCACCATCATCATCTATTTTAGACTCCAAAACCTTCTCTATTACAGCAGCCTTGCCCTTACCCCTTTGGTGGGCAAGTTTAACTTCATTCCTTTTCATACGATCATGATCACTACATTGTTCTTTGGATTCCTCTACTATTTTTAGAGTGGTTTAGAACTTTTCATCCAAAGAGTCCCATATTATGTCTACCTTAGCCAAAATTTTAGAAATAGATTTTTGAATTGGCAAGGTTGTTCGCTACACCACCTAATTAAGTGGTGCCTCCTCCTCATTATCATAGAACTGGACTTTCCTTTTTTTGATGGAAGGATCTCGGTTGTACTCCTTCACACTTTTCCATTTTCTCAACTCTCCTTCTTCTTTGGCAACCTACTCAATCAGCCTATGAATTTAAAGAGTTCTTCGTGTTTCTATGCAAAGCCCATCCATGATATCGTGGAGTTGCTCCCTTTGAGAATAATCATGGCCAAGACATCAATGCAAAAGGGAATAGTACTTGTCCATGGCTACATCCAAGGGTTCATGTGTTCATTATTTCCAACCTTGGATCTACATCCTCAAGTTGAACACTCAAGAGTACGTTTGATTCTTGTCATTGAAGAGCTCAAGAATCGTACTCCATCTTCTAATTAATTCCAACTCCAAGGGCTAGTACAAACTTTCAACTTCTTATATGAGTGTCCTTGGGAATAGCTTAAGATTTTTCCATTCATTCTCCACATTCTATAAGTCCTAGGCATAGTGAAAGGCTTGAAGATGATTCTATAAATCTAAGTGATATCCCCCTTTAAACTTGGAGATATTGTTCATATCCAACCACTTAATTCTGCTATCTTTCACATGCCTTATTAGAATTCTCATTGCCTCTACAATTTTCAACATGTTTTGAGTTGCAAGCAAAGGCTCATCATTTTCATAGCCTCTATGATGTCCATGATGCCCATGATGTCCCCTACTGCCCCTTCATTCATGGTGGTAAGCCATCCTTGATTGCCCACACCCTTGATCTTGACTAATCTAATAGGCCCTATTATCATCTTTGTCTCATCAATCACCTCCATCATAGTCACATCCTCTATGCCTTCGGTCAGAATTAGAGGAGGAAGAAGAGGATGCCAAAGGAGAAGAGGAAGGAGGACTAGCATCACCACAGTGCTTGACACCCCCTCTTCTATGGTCATGGCCACGATCATAATAGTGATGCCTATCCTTGTCCCTGCCATGATTCCCATCTTTGGAGCTCCCATAATCATGTGATCAGTCCTTACCTAAACTAGGATTGTTTACAGTGGACTGTAAATCTAATTTATGACCTCTTCATCGAAACCAAGGGAAGGAGAGTCAATGAATTGAGAACCCCCAGAGAAGGGATCCTCACTATCTTTTTGGCTCAGCAGGAACAAGGGGTTATTGAACTATTTCCCCTTTGAAACTTCATAGCACCTCTCCTATTGCCAATCTCTTTTACATTATGCCTCTATGGGATGGTAATCCCCAAAATCATGGTCCTACACAACATATTCAAAATGGAGCCCTTGGATGCCCAAACTCATAAGAGTCTATTGTAGCATTGTAGGAACTGAGCAATCGAGCAACAACACAATGTTTCCCTCCATGTTCCTTCATTGCATATGCTCATGCTGATATAGGACAAAGGTGAAGTATGGCACATACCACTCAGAATTTTTGGGGCACTCATTGATTTGATTGTTTATTTCTTTGTTGATTGGATGTATGCTTGAAATTTGGTGAAGAATCATCCCTATTAGAAGAAGACATTTTAGATTTCCAAGAAAAAATAGTATGCTCTTAATATTATCATTACTTAGAATGATTGCAACTTTAAGGTTCATTCCAATGATGTTGAATAATTCTTACTAAGTCCTCAATAGCACAAGTAGCTAATTAAAGCCCCCAACAATGATGCTAATGATGAGCAGCAAATATACTCTATTCCCAGTGATGGGACACGATATCGCATGGGCCGCCACAATATCGCATCTCCCGCGATATCACGTCTTCCCCTGCGATATTGCATACGCGATATCGCAGTCCGCTGCAATATCTATAAATAAGAAGCAGCTCTCCCTTGTTTGACATTAGTAGAATAGGAGTAGTGAAGCTCTGGTAGTTTGATCCCTCCAGAGATAGATTATTTTCCAGTGTCTACCTGCAATGTGGTGAATGTAATTGTACGGCATCCTTTATTCGAGTGTGACATACTTGGACACACACATGACTGGCAATAAAGATCAAGATTACTTCATCATTGCAGCATTCGCTTTGTTTATTTATTTATTTATTTCTTATTTACTGCTTTCCTAATTAGTCTCTCTCTCACCCTTTTCTCCTAGCAACATGGAATGAGTACGACTTGATTACAAGCATTTAAGTGTGACTACTTAGTAGCCCAGTGGCGTACCTAGGATCTGCGCTTGGTAATCCTAGTGGTAGTCGTGCACGAAGTCCAAGATGTGTACGGATGATCAAGGAATGGATCCTCATCGCACTTAGGCTAGATTAGATTCTCTTACCCTTTCCTCCTAGCTTAGCCTAGTTAACATTACTTTCCATTGCCCTCAGGAGTAGCATTAGATTAGGAACCACATCATACACCTCACTCTGGACTAAACCATACATGATAAATACAATACTAGTCCAGGTGGGAAGATAGCGAACTGTGACCTAAGGATAACTGTCTAGGTGCCACAACTAGTCCGTCTACGGAGTTTGACCGGATCACGTGTGAAAACACTCGTATTCGTGTGGTTGAGTGTAGGGGTACCTCACCACTCATCACCCAACCATACGAGTCATTAGCGTCCACTAAGATATTTGGTCAAGTTTCAAAGTCTTTAGGTTTCTAAGTACACTGGTTCTAGGAGGTGAATCTAATCGTTGCAACTGTTGTCTTCCTAGTTCCACTTGTGAAGTGCAAGTGTATGGTAAAGTGTAATTGAGGCATATGATCTTTATCATTTTATCTTTTATTGGTTAATTCACCTAAGAATAAGAATAAAGTATTTAACTGATTAACTACTTTAATTAATTAGTTAATCTTTAACTAATCCTAACATAAGCATTCATTCCCACTTTCTGTGCACATCCTAAACATGTTATAGCACCATTGGGTTACCAAGCATTAAGCGCTACTACGATTACCAAGTGTTATATGTATGCTCGAAGTGGTCGCACTTATGTTCTCTAATTAACCAATATTAATTACTTAGCTAAAATTCATTAAAGTAAATTGCTTGAATAATAAATGCATAAAGAAACATTAATCTAGTCCAAGTGCTACAAGGTTTGATAAAAAAAGCTCATCTTTATTGTCATTCACATTGAAGTGCTCAGGTACATCAGTGCTCGAATAAAGTTCTGTACACTCTTTGACTCCTACTACGGGCACTCAAAAAATATTCTAACTTTTGAAAGGAAAAACCGCAAGTGCTTTGCTACAACTATGAAAAAGATCACCATAAATGCGGTGGTAGGTGCACATTTATAAGTAGAGACAGGGTGCCACGTTGACAGCTACACATCAATGGGTCAAACCCAACATCGACAGGATCACGTCGATGAGATCTTGTTGATGGGGTCACATCAATGGCATCTCATTGATGCGGCCCAACAATGAGGACTCATCACATATCCAACCAATTTCTTATATTTACAAAGGTATAGAAGAATTCCCACTAACTAAGCCCCAATTAGGTTCATTCATTACATTGCTAGAATTTCCTATCTATTCATTTGTTCTAACATGTTGGTCCATTGATTACATTGGTAGCATTTCTTATGTATTTGTTTCTTCTGTAATTCATCATCATCAGCATCCTAGCCTTGTCCCAAAAAAAAAAGGCATCATCCTAGCCTTATCCTGTAATTAATAGTAATTATCCAAAAGTGTGCCACAACATGCCCAAGGAATGCCTACTCATGTTAAATATATTATGAGTTGTAATCATCTGTAATGCTAAATAATATTTCATCCATAACAAAACTAAATTTAGCATCTTTTCACACAATTTTAGTATGTGCTTGAACTTTATATACTACCATTATTGGAAATTTTGCTACATGTATCCTATTTAGATTCATTAGAAAAAAAGAAAATATACACTTGGGTATATATGCCACATTTTCTATTTTTCTGTTAAATAATTTTCTATAGAGGAATGCAGAGGATTTGATAAGGACATACATATTTCTTTACAAGACAAAAAAGATTCTCTTGGCCAAATAATAGATATATATTATAAATATATAACTATGCTATTTTAATAGGTCTAAAATAAAAATTTAGTTTCAACTAATATGTGGTTACTATATTCTAATCCCTTGCTCTAAGACCCCATAGCATTATGTCATGTTTTCAATATGCATATAGAGTCAACTGGGGATTATGGAGTTGCCTAGGTAGATGCATTATTCTAACGACATATTTTTTGAGATCTCATGATATTGTCTGTAGTTGGTTATGATACCATAATTATGCACACTAATCTTACTAGATATGTAGTAAGTAATTTGAAGTCAATAGGTTTAAAGGATGTCAGAATAAGATCAATTATCAACTAGATATCATTTTCAACCATGTGTTATGATTATGCATTATGAGTATGGTATCAATGTTACTTAGCTGGTCATGTTATGAAGGCATGGTGCTTGGCATATTCTACATATTCTTATGGTATGACTAGTTAGTGTGATTTAGAATGTTTGTAGGGTCTCATGATTATGGAATGAATAGTGCATGATATAATTAGGTATGATTTATATTTGGATTGACTATCTAGTATGTTTTAGCATGTGGATCCCTTAGTATTAGTTGGAAATGGAGAAAGTTCACAGGGAACTTTGTTAATGAAAACTAAAAATTAAAATAGTTATAACACATTAATATAATAAAAACATAATTCCTTTTCCATTCTTTCCATTATGCAATTTGGTTTCTTCTTCTCTTCTATTCTCTACCGAATCTCTATTGATTTTTGTGATTATTGGGATGTTGGGGAGTTAGTGTTGGGGTAGGTTGTAGTCAGGGAGTTTGGTTCAAGTTTTGGAAGATCCAAGACCTCATGAAGAGCATTTTGGTACTTTGGCTTTTAGATTTTAGGTTTCATTAGGTTCACCAAATTTTAGGTGGAATTCTTTACTCATCTTCTATTTTTATGTTTTGGGATCATTGTGCATTATTGTGGGCTTGTGGTGGGGTAGATAGATGTTGTGTGGTGTTTTAGAGCTTTCGTATTGTTATTGTTAGTGTTTTATTCTAATGTTTAGCTATTTCAATGTGCATATGAATAAGATTGACATGATTGGTATTATGACTAGTAGTTTTGATGATAACATAGGTCCTGTTACTGGTCTTCGGACTTTGGGTGATTGATATGACATATGTGATGTCTTTCAAGTGCATGACCAAGGGTTTAAAATTTTTTATTTGTTGCTTTCAATTCGATTTTTTCATGGTTGCGAGTTGAGTGCAAGTCATGATGAGGTTGCAACCTAGCTTCACTAAGACTTTCAACAGAACGTAGGTTATGACGTGGTCATGGTCAAGACCACAAGTTGGAGATAATTATGATAAGGTCATGGTGTAGTTGTGGTTTAAGTTTTGAGTTTAATTTATTGTCAAGCACAAGCTATACTTAGTCATAAGGCCATCGTAGTCTTGTTGTGTTCAAGTTCTAGTATGAGTCATGAGCAAGGAACGAGTTATGATGAGGTCATGATGAGTGAAAAGTTGGCCATGAGGAGAGACATAAGGTGCATTGAGATTGTAGTTGGGTTTTTTTTCAAGAAGCATGGGCTCGGTGTGAACCATGTTATGGTCATGTTCATTTGGAAAGAACCATCATGATTGCCCCACAAGTCATGACCAAGGTCATGCTAAAGTAAATGTCAAGTATGTGCTTCGAATGAATGTGAATGCATTTAGAATGGTATTCTAGACTTGTATGTGATGTTTGCAGCATATTATATGATGCTGATCTACACTAGTAGAATTATATGATTGCTAGCATATCTAATTAATGCTTGTAGCACTAGTTGCTTAAGATTAATAAGTGTTCAATTACTTCTTAGTTGGATAAATTATGACATGATGTAAGATGAGCATTATTGATATAATGTGTGTGCATGTGATACATATGATGATGATGTGACAACTAGTACTTATGTGCTAATAATGTGTTTGTGCTATGGGCATGTCATTGATGGGATGTGTATATGTAGATTTATAGAGCTAACATGAAGATGTGGACTAGTTGGTAATGAGGCATAATGGAGGGGATGGTGAAAAGTCAACAATTCTAAAATGTTATTGCTACATAATACATCATGTGCACTATGAAGGAAGAATATATATTAAAATTGAATTTTGAGTTCTATTTAAAGTTATGTACCTTTTTGCATCATTTAACATTGGGACCATAATTTAGAACGATGGTAAGGTTCTCCTTTATAAGTTTTAAAGCCTAAGTTTGAGCTTAATTGTGTATAACCGCTCCAAAAGAAAGGTTTTTGCCATCTATTTATCCTTAGGCTAAATGCCTACTAAGATAAACATTGAGCCTCCAAGTGATGGCCCTTTGACTATATCATTTAACATAATATGTGTTTAAAAAATGAATTCTTTTACTGTCATGACAATAGTTATCAAATACTCTCTTGGAAGAACCATGAGGTATTAGCTTAGTAGTACAAGTCTTGGCTTGGTAACCCCAAGTCACAGGTTCAATTCTACTACTAGGTAGCATGGAGTTATAAACTTTTATAAATCTTGAAGTGTACCTATGTTTCATTTATTTTAGGTTCCAACACCCTCAAATACTATCTTTGAAGTATAAATGCTTTTATATATAATGATGATGAATAGTTTAAGAATAGTTTTAAAGTTCAGCAGAACCCTTGGGAAATTCCAAAACAATTACATGGTCATCTATTTGGTAATTATTTGACTGGACTTTGATGTGTCATTTATTAGTAATTATTTGAGAGGAGTTATCTTTTTCCATTAAAATTTGGTAATAAGAGAATTCTATATTTACATAGGAACACAAAAACATTGTCATTGCAGAAGATACCACAACAATAAGGCCAGTACATTATATTTTTGTCCCCTTTAAACACGAAACCAGGCCAGTACATTCTTTATCAAGGCTTACTTACTCATCGTTCAATTTAGAACAGTTTTCACAATTCTTGTGAAATTTTAGATGATCTTCCTTTTCTTTAAGATAAGGTGCATATTCTTCCAGTTTGACTGAACTTTGATATACCCCACAGTCCCATTTTCAATGTATGCAATTTCTTCCAGTTTGGTTGAACTGTGATCAACTATTGTTCTGCATGCAATTTCTACTTGTGCTGAAACTTTAATCTTACGTTTGGGTGATTATCAACAAGTCCGTCCCGCTACAAACAATTTCGATCAAAAGTATTAATTATGAAATCGGATTCGCAACACTGTTATATTAGTTTCGAATAGTGCGTTATCGTCATGATGTAATGACGATTCAGAGTACCGTTAATCTGGCTCGGGAGAGAGCCCATTTTATATGGCAGCATATAAAAACAAACAGACCTGCAAAAGACGGAAAAAGCTGCTTTTGACTGGCAAATGAATTGGTTGAATTCAATTCATTAAAACTTCTTTCAAAATTTTGATGTGCATTATTTTACAAAATATTAAGGAAATATTTGAAACTGAAACCCAAATTTTATTAGGTTGGTATGGTATACTGTAAATTTATTGAATAATAGAAATATACATATTATGAATTTTGAAAACATCATTGAGAGAATTACAAATGTTCTCAATAACATTTAGAATAATAAATATAAGCACTCATCACTTCAAGAAATCAGCTCCTCTTCAAGATCATATTTTGCATAGATGCATGTGAATGAAGTCTAAACAATCTTTTAAATTTCCTTATTCTATAGAAACTAAAAATTTTGGTTACAAAGCCTCAACACTTTTTAAAGAAAGTTGAAAACATCATTGATGTAGTGTTCCAAGCAGGTTGGGTCAATTTGAGGGAAAAAAATTAATTAGCATGGTACATTTAATATTATAATTCATTCAAATGTTGGCCTAGGCAAAATAAAAAGATATATTCTCCATCCTCTATCCTTGGTTTGTAGAGTCTACAAATAAACTCTTCTTTGGGTAAATTGATCCAATGACTTGTCACAAGAAGGAGATGATGAGAACCCATTTTTGCCCTAGCAATTTGATTCCTTGAATAAATAGGAATAGCTGAGAAAACATAATTTTGAGTACCAAATAACAAACTTCTTAAAGACTCTAAATAAAAATGTTTTTTACTATCAACCAAGCTTTAGCTATGACTTTTTTTTTTCTTATAGTCTTCTAGAAGAGCCATTTTTTTAAAGAAAGATCATCTATTACAATACTCCATGGTTGAAGCCATAATTTTACATAATGCAACAATCCATTTCTTGTGTAGCATTCATTATCTCCTTAGCATAATTGACTTGCTCCATTTGACTTAACTTTTGAGTATAGTTGAGAAAGGGCTTCAACTTCAACAAAAGCAAATCTAGTTCTAGAAGTAACATATTATAAGGAGTCCCCATTTTCACTTGAAATTCACCTACAAGAAGATGTTTTTTAACATGCTTTAATTCCAATTATGTGTGATAAGAGAAGATCCCAATGCAACATGCCCATATAATAATACAAGTTGGATAAGATTGCAAAAACGTTTCCTTGTGATCTCCTATGCCAAATTTTGTTTCCTGCTACAATTATTTTTTGGAGCAAATAAAGCTCTCATGCCACTTCAAATCCTTTGAGCAATAAGAGTATTCCAACTATAAGTATCAGCAAATTCAACTCCCAAGTAATTTATAAGCTTCACAACATTGAGAGTTCTCAATGAGGACAAACACACCCATATAATAATACAGGTTGGACAAGACTGCAAAAAAGTTCCTTTCTAATGTCCCATGCTAAAATTTATTTCTTGAAGCAATTATTTCTTAGAGCACATAGAGCTTGCATGGCACTTTCTAATGTCCTTTCTAAACCTTTTGAGCAATAAGGATATTCTAACTACATTTTTTGGCAAATTCAACTCTAGATATTTTATAAGCTTCACAACATTGACAATTTTGACCAATACAATCTTTTATCATCATTTCTCACATATGTAAATTAGTCAAAACGATCAAGCAAGGGGTTGTTAGAAGTGGGATTTGAACCCACACCCTCATCAAAGGACCAGAACTTGAGGCTAGTGCCTTAAACCACTCCACCACCCTAACATGAACAAATATGAGTTTGGCTTTCCATCATATTTGTATGAATGTTATTTCAGATTGTGAATTTTGTTAAGTCTTTAAAAAATGGTAAGATCTATGGTCATTGAACACACCTTCACACTAAATGTGTGGGTTGTGAGCATGTGTGTAAAATTGCAAATAAATGGTGGGTGTTGTTACTCATTCTAGTCGTAGGTTTCATCTTGTTAGATTGTTGTTAAGATACATGGAAATTATGCAAAACCTGGTTGATAAATATTGAGTTAGAACACAATAAATAAATGTTTCACTCTCAATTATTCAAGGGTAGTAGCAGTAATAGCAAGTATTAGTTGCTGTGATAATCTGATTTGGATGTGTTTATTTAAAAGAACGTGCCCCAACTTTTAAACATGACCAAGTAGGACCAAATATGCAGTGATTCCATGCTTTTTTGTGTGTTACGGAATGGCTAAGTTGACAAACGAATTAACATTATTAAAGTAGAAGAAATTTGAAATATTAAAAAAAAATTTACAGTTCCAGCATTAGAAAATTTAAGTTAAGAAAAACTAGTTTTTATACTTTGCTTTAGACAAGGCTTTGAAACTGTAAAGGTGTCAAAAACTGTAAAGATAAGCAATGCTAAGCTATAAAGTTTTAATTTGACTGGAGTAAATATCCTAAAAAAATGTTTAGGTCAGACTCCTAAGGTAAGTTTCTTAATGAAGTTTTCAAAACTTGTATTATGTACATTTCTACTCTCTAGAACTATAAGCTCTAGAAATATAATAAAATTTCAGTTTCAGACTCTTTAACTATCATTAAGTATGACTATTATTTGCCCTTATTTAGTCCAGGTAGTAACCCTTTATTAATCAACTATGATTAAGTATGATTAACTGTACCTGAGCTGGGTTTTTCCCATGCTTGGAAGCAGTTGACACTAACAGAGGATGATGAAGAAGCCTAGCTTTGTTGATGGAGCCCCCATGGGCGAGTAAGCCTTTACGTGTATTCCTCTGCTTTTGCAGTATTCTCTCAGTTTTTTCACTGCCAGATCAGATGCATTTCTACCCGTTGCAGTTTTATAATGTTTTCAACACATAAACAGCTGATCAGGACTACATGATTCTACAAGGGGAGAAAACTGGATTAGTAATCAAATGAATTGCTCGAAGGATCACATATCATGCTTNAAAACTGGATTAGTAATCAAATGAATTGCTCGAAGGATCACATATCATGCTCTAGATTTTGACTGTGAATTCCTTTCCTACCTGATTAACAGCCGCAGGAATTGTAGCAGAGGAAAGAATTAATTCAAGCTTTTTGGGTGCGAAATTGCTGACACCAATGGATTTTACAAGTCCAGCCTCCACACATTTTTCCAAGGCATCCCAGTATGATTTCAGATCTACGGGAAGAAGATCCTTGGGTTTTATGTCCTGAAATGCTTTCTTGCGGGTTACACCAAGTGGCCAGGGGACGAGATACAGATCCAGGTATTCCACTGCAATTCCGTGCTCCAACAATTTTCATGACTTTATCTCACACTGAAAATGAAGTTTTTTCAGACTCTGCAAACAGAGACTATTATCATGAATTAATACAACTCAGTTTTCTATTAGCATATACTATACAGGGAGACAGATATTTCAGACAATTTATTCTTAGCCCATTTATTTTCACCGAAATTCTTTACATTTGGGATTCAGCAGATCAAGAAATCTTACAAACAAGTTACCCATCTGATATACCAATGAAAGATCACTACCAAAAACCCTTGAATAAAAAGAGGATGGAAAATAACAACTTACTCCAGTGATTTTTTGAGAGCTGGGAGAACATAATCAGGGTGCATATCGGTGCACCAAAGCTTGGAAACAACGAACACATCTTTTCTGCGTACAATTTCAGAGGCAAATGCCTTTTTAAGGGCGTTCCCAATACCCCTTTCAGACCCATAAACTGCTGCAGTATCAAAGTGCCTGTATTCCGCGTGAACACAGTACTATTACAAAGAATAAATAAAACCCACAAGCTAAAACTTAGCATGTTCATCAAATACTAATGCTTTGTATCATTAACGAGCATGGTTAAAGAATGAAATGTAGTAAATTTGACAGGAGATATACAATTTGATTTGATAGAAAATATACTTTAATACTTAATGGTAAGACTTTTCCTTTCAAAACTCCAACTATGTTACACTTCTTTCAGGTTTCAATACCCCCTCTAGAATACTACTATTACTATTACCTTAGTTTGAGACTGGGTTGTTATTGTTCGAGTTGGAATCTTTAACCAAGACCATTTCTGTGTCAAAATGGTTACTGCAGTAAGAAGGGACTTTCTCAAAAAAGTTGAAACACGCACGTCCGTTTCAGTAGAAATTAATGATTAAAAAACAAAACCTACTGAAGCAGTGCAGTTGAAAAGGAATTCAAAAATTTTAGTGAGGGAGCAGACGTGAGTAACAAGGCTGATCAGTTTCTCGTAGAGAGCTGGCCTCAATTAATTTCTTTTTCCTGAATGTTACGTAAGATGGTTCGCGGAGTAGGTGGTGGTCCGATAAAGTGGATTTTGTTAAATGTGCATACTTTTCCTGATATCTCAGCATATTTTAAAATCGTAAAAGGTAAGTGTTCTAGCAAATAAATTTTTTAACGGGGCAAACCATAAGGATGGTGGTATGCCTCCAAAACGTGGTTATACGCAGTGCATTAAAAGCGGTCCCTATAGACAGGGTGAGTTCATTGAGACACTTATTTAATGGGTAGGATATGCTGGACCAAGGTCTTATTTATAATACTATTACTCTTTGGATTTGGGGGTTGAGTTTAACACTTTGTATGGGGAGTCCGCTGCAATGAACCATTGCCTAGTTCAGATTTACTCTTTTCTCCACAGTCACTTACAGTGCAAAGCCTTTTTCATGGCCTTCAATGGCTTAATGGGGTTAAACTCTTGCCCTACCGGCCATCTATCCCCTTTCATCTCATGCATGACCCATCTGAAGTCATTCAACGTTGCAATAAGTATTGGCACAAACAAGAGTCAGAAACATTTTGGATCCCTCTCTTCCAACATATTTGAAAACTTTCGACCCTCCCCAAAATTAAGCAGTTCCTTTGGTGTCTCCTCCACCATGGTCTACCTATTGGAAAACGTCTAGAATATCTGGGGATTCCCAATCCCAATTGCCCTCTATGTGGTGGACAAGATGACTTTGTCCATGTATTTTGGCAATGTCCTTTTGCTTCCAAAGCTTTTCCATCATACAAGCTATCTCAAGAGGATGCCATATTCGGATTCTTGAACATTACTTCTGCTAATCTTAATTTTCTATGGAAAGTTATTAGGCCTACTATTTTATATTATATTTGGAAGCGAAGATGCAATGTTCTATTTCATAAGACAAATTATTCTGATAAATGTTTGCTTACCAGGTTGGAGATGTTGCAAATCTTTCGCGTCACCCATTTTCAACTCACATCTCAAGCATCCAAGTTCAATCTGGACAATCATCAATTGGTTCATCTCTTGCAGCTATGGAAAAGACCTATGTGTTCCAATTACACTTAGCATCTGTAATCTCTGCAAGGAAGCTTTCCCTTTTCATTATGTGGAGTCACCATTGGAACTCTCTCTATCCTTAATTGAGAGCTCTTTGTCTCATCTAATTCTATGTCATTCTATTTTGTAACAAGCCAGTGCGGTCATTTGGTTGTGCCCCAACTTGGGTTTTTAATACTCTTTCTAAGGCATTTCCTGCGTGTCATTCACAATGCTCTCAGTTTTCCCTTTCCCTTAAGCCTGTGACTTATTCAAGTTGTTGTAATTGATGCACCTTTAATTTCAATAAAACTTCCTCCTTTAATACTCTTTCTAAGGCATTTCCTGCANCTTAATTGAGAGCTCTTTGTCTCATCTAATTCTATGTCATTCTATTTTGTAACAAGCCAGTGCGGTCATTTGGTTGTGCCCCAACTTGGGTTTTTAATACTCTTTCTAAGGCATTTCCTGCGTGTCATTCACAATGCTCTCAGTTTTCCCTTTCCCTTAAGCCTGTGACTTATTCAAGTTGTTGTAATTGATGCACCTTTAATTTCAATAAAACTTCCTCCTTTAATACTCTTTTTAAGGCATTTCCTGTGTGTCATTCAAAATGCTCTCAGTTTTCCCTTTCCCTTAAGCCTGTGACTTATTCAAGTTGTTGTAATTAATGCACCTTTAATTTCAATAAAACTTCTTTTCGGGGTCGGACACCCCCACCCTCTCCCTCCTCCTCCCCACGGCCACCCACCCCACCCCCACCCCCACCTACCACCCCCCGCAAAATACTATTACCACTATTCCTTTGTCATTAGTTTATTTCTATATTTATTATTTGATTGAAACAATTTTTAACATTTTTCAAATTAAAACTTATTAAGTTGATTTATTAAAAATTGATTTTTCAAAGACCAAGTCCTGGTTACAAAGTAGTTGGACTCTTACAAATAATAGTGCCCTAAAAAACTTCATCTCTTATCCCTAGGTTATGGCAATAATTATTTATTTACCATGACAAAATGCATGTATCCCGTCTCAAAACATTGTTATTTCATCGAATAATAAGTGAAACCCACAGGTTAAAACTTCTATGATTTTCATTCAAAGGCATTGGAAAAAGGAAAACAAAAATATATGTAGCTTCAGTGGCTGATTGGAGATAAGGGTTAGAAGACTTCTTCAACCCTCCGTTATCGTCTAGATAGTTAGGATACCAATGTTACAACAAGAACTCCATTAATACCCATCTTAAGAACTCCATTAATACCCATCTTATTTATCTTTTATCTCCTCAACAATTCCAAATTTGTCCATGAGAAAAAATAAGGGTAACCTTCCGGAATATATCTGAAATTATCAATGTTACAAGAACAGCATGAATACCCATCTTATTTATCTTTTATCTTTTCAAATTTATTACTGGACACTACAATTCCAAATTTGTCCATGACAAAGAAGAAGGTTAACCTTCCCGAGTATATATGAAAATACCAATGTTGCAAGAACACCATGAATACCCATCTTATTTAACCTTCCCGAGTATATATGAAAATACCAATGTTGCAAGAACACCATGAATACCCATCTTATTTATCTTTTCTCTCTTCAAATTTATTACAGCAATTCTAAATTTGTCCATGACAAAAAATAAGGGTAACCTTCCAAAATATATATGAAATTACCAATGTTACAAGAACAACATGAATACCCATCTTATTAATATTACTGCAATTCCAAATTTATCCATGACAAAAAAATAAGGGTAACTTTCCAGGGAATATATATGAAAATACCAATATTACAACAACAACATGAATACCCATCTTATAACTGCAAAGTTCTGTAAGCACAGCTCTTTTTATCTACCATATTTTACGAGAAGGTTCAGTTCTGCAGAAATGCGTCATCGTCCCAGAGCTCATACAGGCTATGATATGGACCATCCTTTGGATTCACGAACAGTTCCATTGGGTATATCTTGCGCTGCTCAAGACTTGCAAGTTTTAGTTTATCATCTTCATCGAGACTGAAATCAAAGATTTGAATGTTTTCTTTGATCCTGTGTGGCTTGTAGCTCCTGGGTACCATGCTAACTCCCTCCTCTATTGCCCAACGCAAAGCAACCTGCAAAATCCTCAAATTACAAATCTCACCCATGCAAAGCCATCACTCAAAGTGAATGCACAAAATTAGGCATATTTGGGTTAAATTCAAGATGTAGAATGATTTCTTTTGGTCCATTGAATTTGCTAGTGGTTATAGCAATTTTGCTTAAGTTCAAAGCTATTTTACCTTACTTCAATTTAATCTTGCTCATAGTTAATTTTATTTTTGGTTAAAATAGATTTTTGCTGTTCTATGAATTTCACTTAATGTTAAAAACACCAATAAAATGTTACAGAAGCAAAGTAATTCATTGTAGCATGCATCTTTGCTTTTGCAATGTTTCATAAATTTATGATTTAAACTTGAGTAAAATTGATTAGATCAACAAACAAATTTGGGTTGTATGTTAAGTAAAACCAAAATTAATTCAGATTTAAGCAAACTTGCTTTACACTTCATGAAATTGCTATAAAAAAAATTAGCAAATTCCATTGAGCAAAGGAGTAGTATATATCTTTGTTTGGCCAAGAGAATGTAACAAATTTCTGTAAACGTAACCCTCCACTAGACAAGGAACAAGGGTACTGTTTAAACAAAAACTGACCCAAACAAGGAATTCTCCAAATATAGAATAACAAGAAATTTTAACTATACCTGAGCAGAGTTTTTGCCATGCTTGGAAGCAATTGACACTAACAATGGATGATTAAGAAGCCCAAGTTTGTCGATGTATGGAGCCCCCATAGGCGAGTAAGCTGTTATGTGTATTCCTTTACTTTTGCAGTATTCTCTAAGTTTTTTCTGCTGCCACATCGGATGGAATTCTACCTGTGTTGGCAGTTTTTAGTTTTATTTTCATCACAGAAACAGGAAATCAGGATCAAATAATTGTCAGAAAGGAAGAACGGGAAAGAATACAAAATAGCAATCTGATAATTTGCATTAAGAACCAAATACCCAAGATCTGATTGTGAATTCCTACCTGATTAACAGCCGGAGGGATCGTAGCAGTGGAAAGCAGCAATTCAATTTTTTTGGGTGAGAAATTACTGACACCAATGGATTTTACCAGTCCAGCTTCCACGCATTTCTCCATGGATTTCCAGCATGCTTGCAAATCCACAGGCAGAATGTCCTCCTGTTTCATGTCCTGAATGTCTCGCCCATGGGTTAGGCGAACTGGCCAGTGGAAGAGATAGAGATCCAGGTATTCTAATTGCAGTTCCCTGCTTTAAAAAATTTTGATGAATTAATCTAATACTCAAAATGAACCTTTTTTTTTTTTCACACTTACCCTAGATAAAGGCTCATCCTCAATGCTTGTCCTGTCAAACAGGTTATTGGGAAAGTCCATATAAACAAAAGCGTAATTTCTTTTCAAGTGGCTGCTCTCAGGTTCATACACAACTTCAAAACTTGAAAAAACAAGCGTGAAACTTTATATGATGATCCTTTATTTTTCAAGTAAACTTAGAAGTTATCAAAACTTGCTGACATTGAACATTCCAAGAAATTCTGAACATATCAGGGAAACCCTAAAAATCAACAATTGCTGAAGAAAAACTTACTGCAATGATTTTTTGAGAGCAGGCAGAACATAATCAGGGTGCATATCACTGCACCAGAGCTTGGAAGTAACGAATACATCGTTTCTGCTTACAATTCCAGCAGTAAATGCCTTTTGAAGGGCATTACCGATACCTTTTTCGGACCTGTAAAGTGCTGCAGTATCAAAATGCCTGTATCCTGCCTGAACACATTGTTACACACAATAAAGTTATAAAATTGGTCAATTTAGCAGGGATATTTGAATTTCTTTCTAAAATTCATAGCAGGTATATTTCCAATGTCAAATAGATCTAAACGGTTTAGAAACATAATGAAATTGCAATTTCCGTTTCAATAAAGTGATACTCAGAAGCTGAACCTAAAAAAGAATTCAAATGTAAACAAGAACCTGCAGAGCAGCTTCAACAGCAAATTCCAGAGTAGATTGCTCTGATACGTCCAGGATTCCTGAACCAAGTCCCATAAGAGGGATTTTCTGCCCATTGTTGAGCACTGCACTGGGTATCGCCATTCTAAAACTTAAGCAAAGAATCAAGCAATCAAGGTGGTTTTTTTTGGTAAAGGTGTTTTTATTGGTAAAGGTTCATACGTTGGCTTTATATTGTCGAGGGTGTTGGGATCCGAAATAAAATAATCGATATTAAGATTGATACATTCAAATATACAATTTAATTAAGACTTTGCAATTAATCATTGTCCAGTAAAATTCAACATGATTCAAGCTTTCAAATCAAATAATCAAATCAAGCATCTTACCACTAAATAAATTAATTATTATATATTATATATTGCAAAGTAACAATGTTCAGAGCAACACACAGGATCAGCCATTTTGCATTCCGTATGAAAATGAAAATATCTCTTGTGAGATATAGGGGCCGCTGAAAATTCTTAAATGGTAGGCTCTGTTGAAACTAGTGCAGAGTGCAAAATGACAGGGTGTTATTGCATTTGCATCGAATGAGCACGTAAAATCTTAGTTTTCTGAGGACCAAATTTGACAAAATCATGCCACGTGTAGCTCAATCTTGGATAAAGGTGTTTGAACAGGAAAATAACCATTGGCGCTCTTTTCTTCCGTTGGGCGCCGCTGGGTTGCTGAGCCCTCCTGCGCTCCGCCTCCTGTGGTGCCGCCATCGTCCATCGCTCGCCTAGTGTTTGGTGGGGGCAGGGCAGCTTTGATGTTACCGGCCAACCCTTGTCGCGATTTCTGTTTTTCTTGGCCGTTTTTTTCTTTCTGCAACGCTATCCCAGACCTTGCCCGCGGTGGGTGGACACGCACACTAGTGGTGAGGGTTTTCCTGCAGTCAAGGTTGCAGATTGGTGTCAGGAAAGCGCATGGCCCAGGCATGGGCAAGTCACAATGATGGATTCATCAGCTTCTGCATTTCCTTAGGGAAGTTCATCTACCTCACCTCAAATTGATTTTCTTTGATTTTCTTTTACCAGATGATATTTTTGAAGCAGATTCTAAAGATTTCACATCTCGTTTTCTATTTTTTCAAATTATGGAGTTTTTACCAAGGTCCCCAAGTTTAAACACTCAAGTCCATAGCCTTCTTCAGCCCCATGGCATTCAGGTTTCTCATGCTCGTTACTACGCTCGTCATTTCATTTTGGTAGAATTATCTGATGCTTCCAGGTCGAAAAGGCTCTCTCTCAAAAAAATTTTCCAACAAGAAACGCAACCCTAATCGCACGCACCTGGAGTTTTGACTTTAATGTCAATGACCCGACTTTTAATATAATTCCTTGTTATGTGGAACTGCTCAATCTTCCACTCATTTTCTCATCTGTTGAGAGGGACATTGTAAGCATCTGGGCCCTATTATTTCCGATCATTGTACGGCGATAAATGGAACTCAAATTGGCCGTTATTGTATTGAACTGGATATAGCCCTTCGGAGAACCTCATTAACCCTCACTACTGGTGGAAAACTCTTCACCCAAAAAGTGGACTATTTTTACCTTCCAAACTCGTGTAGCTATTGTCACAGGGCCGAGCATCATATCTCGGCGTGTCCTATCCTAGCCAGGAAGAAACAACCTGTAGCATCTCAGAAGACTCGTTCCCCAGTCACACCACCAGTAGGCCCACCCTCAGTATCCTTTAAATTCGGATCTCCTCCCCCAACAACTCCTAAATCCTCCTCTCAGTCTAGCCTCTCCAAGCTACAGAAACAACAGTCAGGTCCTCACACCTCCACCCAGGTCATCCCTTCAAACGTTGTCAAGAACTCATTCTCGGAAGATGAGTTCGTGGTGGCCAGTGGAAGGAAACGAGTCAAAGCTTCCCTTCGTTCTACTTCTCCCTCCAACTCCTCTTCACTAGACACTTCCATGGCCCTTGTCCCCATCAACAACTCCTTTGCCCTCCTGTCAGGAACAAAGGAAACTGATACTTCGACTCCCAAACCTTTCGTTGACCTCTCATCCAAACTACCCCTTGTTTCCCCATGAATCTCCTTTCTTGGAACGTTCAAGGCCTTACTGATAGGCTTTGACGGAAGCGAGCAGGCAACTTTATATCTAGTCTAAATTTGGCTTTTGATTTCATCCTCCTTCAAGAAATTAAGATCTCAGCCGACCTTTTATCCTATTCCGCCCACTGGTTTCTTCCTCACTCCTCACTCCTAGCGACATCCCATGCAAGTGGGAAAGGAGGTGCGGCCATTCTCCTCTCACCCTACTGGAAAACTAAAATCCTTCAAAGTGGTTCTGATTCTGGGCATAGAGTTTCCTGGGCCACCTTCTCATCCCGGCATGGCCCTTTTGGCATTTGCTCGATATATGCCCCAAATGACTCCACAGAACAGGCTCTCCTTTGGCATGAACTTGCAACTTCTCTTCCCCCAATGCCTTGGATATTTGGAGGAGATTTTAATATGGTAGAATTTCCTCAAGATAAGCTCGGAGGGACGTTTCTTCAATTGCCCACTCTCGAGTACTAGGCCTAGTCCGCATTTAAGAAAAGATTTTACCTCTCAGATGGGGCAAACAACTCCACGTGCATTCCCCTTCATAGATTTACTTGGAGCAATCTCTGTCTTGGGCAGGCTCGCATCTACAGCAGGTTAGATAGGTTCTATTTCTCCACCCTTTCCTTTTGGCAAGCTTTCTCTGCCACTACAGTTCATCATCATGCCACCTTATCCGACCATCTTCCTATCTCCATATCTATCAAGATTCATGGTAGCCCTGACCGACAAAAATTTCATCTTTTCAGACTACACAACAACTATTTTTCTTCCCCAACTGCCCAACTTCTTCTATCCAACCTTTGGAATGCTGAACCTAGGCCCCTAAATCAGGTGGGTTGGATTAATTGGTGGCATCGTGCTTCATGTCGAGTGCGAAACTTTGCTCGTTCATATGGTAAGACCATGGCTGCTCAAGCCAAACATGAATACAACAAAATTCACCTCACTATTGAACATCTCACTAATAAACTAGCTCAAGATCCCTTCAATACTCTAGTTCACGAGGAGCTAGCTAGAGCACGCGTTGCCTTCTAACATTGGGAAGTGTACCGAGCACAAAGTGCCTTAACTAAAAGTGGGCTCACTTGGTTAAATATTCAAGACGAACATTGTAAGGAATTTTTTAAATATCTTAATGCTGCTTCCCCTTTGCATGCTATCGACAAAATCTTATGTGATGGTACCACCATTACTGACCACAATAGTATCCTCTCTTTTCTTAAGAACCACTACGAAACCCTTTTTGCAGCTACCCCAATGGACATCTCTTCATTCAAGGTTGCCACCCCTAATTATCCTTGCCTTATTAATCCCACTATGCTACAAAGTCTTGACGCTGATATCACTTTGGCGGAGCTACAGGAGGTCTGTTCCAAGTTAAGTCGAGGAAAGGCTCCTGGTTATGATGGGTTTCCTGTAGAATTTTTTCAAAATCATTGGGATTTGGTGGGCAAGGATCTTTTGCAGGTCATTAACGAGGCTCTCTTAACTGGTTCCCTTGGGCCCAATCTAAATCAAGGGGTAATTCATCTCCTCCCCAAGTCTAGGGATCTAACCGATATCTCCAATTGGCGTCCCATAACTCTTCTTAATGTAGTGTATAAAATTTGGGCGAAGTGCCTTGCCTTACGGTTGAAAAAAATTCTTGGTCAGATCATATCCCCTCAGCAAACAGGATTTGTTCCTGGTAGATATATTTTAGACAATGTGGTCGCAGCATGGGAAGGTCTCAAATGGTCTGAGGATGATGGACAAGATATTCTCCTAGTGAAACTTGATTATGCCAAGGCTTATGACAACATTAAGTGGGATTTTATCTTGCAGACTATGACCAAACTTGGTTTTGGACCTAAGTTCTTGCATATGGTGAACTGCTTATTCTCAGATGCTACTGCAAGAATTGCCACTACCTTCGGCATTACCTCTCCCTTTCCAATACATAGGTCTGTGCGCCAAGGTTGTCCTCTCGCCCCCTATCTCTTTATCATCGCATCAGACTTTCTTTGTCATCAAATTAACCTAGACATTCAAACTAAAGTTCTCACTGGGGTTAACCTTTCCTTCTTTCAACAATAGCTTCTCAATATGCACTTCGCCAATGACTCCTTTTTTCTAGTTCAAAACACAGCCACCAATTTGCACCGCCTCTTATCAAGGGTGGAGCAATATTGCACACTCTCAGGATCCATAATTAATTGGAATAAATCCTCTGTTTATAGCTTTAAGGGCAATTACAAACATGTGACCAACTATAATTGGAAGCGGCTTCAGGATCAAGACATCGTTAAGATTCTGGGAATCCCTTTCCATTTTAGAGGTTCAACATCTATCCTTTGGGAGCAAGTTATATATCGAATTCAAAAGAAACTCGACAAATGGAAAACTAAACCCCTCACACTTGCGGGTAAATACCTTGTTTGTAAGTCCATATGCGCGTCCACCCATGTGTATTACTCTTCGTGTTGGGCCCCCTCCCAAGCTACCTACCAAAAGCTAGAACGGTTATTCCATGACTTAATGTGGTCCTCCAAGGATTCTCAAAAAGGCTTTCATCGTGTCGCTTGGACTATTGTTACTCTCCCCAAGAATAAGGGTGGCTTAGGCCTTTTGAACTCCTATAAGCAAGGAATTACCCTGGTTGCTAAGTGGTTGGTACAACATTTAGATGCCTCAAATATTATAGGGACCCTCCTCCAATTAAGGCTTCATCAAGCATTTCCTAAAAATAAGCCATTCTGGAAAGGCATCCATTTCGTCAATTGGATCCTTTCCCCCCTCACTATCATTCTTCCTAGATCTCATGTTTTCAAAAGCATTTGGATGGCCTAGCAAATTCTACACACTCACATTGACTGGACTAATGTTAAAATCAACCCTACTATCCTCTCTAAAGTGTGTCCGTGGTGGTTACCTCTGTCGCCCGCTCCCCTTGCTATCACAAATGCTAAGGTGGCTACCTCATGGTATCGAAAGGGTGTCATTTCCTTGAATTGTCTTAGGCTGGCTAGTCGTTGGATTTCAGGGGTCGAGTTTAACACTTTGTATGGGGAGTCGGCTGCAATGAACCATTGCCTAGTTCAGATTTACTCTTTTCTCCATGGCCACTAGCATCTGGATGTTACAGTGCAAAGCCTTTTTCATGGCCTTCAATGGCTTAATGGGGTTAAACTCTTGCCCTATCGGCCATCTGTCTCCTTTCATCTCATGAATGACCCATCTGAAGTTATTCAACGTTGCAATAAGTATTGGCATAAACAAGAGTCAGAAACATTTTGGATCCCTCTCTTCCAACTTATTTGGAAACTTTCGACCCTCACCAAAATTAAGCAGTTCCTTTGGTGTCTTCTCCACCATGGTCTACCTATTGGAAAACGTCTAGAATATCTGGGGATTCCTAATC